>VYXB01010508.1:139032-274803 GCA_013397135.1 Pachyramphus minor
TCGCCGCTCCCGCTGTTCCAGCGGCGTGCGGAGCTGGGCTGTGCAGGGAGGGGAGGCGATGGCGAGCTGGCCGAGCTCCGCTCGCTCGTGTTCGTCTCGGTCTGACTTTATGGAAGTCACCAACTATCGCTGCGGCGCATCAGTCACCGCCGCGAGCCGCCCGGCAGAGCAGGGCAAGGCTGGCTCGCTCTGATTTTGGGCTTATAGTTATTTACCTAACGGAGATTCGCCGGCAAACAGATACATGAGAGAGGCTGCCGGGTCTCTCTGAGCGTGCCGAGTCCAACTTCTGACCGTGGATGAAAGAGGGATGCTGAGGTGGTGTGGAGGCAGGACTGGTAAGAGCTGCCAAGGAGCAGGGCAAGGGGGAAAGGGGAAGGCGGTGGGAAGGCAGAGGGGAGAAGGAGAAAGGGAAAGATCAGTATAAATTTGAATTATTTCTTTTTATTGCTGAGCGTAGCCTCCCGCCCTGGCGAAGGTGTTGGCTGTAGGTTTGTGATGCTGGAGGAATAGCTCTTTTTCTTGTCCAGAAGGAACCTCTCCTGTGTTATCCCTGCCTGACAGAGAGCCAGGGACACACAGGGAGCTCCGGGAGGGACCCGTGAAGTTCATCCCGTACTTTTCCCCCCTTCATCCCCCCCTTGCCGCTGCTGGCACATTAGCATGCAGGGTAGGCTCTGTGTATTTAACGACTCCATTTGCCAGTGTCTCTGTCAGCTCACACCGCCCTTCTCCAGCCGCGCTCCACAACCTGCCTCCCTGGACCCGCCGGGTCCATCTCCCTGCTGCCGCCACCCCAGCGGACTCTCCGGGACCCGGGTGCCATTCCCAGCTGGATCAGGCAGCCAGGGCAAAGCTCCGAGCGGTCCTGGAAGGGGAGCGGGCAAAGCGAAGCGAGCTCAGGCGAGAGGCAGAGAGAGCCTCCGTCTCGGCAGTAATGAGGGAGAAGCTGTTTAGTCATCTCTCTATATATACTTTCACAATGATGATCACATTTACTGATCGCTTCTGACTGCACGTAGAGAGGGAGTCAAGAGGCAGGCAGCACAGTTCACCTTTTATCCTGAGGAGTGACTGCTCCCTCTTCCTTCCCGTTCCCCACATTTAGCCCTACTTTTGGGCGCCGAGTGTCTTTCCTTGCCAGGTAAGGCAGCGCTGCGAGCCGGCAAGATGGGGCTCTCTGGGCTGACTGGGAGGGAGGGAGGGGAGAAGTTTGCATGCATTCATCCTAAGCCTGTTGCTTTTGCTCCTAAATCTCTCCACCAGACCGAGGGAGTGAGTGTTTTGCAGAAAGTTTTATTTCCTGATGTGGTGGTGAAGGGAAAGGGCGTGTGACTGACTGAGGATATCGAGTCTTGGCTGACATATTTTGCTTTAAAGCAAATGTCTCTTTGCTGCCTGAGCCTGACCCAACAAGGGCAGGGAAGAAGGAATGATGTCAAGGCTCTTCACTCCCATTATCAGTGTCTCATCAAAAAACTCACAGTATGTTTGGGGGGTGGATTTCAAATCATCCCTGTCTGCTTCTCGAAAGGGAAATACTGATATTTTTGGGTTGTTTCTGCTTTCATGAGAGAATGAAGAGACAATTATTAAGTGTGGCACTGCCGTGGGAGCTAATGGGGTAAGAATCCAGCCTTTACTTCTTGACCCTTTAGGTGAACAGACAAAACTGTTCTCTGAAGTTTTCCTCCAGACCTTTCCTGACCTGCCATGCCTGTCAGGTTTTTATTTCCAAGTGGAATGAAACCAGGGTGCCCACGGAGTGGCTGCAGCACAGACGAACCGCAGGATCCTGAGGTGGTCGGGAGGGACCCCAATGAGGTTGGAGCCCCCAATGAGCCTCCTGTCCTGGGAGGGGGACAGGGGGCTCATACCTCAGCCTTTTCTATCAAATTCACTTGACCGTTTCACTGTCCTCACAATTATCTCTAAAGAAAACAGACTCCTTTCTCTACAGATGCTGACTTTTTTTAAATCAGGAGGCAAATTACTTTATTTCGTGTACCAGGTCTTCTAAATGTCATCAGCAGGGTGCCAGTCTGCTGTTAACTAGTTCCTTTCAAATTACATGCAGGAATTATGGTAATTAAAATTAGAAATATGGGTATAGCTAAATATATGCTTGTTAGAATTAAAGTGTGTCTGTTTTCTATGTGAGCTGAAGAGACTCTGTGGACAGTACAGTAGATTTTGAGTCCAGGCAGTTGCTCTGCAGCCTAAACAGGCTGGAAAGCAGTTACAGAAACCCAGGCAGGCAGAAAAGGAGGATTCTTCCCCCATACTGTAGGTAAACTTGTTACTTCATCTTTTTTTTTTTTTTGGCTCAGCTTGGGTTGTGCAACCCTGAATTACAAATCCAGTCCTATCTCTCTCCTAATTTTCTGTCTCTTCTTTCGGGGACGGGTGAAGTTCCAAGGATTTATGGACAAGAAAAAGCAAGACCTTTGTGACAGGAGATTTCATTACTCTTCTCCCTCTCCCTCTTAAGAAAATTTATAGCCAAAAAAAGACTGTGTTTGTGTTTTTGTTGATCAGATGGGGTAGATTCAATACAACTTAGAGAACTAAGCTGTGCATGCTCTGTTTTCTTAACCAGCTGCTTCTCTTGGCCCCAGAGAAATGGGAACTAAACTTTCACAGAAGAATTCCCCTCTCTTTCTCTTTTGCTTTAATATCCTGCCCACTTCACAGCCCAGATATTTATAGCTTCCCTACACATACTGCCAGCATGAAAGGACCCATTTTATCTTTAAAAATTGATTTAAGAATGTGTAAGTCACTTATGAGTTGCCATTGCTTTATTAGAACAATTATATGTGAAGTATTTATAGTGCCTGAGCAGCTAATGTAGGTAACCTGGAATCCACAACCAAAGTTATGAAAGTACAGAAGAGGTTTCTAATGCAGTTCCCCTGAGAAATCAGGGGAGATGAGGATCCAGTGTGAGGAAACTGGTCAGGTCACCCTGCATCAGTCCTGGTAGAAGGACTGTGGTGGTGTTAATGGAAATTAAAAAGCAGAGAAGACAGATGACCAGCAGGGAAAGGAGGAACGAGATGCTTTATCTTGGTTTCTTGGTTGTTTGCCTGTATGTGTTTGTTGAGAAATGAATGAAATAGTTGTTATTTTGCTGCATCTTGTTCTCAAGTGTTGCTTCATTAAAGTTAAAAGATCCACCACTGTCTGTAGGAGGCATCTGCCTGAGCCCACTGAGCCCCTGGAGATGCCCTTTCAGCTGAGGACTGGGGGATCTTTTCAAAGTCATGCAGAGAAAGTTTCTCTGCCTGGCACAGACGACAGAGCCGGGTCCCCAGGGCTGCCAGTCTGGCACTGTGAACGCAATAAATTCCCTCTTTAGGGCGAGGGAAAAAGTAGTGCTTTGTTATATTTGAACAATCCTTAGGAGGGAAATGTCGTGGGATGCTTGCTCCAGTGCCATGTAGATAAGCAAAGTGTCTCCTTGGGATAAGCATCAGTGTGGATTATTATACGTTCCATAATTACAAAGCCTCTTCCAGCGGCAGTAAGATCCTCGCAGGAGGGATTTCAATTGTCCTTTAGACAGTAAAATTGCATAGAAAGATGCTCCACATTAAGGTGATGAATGTTAATTTGCCCTGAGGAGGAAGAGCCTTTCTGTGAGCAGTTCAGTCATTTGCACCACAGATGGGTTCCAGCATTTTTTGTTCAGTATTTTGGTGGCCTGTTGAAATCAATAATGCTGCAGCCTTACTGGCTGGAATGGCAGCTTTCATTTAATTTAAAAACCTTAGAGGAAAACTGCCTACAAAGATACAACTAAGCTTTGAGGGCCTGAATCGGTGAAATCAATGGAATTTCCACTGATAAACTGACTTTTGATACGGTTCCTAATGCATCTTATATGATAAGGGCACCTTTCTTCAGATAATTTCATGGAGGAGTTAGAAAAACATTAGGGAAATGAAAGCAAGTGCAAGTTAAAACAAAAGTTAAAGACTACAAGAACTCTGACCAAAGATCAAAATGATAAAGAAAATTCATGGTTTGATCAGAACCACAAAAACTGGTTGAACTGCAAGAGAATATTGGCTGAGGATCTGGACAACCTGGGGTATTTTTCATCTAAAAATCCAAGAGTGCAGGACCATATGTTGTTTCAAATAGTCCCTTCAGTTCTCTAGCTAGAAGGACTTCTGCCTCTGTTATCCAGGGAATAAGGAATTCCTCCTGGAAGGAAACCCTCCAGCTTTGGGGGCGTCCCTCATTCTGATGTTTTTGGTACTCGGTAGCTTAACCCATGAAGTTTGCTGTTGCTCAGGTGTTCTGAGCAATGTTTCCCTGAAAGCCAGAATTTGCCCCTGGTCTGGCAAAGGGCTGGAATTCTCCACAAGAGTAAAACCCACCTCTGAATTAAAGAGAGCAGCAAAAAAATGCTGCTTAAACCAGGCCCTGCATTAAAGGTGGAAGAAAAACAGTGAAAACCAGAGATTTTTTTTCCATTCCTTTCAGCCGAGGATGTTCTTAGTGCAAGATTCAGAACATATTGAACCTGTTTAAGGCTGGAAACACAGCTGAGCCCAGCCTGGGGTTTTGTGGTGTAGGATTTCACGGGGTGAGCTGCCAGCTGATTTCACTGGAGTTCCCAGCTCTTTCTTGACAGCTGTAGTTAAACTGATGAGCACACGAGTCTTACACCTGGGGAATTATGGATTAGTCTTGTTTGTAAGGAAGCAAATATAAATTACCGTGTTTATGCTACTTTTAAAATGCTTTTAATGAGGAATCATTTGCTATTCAAAGTTTCAGTCTACAATAATGCCATAACCGCGCTGAGCTGATTATCATGTGCCTTGTTTAACATCCTTCTTAAACTGGGAGGTGAGGGTGAGCCAGTTGTTTTAAATTGTTGTGTCTGACACCAAACTTTTTAACACACCAGGGCAAGACACCCCCTGCTTGACTGTGTGCTGTGTTCTGTTTTGCTCTGTGTTTTAGATGGAACTGATCTGACTTGCAGCAGGTCTTGGGAGCATCCTGATTATCCTCTCCAGTAACAAGGCCTGGGCTCATCATGGCAGCAGGAGTAGCAGCGTGGTTGCCTTTTGCCAGGGCGGCTGCCATAGGATGGATGCCAGTGGCCAACTGCCCCATGCCACTGGCTCCGACGGAGAAAAACAAGAGGCAGGATGAGCTGATCATTCTCAATGTGAGTGGCAGGCGATTCCAGACCTGGAGGACTACACTGGAAAGATACCCGGACACTCTCCTGGGCAGCACCGAGAAGGAGTTCTTCTTCAACGAGGACACCAAGGAGTACTTCTTTGACCGGGACCCCGAAGTCTTCAGGTGCATCCTAAATTTTTATAGAACTGGCAAGCTGCACTACCCCAGGTACGAGTGCATCTCTGCCTACGACGAAGAGCTCGCCTTCTACGGGATCCTCCCAGAGATCATCGGGGACTGCTGCTACGAAGAGTACAAGGACAGGAAGCGGGAAAACGCGGAGCGGCTGATGGACGACAACGACTCGGAGAACAACCAGGAAGGGTCCATGCCGTCGCTGAGCTTCCGGCAGACCATGTGGCGAGCCTTCGAGAACCCCCACACCAGCACCTTAGCCTTAGTCTTTTACTACGTCACCGGTTTCTTTATCGCCGTCTCTGTGATCACCAACGTGGTGGAAACTGTCCCCTGCGGCACCGTGCCCGGGAACAAGGAGCTTCCGTGCGGGGAGAGGTACGCCGTGGCTTTCTTTTGCTTGGACACGGCCTGCGTGATGATCTTCACGGTCGAGTACCTGTTGAGACTCTTCGCGGCCCCGAGTCGCTACAGGTTCATCCGAAGCGTGATGAGCATCATCGACGTGGTGGCCATCATGCCGTACTACATCGGCCTGGTGATGACCAACAACGAGGACGTCAGCGGGGCCTTCGTCACGCTAAGGGTTTTCAGGGTTTTCAGGATTTTCAAGTTCTCCCGCCATTCCCAAGGCCTGAGAATCTTGGGCTACACCTTGAAGAGCTGTGCCTCCGAGCTTGGCTTTCTCCTCTTTTCCCTCACTATGGCAATCATCATCTTTGCAACTGTGATGTTTTATGCGGAGAAAGGGTCCTCGGCGAGCAAATTCACCAGTATTCCTGCTTCCTTTTGGTACACTATTGTAACCATGACAACACTGGGGTGAGTAGTACTTTTCCTTTCCCTGAGCAGCAGGCAAGCATGTACGGGGAGCTTGACTTCAGCTACTCCTCGGCGTTTCCCTGGGTGCATGTTCGGGAAGGGTCAGGAACTGCTGAGGGTTTGATTGTCCTTCGCCTCACAACTCCTGCGGTTCAGGGGAAGTTGTACAAAACCGGAAAAAACGCTTCCACCCACTTGACAAATGCTTGGCACAAGGGTAAATGAGTGCAGGAGGGTGGAGTAGCAGGTCCTGATTCACACTCCTGCTGCAGGAGAGGGAAGGTGACACGGGTGCAGGGTTGCTGGCAGAGAGAGCTGCTGGTTTTCTCTGGCGTTCATTCGAGCCGTAGGTTTCACACAAAGTTGCTGATGTGTCTGTTGTGTCTCTCTGCGATGTCGGCCGTTGTTTCTTCACTTGACACGCCAGGAACCACAGATTGGATGAATTCAGATGGGTGTTGTGGGTCAGTGCACTGAAAATACTCCGAGATTGCCGGGACAGGGTCTGGTTTTCACTCAGTCGAGCAGGACATGGGCTTCTTGTCTGGCTGTAGTTGTGAGTTTGAAAACTGAGTGTGCTGTGGCGGTTGCAGTAGAATTTCAAACATTCCCATGGACAGGTACAAAGATAATGGAATCAAAGCAAGGGGAATGTAGCCTGGAGGGCACTTTTTTCCCCTTACATTTCATTTCTGTCTTACAGATGTTTCTGCTGAGATTATAGATTTGTGCTTCTGTTGCTCTGAACTAAAACCTTTGCAAGCAGAATAGCCAGGCCCTCACCCTGACAAGGTTATGTAAAGGAAAGTGGGCATTGCAGGCTGTGCAAAGCTGTGATCGAGTGCAATCTCTCCATTCCACACATCAGAACAATATACTAAGTTTATAGTTGCTTTACAAAGAGTTTTTCCCACTGGAGAGTTCACACAGTTTTAGTATTCAGATGTAGACTATGCTTGTTCTTGTAATACTGTGCCCACTTTTTCTCTAAACTGCTTTTGATTTTAAACACTTCCCTGTGCCCATTATACATGAACAGGCTCACAGTAGCACTTTTAAATTATTAAAATCATAATTCAGCTGTCAGAAAGGTGCCAAATCCGGGCATGTGACAACTGAAAGTCTGAATTTCTTCATTAAGTGCAAATGTAGAACCTTTTTGTCATAGTCACCTAAAGATCTCTTATTCCTCCTTTTTAATATCTAAGCAAAGTGTGCAGGTTTATGGCAAAAGCTGCTCCTTAGCCTGGGAAAGTCAGTGCTTGCTTAGAAATCTAAGCTGGGCTTTGCAGCCCAGTACTCCCACGCCCTGTGGCTCATCTTTCCAAATTCTGACTGGTCCATACTGGTCAGTCCCCAGCAGCAGCTTCAGAAGAACATCTGCCCTGGGTGGCTTCTCCATGTGTCCTCTGCACGAGGGGAAAGGCAGGAAAATACAGTTCTATTCTGGGGGTTCTGTTTAATAATGATCACACCCATCCCTCTATCTACACACTCCTGTGCCCATTCACACTTCTGCTGTTATATCTTTGTGACAGGACAGTTGGGGTCAAGGGGACATTCTGTGTTGGTTGGGAACAAACCCAATACGTGCAGAATGTGCTGGAGAGCAGCTGAGCCTCTGCTCCCATCAGTTTTGGTCTCCTTCCCTCCCTTTCTGAACGCTCAGACCTACAAACCAGAGTGCTCCTGAGGACCTTAAAGTGCTCTCAATCTGTTGTAATAACAGAAATTATAGATAAATGAGTGCTTTAAATGAGTTGACACGGGTTTAAGAAATTAGACACTTAAACACAGCTTTGTAAAAAATTCAACGGGAAGGGATCTATAAAATGCTGTCAAAGTGTTAAGGCTTAAACTTCCAGTATTTGGGCTTTTTTTTTTTCAGGATTGTAATTAAAGTAAGTGTCTCTAGCAAACAGTGTATCAGCTGAGTTTAGTGTTTTATCACAGATTTACAAGAAACTCAGAAACATCAATAACAGCAGACCCTGAGGAGCCCCTGTGCACTTGGACAACACCCATCTGTCCATGACCACACTCAGCAGCTCCCTGTGCTTCCTTAGCCAGGCACCTGAAGCCAAACACTCTCCCAAAACCTGTGCTAGAAAGAAAAGTTGCCACCACGAGCCATAAAAACCTGATTGCTGCCAGACCAGCTCTGCAGAGCCCCCTCCAGACCCCCCTGGAGAAGCGTTTTTGGGGCTGGTCAGGTCTGTGGTGGGGTCCCAGCACTGGTGGAACGAGGCACTGGCTGTGCCCACAACTCTCACCCACAACCTGGCATCACAGCACTGAAATTCATGACCTCTAGAAACAAACCCTTTGTCCTCAGCTCACTTCCATCTCCTCATGTGTGGGGTGAGCAGTTGACCCTCCTGGAGGAATGAACCCCCCAGGGTTAAACCCCCCAGGGTTAAACCCCCATCCTGGCCCCCTTCATTTCCCCAAAAATCCTTTCAGTTCTGACAAACTGGCACTTATCAGGCAATATTTCATATACATCTCTCTTCAGAAGCCATTTCAATATGTTTGGAAGGGTCTTGTTGCTAATGAGAGTACTGGCAATTCCCATCGCAGAGACGTTGCCAAAAATGCAGCCAAGGTCTCCTAATCCATCAGACTTTGCCTACTTAGTGCTTGCCAGTTCACTGCTTGTATTTCAGCAACACTCAGAGATTTTATTGGTATCTTAAATATTTTCTGCCTTTTGCCTTTAATAATTCAGCCAGCATTTAAAGCAAGGGATTACAAAGCACAGTGGTTTTTAACTCAAAACTGTGAACGTATATTTTGTTTTCAACCGCTGATACGTTTAAATCCAGATAAGTGAATGTTTTCCTGACACTGGAATCCAAATGTTGCCTTGACAGAGTGCTTTATAGGAGTGATTTAGAATATGCAGGATAACGTTTCCTGTGTTATTAAGACATTAAAAATTAGCCCCATTTGTATAAAATGGAAAGTTTACTTACAACAAGCAAGCAAGGCAAGCAGTAGGAAAGCATTAAGCCTCCCACTGTACTGTGCATCAACTGCTGCTCCAGTTTCCTAAGTATCCTTAGGATACAATCGAATTTCCAGATTGACCCATAAATAAAAAGCAATAAAAATGCTGTTCTTCTGGAAGGTGAAGCACTGCATCAATAAATAATTGCTGCTTTTGGTGGGGTTGCTATGCAAATCAGTTTAGAGAAATCCAGGGCGATCCAGCTCCTTAGGTAGTTAACAACCCAAGGAGACAGGTACAACAGTTTTTCTGGAATGGGAAACAAAGCAAAGGAATTAAATTATACTGACCCTGCATCTCTGATCCCTCTGCTGTGCTCATCAGCCCTGGTTTAACAGAGGCTGTTTTTAATTTAGCACGATTTAAATTTTGCTCAGGAGGTTTTATAATGAAAGCATTATTCTTGGGTGCATCTTAAATCAATCTGAATTACTGAAACAACTATTCAAAATTAATTCAAAATCAGCTCTCCAATTCATGCAGAAACATTTTTCTCAAGAGGCCAACAGCTACCCTTCCTCTCTAAAGCACCAGTACAACAAGCACGGGCCTTACCAGGACTCTTGCTGTGTCCTGCAGGAGGTTTTGACCCCCAGGACCCCCCATTTCCAGACTGCAAAGGCTGCTGAAAGCAGGGGAGGAGCACAGTGCTGGTCCCATCCCAGCACTCATGTCCCTGTCCTGGTTTTTAGCTAACTTGCTGTGCATTAACCACCACATCTACTTGGTAATGGTTTAATTATAATAAATTTGGTTGCCTTGTTACGAGCGTGTTGGTTTTCACAGAATCCCAGAATGGTTTGGGTTGGAAGGGACCTTAAAGCTCATTTTGTTCCACCCCCTGCCATGGGCAAGGCCACCTTCCACTAGACCAGGTTGCTCAGGGCCCTGTCCAATATTCAGTTTTATTCCCATTTACAGAGTGCTGTGATTGGGGCAGCCTCGTGTTCCACTGCTGCCCCTCCGTGCACACCACAAGCACAGCAGTGGGACGAGACCTCTCCCACACCACTCAACCCCACACCAATTCTGCCCAGAACACATGTTTTTCTGAGCTTTTTATAGCTGTTTTCATTTCACCTGACAAGAGCAGTATGTTTCAGACTCCTGGGCAGTGTGTTATGGCCTGCAGCAAATCGTAGCTGTGAAAACCTGAGCGCCACATCTACCTGCACCTCCTTGGGCATGGAGAGGCTCCTGAGGGTCCCTTTGGGCATCACAGCCGGGCTCCCACTGAGCCCCAGACAGGGGAAGAGAAGCCCAGAATGATTTGGGTTGGGAGGGACCTTAAAGCTCATCCCATTCCACCCCCTGCCATGGGCAGGGACACCTTCCACCAGCCCAGGTTGCTCCAAGTCCCATCCAACCTGGCCTTGGACACTCCCAGGGATGGAGCAGCCACAGCTTCTCTGGGCAACCTGTGCCAGGGCCTCCCCACCCTCACAGGGAAGGATTTCTTCCTGATATCCAATCTAAACCTACTCTCTGTCAGTTTGAAGCCATTTCCCCTTGTCCTGTCACTCCAGGCCCTTGCAAAAAGTCCCTCTCCAGCTCTCGTGGAGCCCCTTTAGGTACTGGAAGGTTCTGCAAGAAGGGAATATCCATGGAGGGAATCATCATGGAGATCTTCTGATCATTTGTGTCAAGCAACCAGCAAAAATGCAGACCAAGAGGCAGAGATTGATGATGGATTTTGTTCTGCTCTGAGCTTAGGGATGCACTGTGTGGTTTTCTGTTGCCTAACAAAGGCTGAGCTCCCACAGCTCAGCACCCTCAGGGTGGTCCTTGGAGAATCCATCTCTGTCTCTCTCCCTTACAATTTGCAAGAACATAATGCTTTTGGGAACACTATCCCTCTTTCAGAGCTGGCTGCACTGGTCAATGAGTTTGAAAGACACACATCAGTGCTCTTGGACAACACAGTCCCATCTGTACGATTCATTTAAGGAACCAGGTTAACGCTGGGAAGTCAATAAAACAGCCGTGCTGGCCTGGTTATGTCACCAGCCTGATCTGGAGCAAGAGCTGAAATTTCTTAGAGGTTTTATTAGCTGAGTGCATAGAAAGCAGGGATTTAGGGGTAGGGTCTGTTTTGGTTTGCCTGCAAAACGTGGATCAGAGAGAACACGAGCAAACAGGCGCCTGAGCAGCCCCTCCGATAGAAACGTTACTCTTGGTTTTGCTTATTTCTTGGCTGGTTTTCTTTGGTTTTTTTGGTTTTTTTTATTGTTGTTCAGTCAGGGAAAAGAAAGGGGCAGAGATTTAAGCAGTGAAATGGAATGTGAAACCCTCGCTGGCAAAGTGCTGACAGCTGGGCTGGCGTGAACGTGCCGGATCCCAAGCGCGCTTCCGCAGACGCTGCCGGGTACCGTGTGACCAGAGCTCTCTCTGCACTGATTTCTCCCCAGCAAAAAACCACTCAAGCTGATAGTAACCTTCATTCACCCTCCTCCATGCAAAACTCCGAGGAGTTTGCAAAGTAAGGGAAATAGTCAATCATCTCTGGAGCGCTGCCGTTCCCGGCTCCTCCGGAAAGGTTGTTGTTTGGCCCTGGAATCATCTTGTGCGTGTCAGTGCTTCTGTAAGTGCCACTAAACTGAATCAGGAAAAATGGCTTGAGCAGAAACGCTGCTCTGCATATTTAACATCGTGGATGGGGAGATGGATGAGAGGTGGGATGTTGCCTTTGTGAAGCAAAGCGCTGGGATTTCAGCACTCTCGCTGTTTCCCACACAGTCAACAATTCCTATATCCACAGGCCAAAGAGCTGCTTGAATTTAATGTACAGGGAGGCCAATCAAACAGTGCATTGATGGAGCTACACAAAGAAGCCATTTCCTTGAGCTTTCATTCTCTTGACTCCAGCTTCATCTTATATGAAACGTGTATCAATTTGCTTCCCCTAATGGATTTACAGATATTGTGTGCAAAATGTCTTTGTATCAGAAACTGCAGATGGAACCTTTTCCCATCACTGTCTTGATATAAATCGCAGGCGTCTCATTTTTGAGCTATTTGTATTCACCAGAACCCCAGATGTATTAAAATACCTTTATTCATTCTCAGAGCAAGTTGAATTTACTGTTGGTTTTTTTTTCTTTCTCTTAAGAAAAGAAAGAATTACCCATCCTTATGCTTTCTGTGGCTTTGGATATTTGTATGTGCAAACACACCATTTTTAATGTGCAAGACAAAATAACTTGCCTTTAGGGTAACTCGTTGTGTGAGAAGTGAATTATTTTGAATAAGGCCAAGAAATGGTGCTGACTAAAATTGTAACGTGACTGCTAAATTTACCAGTGGAAGCCTTGGCAGAGATACATCTATAGCAACTGATTTACAGAATTTTTTTTCTGAGCTCTTCTTTCTTTTTTTTTTATCCCCCTTTTCTTTCCAGCCTGTAACAGAGTAAGTGCCTGAGAAACACAGATTAAAGATAACATTGTATTATCATTGGAGATGAAGGGAAGTGATTGGCGTGCTGACTGAATCTGAGCTATTTTTAGTCTCATAAACTGATAATTTCATAACAGTGCTGACCCAGTAAAAGTAATCAGTTTACAGACATCAGCTGAAAATAAAGGACAGAGTAGCCACTGTCAGTTGGAAAGCAGGGACAGAGGAAGAAAAGTTAAAGGCCCTGCAACAAATTAGCCAAAACTAATTATATCTCCTAGCTGATTACAGCCCATCAGGCTTACAGGGAGAGGAGCACAGGGAGTTTCTGAGTGACAGAGTCTCTGTAGCCCCTCTGGCCAGAGCTTCATTCTGCCAACATCCATCCTCATCCTCACAGTGAAATCTGTGCCTCACACCCTTACCCAGACCTGCTCACTTGGATTTGGCATGATATAAAACTCCCACCCTGTTGTAATATTGGGAAAATCATATGAGACATTTTTATTGCCATTTCTTAAGGGATCTGTGCGTTCAAGAGTGTGCAGTGACAGGACAAGGGGGAACGGCTTCAAAATGCAAGACAGAAAGTTTGGCTGAGATTATTATGGAGAAATTCTCCCCTGTGATGGTGGGGAGGCCCTGGCACAGGTTGCCCAGAGAAGCTGTGGCTGCCCCATCCCTGGAAGTGTCCAAGGCCAGGCTGGATAGGGCTTGGAGTAACCTGGGCTGGTGGAAGGTGTCCCTGCCCATGGCTGGGGGTGCAATGAGATGATCTTTAAGGTCCCTTCTGACCCAAACCATTCTGGGCAGCTGAGGCCAGAAAGTGGGATCACCTGTGACCAAATCCAGCTTGTTTCCAGGCACTATAATGTGATCACGNTACCTGTGACCAAACCCAGCTTGTTTCCAGGCACTGTAATGCAATCACCTCATCAAGAAAAAGAAAAAAAAAAACAAAAACAAAACAATGTGAGATAAACAGAGAAACTTTTCCTCAGCACCAAGCAGTGTTTCTCCCTGCTGCCCACCACACTCACACCTCGGGTCCCACAGCACTCAGTGAACTCAAGCCCCTGCCCCATGTAACCCCCGTGGTTTCAGTGGAAGTGCTGTACAATTTGTATTTAACACAGGGACGGAGCTGCCCCGCTGAGTTACCGGGGCACGGAGCAGGTTTGTTTATTTTTGATGCAGCACAACCCTCAGCGATACCCGAACGAGCAGCTGGTCCTTGCACTGCTCGTGGGCACACCCTGGCAAAGGGCAGGCAGAGGCCCCGTGGTCACCCCCAGCCACCTGCCCAGGCTCACCAGAGGGTGCTGGCAGTGATATCCTCCAGTGAGCATCACAACTCAGTGAAGTTGAAGAAGAAAAGAGCTGCGATTCGGTCATTTACCCATTGCCTCCCACTCTCGCTGCTTCAACACCCAGCACAGACATTCTTTGCTGTCAAATTCCACCACATCCACTGTGAATTTCTTAATATTTTCCTTCAGTGTAGGCAGATTAATGAATGCTTTTCCTGCAGACCAGAAGACAGGCAGGTTTCAGCTGAGCTCTGCCTTCTCCTGGACAGGCGATGCCTGCAGAAACAGATTGTGCCCATTTAACTATTTACCACTGCTACATTAGAACACATTCAAGGCCTGTAATTCACCTCTTAAAATTACAAGTAAAGTGTGGAAGAGTTATTTTAAAATCAATATCTAACAGAATGCCATTGTTCCAACATTAAAACCTGCTGGGAAATTACTGCGAGGCATGTGGCAAGTCAAATCACTGCCTGCCAGAGGAGGAAACAATTCATTACTCCTTTAAAAGGTGCAAGTCTTTACTGGCTTTTCATTCTGCTTTGCAGCCTCAGAAATGACGCTGGAGCATCTGGCTCTATCTTTCCCTCATTCTTTCATGATTTACCCCTTTTGTTCTGCCTCTGCATTGTGGACTTTCTCTTACTTTCCTCACGGGGCCCGTGAGGGGTGTTTGGGGCTGGGGAACAAGCGAGGGCATTGTCAAGGCTGTCACTCCTGATGCAGAGTGGCAACTCTGTGTATGAATTATCTCTCACCTATAAAAGCATCTGCAAGGAACAACAACAACAACAACCACCCCGAAATGGGCAGCCACTCAAAGCTATTTTCCGAGCAGGCTCTTCCCCGCCCGGGTTCCGAGAGCCATTGCCTGGGGACACCTGCTGCTTTCATCTTGGCCTGCCATCTGCAGCAAAATTAAAACACAGATCAGCTTCAGCTTTTTGCCTTCAGGACTCTGCGAAATTTGGCTGATGCACATCCCCAGAAAGCCCCTGGGGAGGGTTGTTTGCCTCTGAAGAGAGTAGTGCTGTGGAATGAGGCTATGAGCCCCTGAAACCTGAGCTTGCAGAGGTCTCAGTTGATCTGTGCTGTGGGACCTCCTAATAAAAAGGTCAAATTCTTCAAGTAATAAATCTTAAAGACATGGAGGGAGGGAGCTGATGTTACTGATAATGCACCTCCTATGGCAGCAATAGCACCCTGGCACCCCCCAAACCTCTCCAACCTCATCAGATCTGCTGGGTTCACTTTTAACAAGCTCCTGATAATCAAATAACACATCCCCAACACTGTGCAGCACCCTGAGCTTTTCTAATACGGGTAATTAATTTTTGTGTACCCATTGCTTTATTCTTTCTGTCCATGTGACTCTGCTTTGCCACCTAAAAGTCACAAACTGCTGCTGTCTTTCTCATCTCGCCTGTAGACCCAGGGTTTCACATCAGATGTGAAAACAGCAGATGATAAAATCTTGAGTCACTTTCAGCCTTTAATATGTAAATGCAAATCCTTGATAACAAGATTTCACCCCACAACAAAACAGCCTCTTTTTTTCTTCTCTGTACCAAGGAAAACGCTTCTTACTATTATTTAACTCTGCTTATTTTCTCACACAATTAGAATCATAGAATCACAGAATGGTTAGGATTGGAAGGGACCTTAAAGATCATCTCTCCAGCCTCTGCCATGGGCAGGGACACCTTCCACTATCCCAGGTTGTTCCAAGACCTGGCCAACCTGGCCTTGAACACTTCCAGGGATGGGGCCACAATCCTCAATTCCCTGTCTGTATGCTCCACACGCACTTCTGGGGTGTATTTTGGAGACATGTGCACACTTTTCTCCATATTTTTGTGATCTGGAGCACCAGGGAGCCATCCTCCTTAAATATTAATTACAGTCACTATGGTAAGAACAAAAATAGCACTTTATTTTTCAATGGAAAAGGATAATACAAGCCAGCTCTTCTCACAGCCTAGTGCTGGGCAGAAGTAAGCTGTCTTCAAAAGGAAAGCTAAAGGGAGAGAAAGCTGCTCTGAGCTGCTTTCTCCTGGAGCCCATGTACTTAGTTTGGATCAGGAATGCTCTGTGAAAGCAACCTCAGCTACGCAGTCCCTGCTGCAGTTTGGCTCACAGTGCAGAGCATGTGGACTGCATCCCTTCTGGATCAAACACCACTTCAGGAATACACCTGATGTGCTGCTGCTGCCTTCAATCACTGACCAGACTAGCACTAGTCTGAACTAAATCCTCCTGAGGTGTGTTCAGTGGGTGGCTGGTGCTCTGCTCCAGCCCAGCTCCTGCTGGTGCAGATACAAACTTCTCCTTTCACTGGCTGATTGCAAAACTCATTCTCAATTACAACCCCCTTTAGTGGGGGGGAGTGGTGGTGGTGTATGTTTACATCATTTCTTGAGCTTTGTCATCAATATTAATCTGAGAAAAGCTCCAATTGTCTCTTTGTGCCTCTTCTGAGGGAAGATGGGAACAGGCTGTGTCGACATAACAGACTCTGACACCTCCGTTACTCCACTGCATGAGAGCCTTTTTCTAGTAATCAGTGTCTGAAATGAGTAGAAACAGGGCTTAAATTTACCACTTTGAGCATGAATCAATGAAGCATTATTGCCAACACACATCCTTCACTGTCACACGTCTCAGTTGTGCTCTTGGTTCAGGGAAGATTTAAAACCCCGTCTCCCACCCCGTCTTTGCACCTGAGATATCCTTTTTATCAACCTCACTCTCTGATCTCTGCATAATTAACCAAAATATGAAATTCCCAGCTTCTGCCATGCCTGTGTGTGTGCTTTAAAACTTCCCACAAGACCACTAGGTTTGTGTGCAGATGGGCAATCACGGTCAGCTCGCAGGAGGCAATCACAACTTTTACTTGGTGCCTCTTTCTTTTTCCTGCCTACTTACATCTGCCCAACCGTCTGTTCATCAATCCAGGGAGCATCCATCATGGAATAGGATGAGTCCTACTGAGTCAGACACTCTGCTTCAGTTCATGAAATGAGCTGGCATGATATTCAAGCCTTGGCACGCTCGATGCAAAAGACTTCAGCACTTTTAGATGTTTTTCTGCTACAGAGGGAGAGCAGGTCAGATTAAATAATAGAAATAGTCATTCAGCAAAACAGCTGTTGAATGAAAACACATAAAACAGATGAAATTGGGTAAAAGTCATCCCTGTTGCTAAGGGTCAGAACAAGTAGTAAGCTGGGCTGAAGGGATACAAGATTCTGGGCTGCAGAGGGCTGAGCAGGATGAATTCCACCACTAATGAGCTTAGCGAATAAGCTCATTACCTAATGAGCTCTATTGAACAAGCTTGAATTCCTGCCTAGGGAAAGCCCTTGGAATAGATCAAACATAGGTAAACAGCCCCATCAGTTTACTCACAGAAGAGGCATCTGAAGCTCAGGAGCAAGCTCAGGGTCATCAGCAGACTCTTTCCCGAAGGTGTGGATGTCAGGATGGATCAGGAAAGGCACAAAAAGCAGAGGCTCTTTCCCAGTTTTGTCCTTTCTTTACAAATTCTGATGCTCCAACGTGACTTGTTAACACAACACATGCCCTGATAACTTTCCTTCACCACTAACATCAGACTGTTTTCCACCTGAGACACCACAGAGCTGGAGTGGGGAAACCTCCAGAGACCCTTTCTGACCAAAATTGTTCTGTGACTGTCTCAACAAATGCTCCTGAAATGGTTCATCCTTGTGAACCTCCATCTGAAAGCCCAGCCCCGCTTTGGTGCCTGGGAAGATATGTCAGAGCAGATGCCAATTTAGAGGGTTTGGAAAAGACCCAGAGGAAATCTCACATCCACATTTTCTTGTGGATTATTTATCACCCAGAAAGGCAGGAGTCTTGGAATCTCTAGTCCATAAGGAATGGTCCATCATACTCACATGCTGTTTAGCCCAGTTTTCAATTCTCTTGGCTTGGAAGTGAAAGGAGAAAATGAGATTTCAGAAGAGGAGGATAGATCTACAGATGAAATCTTATTTTTGACTTCTACATAGCAACATTTGCATTTCTTTTTGCCATTTTTTTCATAGATTTTCAGCAGCTGAAGTATTGTTTAACACTATTCAGTTCTTATAGTTGTGCCACTCTAAAACACTGTCACTGTCCATCATTGGCCTGTTATCATCCGAGCAGAGCTAAAAAATGCTGGAAGAAGGAAAGGGAAGGAAATGATCTGAACTTTGCAGCAAAATAGAACAGATAATTTGGTAGGAGGTAAAGATTTTTAGTAGAAAAGGGGTGTTCAGCCTGTAAAATATATAGATTTAAACCTAGGCGCATATGCCCTCAAGTGCACATCCCAGAGTAAATAAACACATGGGCAGCTCCTTGTATGTGTCAGGATATATTCCCAGGATTGCAGCAGAAAAGTCTGGCACCAAATATACTATGAACTGAAAATTAATTTCAGCAGCTTTTATGATTTTTTTTTTTTTTTTTGGTCAGAAACAAAGGCTGCACTTGGAGCTGCCTCCTTAGCCCTGTCCAGGGGTTGTGTAAAACCCTCTGCTCAGGCCAGGCTGTGGCTCTGTGTGTCCTTCCCAGCTGGATTTACTGGCACCTTGGACACCCCGTTGCAATTTCATGATGGAAATAATTTTTAATGGGTCTGCCCACTCTGATCACAGCGTGGATGGGGAGTAACTCCATTACAGTCAGTGAGTCACACCAGTGAAAAACAAGCTTTGCTGGGCTCTGCGGGTTGGAATAGGTCAGGGTGGACTTGGCAGACACTTTATACACTATTTTTATGGGAAAGTTGTTAAGGCAGGAGATGCCTCTTGGTGTCAGGTCCTCCACAGAGCCCCATCTTGTTATTCCTTGGTCCCAGTGCTTCCCTTGGGCCCCTGGGAATAGTGTTGGTCTCCAGCTCTGTGTATCAGCTGCACTGTTGTTAAGGCACTCAAGAAAACTGTTGGATAGAATTTATGTGCCATTAATAACTGCTTCCCTGGCAATATCAAAACAGAGTGGGCAGACAGCACATCTACTACCTATAGCTCTTAACTATTCAATAAATTAAATCCACCCATTAAATCATCAGAAACTGAGAGAAAGGGCATTGTCTGAACATCCCTGGATGGCGAACGCTTTGTTTGCAAGGCAAAATCCTCAGGGTGAAAACAAGTGGTGACTAAAAACAAGTCAGACAAGGGTTTTATGGAATCACAGAATCTCCTGAGCTGGAAGGGACCCACAAGGATCATCCAGTCCAACTCCTGGCCCTGCACAGGTCATCCCCAAAGTCCCACCAAATTCCATTTGTGGAATTTGGTAGGAAATTAGCCGAGCTAATGCACCCTGCATTCATTCCCCCTGCATTCAGAGAAGCAAATGAGACCAGGCACGTCAAGACAGTCCCATGGACACTGCACAGCTGGTGGGCAGTCACAGCACCTTTGCTGGGCTTGGTTGACAGCATCAGCTGAACAGAAATGAGTGCAACAGTGTTAGAGCAGCCCAGGGGGAAAAAGGAGTTATCTGACAGTGCTAGTGGAGAATCTCCAAGCAGCTGTGGGCAGACAGCTTCCCTATACCTTGCTGTGCCCCACTTGATTGATTACTCTCAGCTTGTTCTCCACCTCATTGCTGGATTGCACAGAGACATCCACCTTTTTCTCAAAAGGTCAGCATCACATTTGACAGAGGGTACCATAAAACATGTTGTAGAAGAAGGTTGCCTTGTGTCCTGCATTTCTGGACAGTGTTTCTCCCTCACGAGCTGTCACAGTGGCTTAGTGTAATGGGTTTCTGAAGGCCAGCCCTGGCTACCAAGGTGAAGGGGTTTTTGGATGGCTCTGACCATTTCCCTCAGCCAGTCTTATCATCTGGGAAAGATATAAATGCAAGTGCAGCATCTTTGCTTCTGTGCAAGCTCTGGCTGTGACTCAGGACACAAAAAGCTCCATGTGAGCAAAGCAAAGTGATGGTAACTTTGTGCTTCCCATGGCAACCCCGGGCAGGCTTTTGGGAAAGATCTGATCAACATTTATGAAGAAATTCTTCCCTGTGAGGGCCAGAGGTTGCCCAGAGAAGCTGTGGCTGCCCCATCCCTGGAAGTGTCCAAGGCCAGGTTGGACAGGGCTTGGAGCAACCTGGGCTGGTGGAAGGTGTCCCTACCCATGGCAGGGGTGGAGCAAGATGATCTTTAAGATCCCTACCAACCCAAACCATTCCATGACTCTATGAATTTCCACCTCTCTGGAATTTAGCCAGGTAAATATGCACTGTCAGATACCCCTCACATCCCACACTTGGATTGCTCCAGTGACAATTCTACTGCCAGACAGGCTCTGTGTCCACCACACAGCTCAAAGAGTGGTCCAGAGAGAGAAGGTGACCTGACAGTGGTCACACACCCCAAGTGTATCAGTAATCAGCTCAAATGGCTTCCTTCCAAATGTGCAATACCATCTAAATAAAATATCAAAGAACTCCATCTCTTCTCAGAGATAAAAGGAGAGAATGGTGACAAAAACCACACAGCATTTTAGGTGGCAGAATGAAAGACATTCCTCAGGTCTGAGCTTTCCTGCTTTGCAGGGAAAGACCCAACACGATTTAGCAAAACGCAACCGGGAGTCGTTTCTTTCCCAGACGCTGATTTATTATTTAATACTAAAATACTATAAATAACAAATCTGCAGAATCATCCAGCCAAGAAACGTAAGGGATGCATGGAAGGAGCCCCACACACTCTCAGCAGGCTCTGCCAGGAGGTTGTCATCCAGCACAGCCTGTGACGGGCTGTTCCTGTCGGCACCGTGACTTAGCGGAGCGGTTTGCTCTGTTCCACACCTGCCACGAGCTCCCAAGTATTCCTGTCATTGCACTTCCCTTTCCTCACATTAAACCTTGCCTACAAATTATCAGGTTTAATAGATTTTACCTTTATCCAGAAGAAAAACAAGTGCACCAAACCGTATCTTGAGTTACAGCCGCACGTCGTGCCCCCGGCAGTTGGACATTCCTCAGAATTTTATCCAGCAAGATGCCAAAGTGGAATGTATGTACTTTGTGACCAGTGCTGCCACACAGTATGTAAAATGTTAAATAACAGCAAAATCACCTCGTTTAAGTTACAATATAATGCAAGGTTTGAGCTTTTACTACATAATCCATTTTAAAGCACTCTTGGATATGCTGTTCTATGGTAAAATTGGATTTTTAGAAAAAAATATAGCCTGAATACTCAGCATAACAGAATGTAATCATAGCAGTCAGTTTGCCATCTAAGATGTGATGCATCCTGTAGATCTTTTTTTCCCCCACTTATGTTTTAAATGCAATTTTCTGTCCCACTCTGTTGAGGACACGGTTAAATCAATGAAATAAAAATAGCGTTGTAATATTATATCCTGTGGCAAAAGACTAATGTTGCTTCTAGTCAGTGGCTGTAAAAGTGATAAACCCAAACCAGATTTCACATAACCAGCAGGTCTTTGGTTGTCTTTGTTCCTATCTCTGCTTGTCTATGGAACAAGGCACTGAACCCCCCTGATACCACACCCTGACTTGCAGTGGTTCCAGATCTCTCTTGTCCACAGAGAAAAATCCCTTTATCAAGAGCAACCACATCTCCAAGTACACAACAGTGATTTCAAGCCTTTTTAATTGCATTTTCATCCATTTCAGAAGAATTCATTCAATGCTATGACCTTTCACAAAACAGATCATCTGTCTCCCCTCCAGCTGCAAACCTGAGTGTTCACACACATGGTGAGGTGTTCCCAAGCACAGGTGAGCAGAGAACAGCCCCTTAAAACCAGGGATAAACAGGAATTATTAATATGCAGTTTTGGAGTCCCACAAGAGCAGTGAGTGCATCCTAAGCCAGAACCATACGTGCATCCAACCGGGAGTAAATCAAATTGAGTGGGTCTGAAAAAGCTTTTCTGGAGGATTATGTGTAAGATGTGAGAAGCAATCACACTGCTAGATGTGGTTAAAACATAACCATAAAACAAAATGCTGAAAGTCTCAATGATTTGGCATTGATGCAAAGCAAATGTTGCCATTCAGATATGGTAGAAAATTAGAAAATCTTGCAAAACAAACAAAAAAAACCAACACCAAAACAAAACACAGAAAACAAGCAGTACTGAGTGGTAGGAAAAAAACCACTATGGAAAAAACAGTCCTAGGAAAAACATGACAGGGACGTGGGTCTCTCTCCTCTGCCTAGCCCATAATTTCCAAATTATTTTCCTTCCTTGGCATTCAAACTTGTACATAATTCAACGATATAATCCTGTTGTATCCCCTCTCCTAACAGGAGCTCGTTATGTGCTGTAGGAGAGGGGATACAACAGCACTCACGGATATTTTGCTCCTCATTCATTTTCTCAGAAGTATGTGGACTTTACAGTAAAATCATAAATCACAACATCAAAAAATTGCTCTTTGTCTGCTGATGTACCCAAAGTTAACGTGAGCCTCATCAGCCTACAGGAGGAATTCAACACCTTTCTATGTTCTGGTCTGTGCATGGACTGATGTGAACTGAAGAGTCTGAATCCTGATCCAATGATGCACGTGAAACACATTGACCCTCACCAGGAGCGGCAGGAAATGAAGTGTAGCTTCTCAGGGGTTTGGCTGATGAAGAGATTACAAGCAGCTGTCAGTGAAAGCCCTTTCCCTCCTCCCCACGTGCCCCCCGTGGTCGCAGATCACTCCCAGCAGCGTGGCAGGGAGGATTCCCTGAACCAGAGGGATATTGGCTTTATGCCCACTGTGAATAATGGGCTTTGTCAGGAATGATCTATTTGAAAACTAAGCACTGCTCAGGGTTGTCTGTCAGACAGGCACAACCATTTATGAGGCCTCACATTAACGGGGCTGAGGGCTGCAGATCCCAGCAAGGTTGTGGTCCCACTCTGAGGAAATTAGGTCTGTCCTTGGCTTGTGGACACGGTCCCCAGCCAGTCTGGGGACAGACAGTGACCCCAGGGCAGGAAATGCCACCCTAGACATGAATCTTCACAGCCAAAACTGCACATCCCCACGCTGTCACCATGGGCACGGAGAAAGGGGACGCAGTAAGAGCATAAGTGGTTAAAGGTAAATTGCTTATTTCCTTCCCAAAATCCTCTCACTGCAGGGAGAAACAACTCTCATGCTCAGTCCCCATCCATCCTGTCCTTAGGTCAGGAATGTGAGCTGCCCAGCAAGGAGGGCCAGGGGAGCAAACTTCCAAATCACTTATCTTCTGTCCCACTTTGGTGTTTGTTCGTGCCACTGCAGGCTCAGGGGGTTAATTACTAAGCCTAAAAGACTCTCTTTTAGGGACTTAAGGAAGAAAAGAGCTGCTGAGGGAAGAGAAGAGCTTCCAAGGGCCAGTTATTCCTGCTGCTTTTTCCATGATACACATCCTCCCAGTTGCATCTGAGTCCACGCTGCCTCAGCAAGCAGTGATGCTGTGGCTGTGTTTAGGGGCTGGTTTAGAGGGAGGGGAAGTGCCTGTGCTGAGCTGTGGTGGTGACCTGAGCATGGAGCTGCCTCCCAGCAGCTGCTGAGTCTGTGACCCTGTGACAGCTCTGGGAGCAAACAGCTGGTGTCTGAGACGATTTCAGTGACGTGAGATGATTGCAGAGACTAATGTTCTCCCAGCTCACTATTGACACATGGGATGGGTAAAGGAGATTTACTTTGGCATCTCATTCACTTCTCAATCCATCTTCTCTAGTGCTTTTCTCCCCTCCAGCCTCCACGTGGAAAGGTCAATCAGTTTAATTGCAGATGTTAGACACACACACACATGTGCCATTTGCAGCTCCAAGTGTGCTCACACAGCTGAACTCTGTTGCACACTCCTGACTTTCACATCAAATACAACAGGCTTCTTTTGCAGTAAAGAAACCTCCCCACATATCACTGGGCTGATAACAAAAGGAATAAATAACTCAAGAGAAGTGAATTTGGTGATATTTCTGTACCAAGGCTGTCAGAATATGCTGCAACTGTTGTTCAAGTTCACTGCCTTCCTAGATAAACACTGACATCTCTATTTTGCAGATGTAAAATCAAAGTGAGACAAAGATTGAATTTCTACACAAACCGTACAATAAAGAATTCCCTGCTCCTATTTTGGGGCAGAAGCACATTTCTCACTGGAGCAGGGGAATCCTGTGGATCCTTCAGCCCATCACCTGTACCAGAACCTCAGTCTGAGGCAGCTTTGATCAAATCCTTCTCTGTTTCTATAAAAACCTTGACATCCACAGAAGATGACCAGAAAAGGTCACCTCCTGCAGACAGGCAATGGCTGGCACTGAGATTTTCTGATGGTCAGAGAGTCAGTCTGACACTTTTCCACCTGTAGTTTTCTTGCCAGTCACTGTAACATCACCCCAGAAGAAAATCTGCCGCTCAGACAGGTGGTTTGGATGCCTCTCAATTCAGTTCTCCCCATTTAAGACAACTGGAAGAGCACAAACTTGAGGCACAAATCCATTAAGGAGCTATAAATGGTCGACTGAGACTGGCATGTTGTTTCTGTCCCTTTAGAGAAACCCACAATTTCCTACAGGGCTCAAAACAAACACACAAACCCACAACCAGCAGTTGCCTCAGTCCTCGGAGAGGATTCTGTAGAGCGTTCCAGGAACTCCTACTGCAGTATAAACTTCACTTTGAAATAAAGGACACTTTGTGATTTTTAATTGCCTCCTAACCTTTCATTAATTGGGCTTTATGCAGTGAGCAACATCACAATAATAGGTCTGCAACCTCTGTGCAGAATGTAAATGGGCCACAATCAGGGCCTGGGCACCTGAGCATGCCAGGCCCATCCACCACAATAGAGACTTCCTAATTATCCAGTGGCCTTTGTTTCACTGGAATTACTTTCAAAGCAAGGAACATCTGAAAAGCATTCCCCACACGCCACAAATTCTGGCATTTGCTCATCAGAGAGGCACAGAACAGCTCTACAAAGTGACGGCTTTCGGCAGCTCTGAAAAGTCACATTTTAAATTTATTTCCATAGTAATGAGTCCAGTGAACAGTTTTGTCAGGAGGATTTATTTGCATGCCTCACATTGATGTTTTCATGTCGTTTCTGAGCTTCCCATAAACAAGGGACTTTATGGTTAATAAAAGTGATAATCCCAAGGGCAGGAGCTTTGTTTATGGTCTTGGCTGTGCCATGACACCCCAGGGACTGGGCAGGATGCTCAGCATGGCCCTGGCCATGTCTGGAGCTCACCTGTCTCCAGCTGCAAAGCACAGAACCTTCAGGATGAGACCATAAAATGTGAACTCGGGGCTTAAAAGCCACAGACCCGATTTTTGGTGAGAGAAGGTTGTGTCTCAGAAGGACTTTTGCAGCTGAGAGAAACAGCTAATGACACTCTCAAAGCCAGAATTCATCTCTCTTGTGTTGCCAGGGCTCAGGCTTCCCCAGCCCAGGGGAGGTTTGGGTTGGATATCAGGAGAAGGTTCTTCCCCCAGAGGGTGGTTGGCACTGAACAGGCTCCCCAGGTCATGGCTCCAAGGCTGCCAGAGCTCAAGGAGGGTTTGGACAGGATGGGATTGTTGGGATGTGCTGTGCAGGGCCAGGAGTTGGACTGGATGATCCTTGTGGGTCCCTTCCAGCTCAGAATATTCTTTGATTCCACAAACCCCAGTTTTGGGAACAGAATTTCTCTATCTTCCATCTCAGTTCTCCCACTTCTCGTGCCTCCCCTTGTGCAGCTCCCCCCACTCCCCAAAACCCCAGAGCTGCAGTGGAGCAGCTGTTTTCTGGATCCAAGCACAGCTGCAGGAGTCTCCTGGGGACCAGGAGCCGCAGGCATAACCCCTGGGATTCAGGAGCAGCTGGAGCACAGGACCCTGCCTGCTGCCAGAGCCCCCAGCAACCCCTCTGCTCTGCAGCACCAGGAGGGGCTGGGAGAACACCCACCCCCTGAGAGAAAGCCCTCCCTGTGCAGGGAAGTGGATTTGACTCCCGAATTTTAAGAGCTAGGGTCCCAAAGTTTCCAGGAGAGCCCAGCTGAAGCTGCCCAAAAAGGGGCTCCAGGTGGTGTGAGGGCTCTGGCACCGGCCCTGCAGCAGCACCTGAGACCTCTTCCCTCCTCTCCCCTCACTGGGCTGGCTGGAAATACTTCCCAGCAGAAACTTGCTGTCTCTCGGGGCTTACAGTGCCATTTGTTCTAATTCTTGTTGACATTTCATTTCACACGCTATTAAATGACCCCCTTCAGAAGGGATGAAACAGAAATTTGCTTTAGAAGAGGGGGGAAAAAAAAAATAACGTGTGTGCTTGAGGACAAAACAAGCTCCTGATTTATTTTCCTGATAAAGTTAACAGAGCTGGTGGAAAGCATCCAGCCAGCCTGAACCAGAGCTGCTGTGTTGGACATAATTCTGTATTTAGGGACTGTGGCAGCAAAGTCACTAATGTCACACCACATGCTGCTGTGATTATTGCCATTTTTAAACCAGTCATACCGTTTCTACCTAAACTAATCTCTCCTTTTTGTTTATAAGTGGGGTTGAAAAGCTTTCTGTAAACAGGTTGGTACCTGCAATTAGACGATGCCGGATAATGGAAGGACAAGTGTAAGGGAGCCAGAATGAATCATTTTTTATGTGAGCAATTTAGCAATGACATATTCTATCAATCACCTCCGAGCTGGGGCTGTGGAGTAAGCAGATCTCCTGACACATTTTATATCTTCCTTTGAACAGTAGAAAACGACCACGGGAGGTGGAACGAGGCGCTAAAAGTGGCCGGGAATCAATTCAGGGGGCAAGGAAGGGAGAGGGACGTCCTGGCCCAGGTTCTGGGGCAGAAGGACAGGAGGGGACAGTGGCTCCAGGAGCACCACAGGCAGAGCAAAACCACAAACTGATGTGAGAAGAGCAGCGAGAAGGGCAGCCGTAAAAAACACAGCTTCCTCAGGCTTTCCATGGGCTTTAACTCCCAATGTGCTACATTTATCTTTTATGGTGATTAAAGCTCAGCAAAGTCATTAATACTGAGACTTCCCTCCCTGTATCACATTAAGAAATAGATTTTTTTTACTTGCTTAAGGAAAATAACCCCCTTTTCCCCTTCTAGACCTGCTCTCATAGGGGAAATGCAGTGCTGAAAGTGTTGTGAGGAAGTCCATTTGTACATGGCTAATCAACAATTTAATGAGTACTGGAAAATACAATTTATGGGGATAAACAAAGGCTGTTATTTGCAGAAATCCCACAAGTTCATGATGGGATGTAGCAAAGCAGCTGGTGGGGGGTGTCCCACAGCATCACCCTGTGGGCTGCAAAGGTGGGGATGAAGGGAGTGGTATTTTCCCCACTCACAGCTGGGCAAAGGCAGGGACAGAGGGACAGAGGGACACAGGACAGCCTGACTGGACAAACTGCCAGCAGGACTGTTACACCTCCAGCCCATTTCCTGACTCCAGCTGCCAAAAAAAAAAACCAAAAAAACCTAAAAACTACCCCTGGGAAAAATCCTTTTGAAACACTGAAGTACTTTGAGGATGATGTGAACTTCTACTTTCTCAATTTTTAAACTAGGATTATGTCATGTAATATCTTTAAAGATATTCCCCAGGGCCAGTCACTTTTACAGTGAATAATATCTAATCACCCATTTCTTCCCATATAATATACTACTGCCTTCTAAATTTGTCGATCTAATTAGCTCTTTCCCCTAACACTGGGTATGATTAAATCTGTATTAAAACTTTCTGTGCAGCACAAGAGCAGACACACCTGAGCATTTTCTAAATTTAGCAGAGGACAATATTTAATGGGTTATTTTTAATGGATGCTGGAATTGCTGCATAAATGAATTCTGATTTGAAGTTCCTCAGCCTCCTTATTTTTTTTTTTATCTCAACTCCCTCAAATTGTATATCAAGATTAGAAAGAATAATGGGGAAACCTACCTGGTACCATCCATCAAGGATCTTTCAGAACTAAATTAACAATGAGCACTTTATGCAAAAAGAGGAGGAAGAAACTGGGTTTCTTTATACTTCAGCTTCATCATTCTAAGAGACGTGTCAGACTGGAGACATTTGGACTCATCCCGCAGTTTCCATGTGCTTCAAACAGGGCAAACATAAGGGCTGGGAACAATTCCTGAGGATTCCCATGGCTTGCACGTAACTTTGATCTGAATTTTAGGAAGATCTGCATGTATTTGGGGTAGTTAAAAAGCCTGTTTGTGTGTTGTGGAGCAATGACCTGATCCCCCGGGAGATGCTGCAATTTTCCCTAAAGCTCCAGGCTCGGGAAGCAGAACTCAGGAGTCACCTGAGTGGGGCAGGAGGAGCACAGCAGATGTTCCCCATGGTGGAAATCTCCTGTTAAAGCCCCAACTGGGCTGTCTCAGCCCACGGGAGCAGCAGTGACTCAGGGCTGGTTCCTGAGCTTAAGCAGGGAGTTTAAATTGCTCAGCACAACTGGTAAATAAAAGTGGCAAAGCAGGAAGGATGGGAGACCTGAAAACGTCAGCTCCAAGGGAAAAAAGGCTGAAAATCTGTAATGGGATCTCTTCCAAATCCTTTCACTGTCATTCATTAGTCAGGTAGCTGGGAAACCATCAGGTGCTGCTGGGGGCTCTCGAGTGCCTTCAGAAAAACCCACAAAAGCTTTTGTGTGCCTCTGATCTGAATATTTTCTGTTGCCACTGCAGGAATTTATCTAAATTGTGTTGTGAGGATTGGAAGTTGGTTCTTGGCCCATTTAACTCTACAGCCACCTCTTTCATTAGAGTCCACTGGCAGAAAGATAACCAATGCATCTTCATAATGACAGAGACATCCACAGCAGGAGACAATAAGGTTGTTTCTTACAGAGGATTTGAATTACTTCAATTATCGTGTCTGAAGCCTCCCATTCAGAGAAGGGTGAGGTTTGGGATTACTTTAGAGCAATCAATTGTGCCTGATTGGTTATATTCAATAAAACTAGATGGGAAAATCTTTTTTGTGTGTGTGTGTGTGTTCCCTTCAGGCTGTACAAGCTCCAAGACTTGTAAAATCTCCATGCCCCCTTCAGGGCTGTCACTTGAACAAAACAAAGGAACAAGCTGGAGAAAGGAGAAACTAATATTCTTGGGGGTATTTAGGCTGCTTGTTGCTGAAAGAGCAGTTTGTCCTCACGTGTCAGCTGCTGAATTCAAGGAGCTGGGTGAGGGAGTCAGGCTGTCACCCTCCCTTTGCAGGTGAAGAAATTCAGGCTCACGGTGGAAAGGGATCCAGGAGAGGGAATCACCTCTGCTTGTGTTACAAAGGCAAAAGAAAAGGTGTCCAAAAGGTTGGACAGGGCTTGGAGCAACCTGAGATAGTGGAAGGTGTCCCTGCCCAGGGCAGGGAGATGGAAGGAGATGAACTTTAAGGTCCTTCCCAACCCAAATCATCCCATGATTCCATGGCTGTGTTGCTGTGTGAGGCTCAGGTTGGCTCCCAGCCACGGTGCCACGAACCCACCCCTGACCCAGGGCCAGATCCATTCCCAGATCCAGTCCCAGTCTGATCTCCAAACAGATGAAGTTCTCACGAGTAATTAAAACACACTTTTCCTCTCTCTTCTCTCTCCAGTCAATAGGATAAACACAGGCCAGGGGAACGCAAAGAACAGGCTTTGTGAGTGGTGGAGCCTCAGAGATGCTCTCCAGCATTAGATAGCAAACACAAAAAAACTGCTGGGGCTTTTTTTTTTTATTTCTGGATAAATATGTGTTCCTCTGGTGTTACTTTTGGCATGGAAGAAAAGGAAAACATTTCTGCCTAAACAGAATGGCCAGAGGATTTAAAGCAGATCCTCATTAAAAGATTTGTAATCCTGCCCCTGGAAGGCATGCAAAAAAATTACTATACCTCAAAAAACTGCAGTACATTCTTCTTTTTTTTTACATAATCCACTCCTGTTTAGCCAGGCCTCCAACTTACATTTAATTTGAAGCATAGATATGAGTTCAGATGGGTTTAAAATTCTATCTTGAATAGAAGCTCTTTGCTGACTTGAGGCCATAGCTATGAATTTACTCTCATCTCCAGGACTTGTGGCTGACACTAAGAACTCCACCAAATCTCTGAACCTCTTACTGGCTCCAGGCTTATTAAACTCCCTAAAAGTTTGCCCTAAGAAAATATTACTTTTCTCTTCATTTCCACCTCTGATCAAAGTTGTAACACCTAAGCCAGAACATCCCTTTAAACCAAAACCAGGTAATATTTTCAGGTGTGTTTCTCCATTACCCCAAAAATCTCTCCTGGGCAGGCAGGAGAGTTGTTCCTTTGGAGCAGAACGTGGACTTTTGGAAGCTGTGGTTGCTCTGTTGGTGAGAACAAGGCACCAACTCACTCCAGGCTGAATCCCCCAGCACATATTTCACTTAGGTGGGTGTTTCTATCCTGCTGCCTTTAGCAAACCCCCTCTCTAACAGGTTGTGATACAGACTGGTTCAAGCACCAGCTTTGCTGTGCTCTGGTCTCCAGCTTAGCCCTTCCCTGCTAAGCTGCCTAAGACAGCACCAAGGCCTGTTTCAGGAGCCAGACAGAGAAAGCTGCAGGAAGTAATATCGTGGACTCCCCAAGGAAATTAAAGTGGTCATGATGGAGCCAGTTCCTGCAATGGAGAATGAAAGATGCTGCATTACCAGTGAAGTATAAGATATTGTGAAATAGGGCTGTGCTTTTGCAGCTCATGCCCAGGCTGGAGCTCTGTCGTGTCTCAGGGTAACCTCCCAGCCTGCTCCTACGTTTGCTTTGCAAAGAAAAGGAGGACACAAAAAAAATAATGAAACAGGCTTTTTTTTTTTCCCCCCTCTTTACTTAAGTGTCACCTGAAGGTTTAAATTTAGTAATTAAAAGTCCCCCTATGCTTCTGCGTGAATTTTTTAAATATAGTATTAAAAAATAAAATAAACCCTTAGTATGATCCACCTTACATAACTTCCTCCACAATTTAAAAATAACCTGTACAACTTTCTAGTACTCTGTGTGCATCACAGCAATTAGAGAGAGGCAGGTAATGCAGAGCTCATCTCTCACCCCATCCCTCCCCCACATCTTCCTTTACAAGAGCTTTAGCCTTGGAGCACAAGGTGCCCACAGTGGAAGGGGTAACACAGATTTTTGTGAGAGACCCACCCCAAAACCCAGCTCTGACCCCCCCCTTGCCCCTGCCCATGGAGCTGAGATTGCTCCTCATCCCATCATCTGATGGCCCCCAAGGCTCAGGGCTTGGCCAGGAGGCAGCTGCAGCTGCACATGTGGATTGTGGGGATCTGGTTGTCCTCCTGCACGTGGAGTTTCCCTGTTTCCTGCGAGCACATTCATGTTTGAAGGAGCTGGTTGTGTCTGGAGCTAAAAGGAGCAGAGCTCTGCGTCGTAGCCTGGCTCCTGCCTAAGTGAATTACTAGAGAATCCTAAATCTTATGTTGTTCTGGTCCAATAAATATTAAAGTCAGGGGAAAAGCTCATTAAAAGCCCCAAGAGTATAAACACAAAACGGAGCTATCTTTGTGTTTGTGCTGAAATCACACAATGCATTAATAGCGCTCCGTAAAACCCTCCGTGTCCCCATCTCCACAACTCTGCAGCTGAACCCTCTGCTGAGTGCTCTTCTGTTCCAGATAAAGTTCCTGAGAAATTCTCAGGAGCAGCCAAAAAAAACCCCAAAACAAAAACTGGAAGCCACTGAGAATTGCAGAGTGGAAAGAAATGACCACGTGAGAATGATAAATGCACTGGAAAATAAGGAGAGCGAGGATATAGATCAACACAGGTACATAAATCATGGGCATGCATGATGAATCTCTTATGCCAGCTCTGCCTGTTCAACTGTTAAAGCAATGCTAAAATATGATTGAGGCACGTGTGAGAAACTCCAGGCAAGTCTCCCAGGCCTCCAGCCCTGTCTGGAGTAAATGATTACAGCTGTACTCACCTAAGTTTACATTAAATTGGGATCCAGCCAGTTTTAGCTACAGAGAGAATTATTACTGAGCATACATCAGGCACAGCATCATTAGGGAGCTGGGCATGCATTTATTCTCTATTTCCCTACTGTATTCCATCCCAAGTTTATCGACTACTTACAGTTTTCTTCTCCTAAACATACACACACCTGCTCTGGGTGTGCAAGAGAAATCCAGGTGAGCTTCATCCCTATGAACCAAACAGGGGCAGGACACAGCAGCAGGCAAAGGACAGGGGCAGGGTAAGAGTAGAAGGGGTCAGGAACTTGAGATCCCTCCAGAGGCTTCCCTGGAGCATCCCTTGGTGATCCCACAGCCCTGCTCCAGCTGCTGGAGCTGACTGTGTGTCCAGGTTGGATGAGCCCAGGGATCCCTGTGTGCCCTGGGCGCTGCTGCTCTGCTCCAGCTGCTGGAGCTGACTCCATGCATGTTTTCCATGAGGATCCAGGTTAGATAAGCCCAGGGAGCCCTGTGTGCCCTGGGCAGCCCCACTGCCCTGCTCTGGCTGCTGGAATGGCTCCATGGATGTTTTCCCATGAGGATCCAGTTGGATGAGCCCAGGGAGCCCAGCCTGCCCTGGGCACTGCTGTCCTGCTCCAGCTGCAGGAGCTGACTCCATGCACATTTTCCCACATGGATCCAGGTTGGACAAGCCCCTTGACCCCTATCTACCCTGGGCAGCCCCACTGCCCTCCTCCAGCTGCTGGAGGTGACTCCATGTGTGTTTTCCCATGAGGATCCAGGTCGGATGAGCCCCGTGCCACTGCCTTCCGTCCCCATGCTGGTTTGCTGTGTCATTGCAGAGCTATTTATAGACTCAGGGTTGTATCCAGGGAACTGGAGGATGTTGACTAGTGTTCATCTATGAATAAAACATGGATATTTTCCTGGCTTGAGGAGCTGAGAGCTGCTTTGGATTTAATGTTTTACTCTCTGATCGGACTCAGCTGCTGAGCCAGTTACTTCTACTTCACACACAGGGAAGGGAGTTGGGACTTGGACTGAGAGAAAACATTGCAAATACTTGGTCAGGATGTCCCTTTCTATCAATATTATGGGGGAAAAAATGACAAAACTGCAGTAAATCTGCTTTTTATGCAGGTAGTTTCCTTTTTGCCGGTTTTTCTCTCCCCTGAGGTCGTAAGATCAGCTTCTCAACCAAGCACAAAACATTTCATTCTGGAATTTCTTTGCATAATACAGGCTTGGAAATCTTTGCCTATCTGTAATTGTAAATGGAATTTTAAACAGAAGGCATGCCCATGTTTTTTCCACATATTAAATTGCACAAGAGGGAACGTTCCTTACTTCCTTTTCCTGATGCCCAAGCACAAGCTGGGGCTGCCCAGTCTGCCCTGAATTTGTACCACTTGGATGAAATCCAACATCACCAAAAACCCTCAGCAGCCATGGAAATCTAGTGGGGGCCAGATCTGTGGAATAACAAAGGCAGACAGGCCAAAACTGCCCTTGCAAAGGCTGAGACTCCTCTTTTAGAAACACATTCCCAGGCAGAGGGCAAGACTTGCTCTTACTGATGTGTCTTTACACTGTTCTGCCTTTGTAGAGGGAAAGAAGGAGCCTCAAAGCAAATGATTTATTCCTGCCTACCACCTTTCACCCCTCAGCTGAGCGAAGGGAAGGGAGGGAGGTGATGGATTTTTAGCTTTAATCAGCCAAGCTGAGGAACCCAGAGCAGTGCAGGCTCTGCAGCACAGCACAGCACGTGGCTTTTCAGTGGGCTAAACTGATCTAAACTGAGCTCTTGTGCTGTTGCAGCCAGGATATTCCTGGCACATCCCAGCCTGCCAGCACCAAACCTGCTCAGGGATCTCTGCCCTGCAAGGAATTCACCACAGCTCTGTCCACAACACCTGGAAGGGAGAGGCCTGGAGTGTAACCAGCTGCTTGTGGAATGGGCCAAATGTTTCACCCTCTCCTGGTTTAGACACTGAGTGGTTTTTGTTTTCTGTTTAAATCACTGTTTCTTGCCCCTCCTTATAGTCACACATTTGTTAGGCAGCATCAGACCTGACAGACACTGCAATATTGTAGATTTAAATTAGATATATGGAAAAAGTCCTTCCCTGGGAGGGTGGGGAGGCCCTGGCACAGGTTGCCCAGAGGAGCTGTGGCTGCCCCACCCCTGGGAATGGTCAAGGTTGGACAGGGTTTGGAGCAACCTGGGCTGGTGGAAGGTGTCCCTGCCCATGGCAGGGTTTGGAACGAGATGAGCTTTAAGGTCCTTCCAAGCCAAACCATTCTGGGATTCTCTAGAGTTAAAGGGCCTTAAACCAATACTTTATCAAGGAATTCTCCACCAAATCCATGGAGAGATAAACTGAGAGAATGAGCAGGAGATTCACCATCTCTCAGGCACATCATCTCCTTTTGCTGATCAATACAAATACTCCTCCTGTTACCTGCAAGTCACCACGTCCGACCCAATCTGTCTCTCTCTCCCTGCTGAAAAATTAATGCCAAGTTTTCCACAGTGACAACTGAGATGTGAAATGACAAAAGGAAGGTCAGTTTGATGGATATATTCCTCCATACAGTTTTGAAGTAGGTCAGCTTATATAGGACTTGGCATCGCTCTCAAAGTAATCATAACTGGAATTAAATTTAGATTTCAATAATGAAGGCGCTTGAAAAAGTCAAAACTCCAGGCCTGGTTTTGTGGCCCCTCTTTGCTCCCTGCAGGAGCCACCCCAGGGCTCCAGAGTCCCCTCAAAGGACTGATAACACACAGATAATGCCCGTTCACCCCAGAGAGCATTTCATTTTTTGCCATTATTTTTGTCAGCCTCCTTGGACAAATCACCCCATGGTTATGTACAACACTTTCATGGCAGCTTTCACTGTCAAATTGTAGTTTATTTATAACAAACATAACCTTCCAACTGCCTCTGCAAGGTGAATAAATACCATCAGGCCCTGCTGCTGCAGCCCAGGATGTGCAGAATGGGAATTGGAGGTGAACTGCCCAGGTGTGCTCCAGAATGACACGACCAGCACAGAGAGAGCTCAGTTCCTCCTGATATTTAAACCTGAATTACTCAGAAAACTTTCTTTTCAGGTTCAAAAAGGCTCAGGTTTAATATCTACCTGTCATGGCTCGCTTGGCTTGAGTTGGATTCACGAGAAAAATAACAAAACAGAGCAATAAGTTTGTGTTTCTCAGTGTTTCAACCCACCCTACAATAGAAATCCTGCAAGAAGAGAGCCTGACCTAACGAGATTACACAGGTTACTATTTTTACAGCCAGTTACATTGAGGAAGAACAGAAAGAAAAGCCCATTACTGGGTGATAAATAAAATAGAACTCATTTTCCGATGTATTCTGTAAATCAAAACACTAAAAGAACCTCCGAGGCCGTATTAAAGCCGAGAAAAACGTAACATGAAATCAATGTTAAAGGCCATCTCAGCATCCTTTCATCTAACCAAAATTGTAAACACACTGCTGCATTCCCGAAGCACAAAATCCATTTACACTTTGCATACTTGAAAAGAGGTCTAATGCATTTTGAAAACCTCAGACTTAACTGCATGTTTCTACCATTTAATACAACGAGGCTTAATAAGATTTGCAGGAGGCACAAAGAGGCAAATCGAGCCCTAAAAAGACAAACACGCACATTTCGGGTTCCCAGCAGAGAGGTGAAGCCAGTGATGGGGAAAATGTAACACCAGGAGGGATCAAAGAAGGATAAGGGATGACCAGGAAACCTGGGGAAATTCAGGAAGCACAGGTCAGCACTCAACTCCTCGGGATAGTTCTCAGCAATCAGCAGAGGGTTTGTGGCAGTGACAGAGAGCCAGGTTTCAAACCCACTTCCCAGAAGGGCATTATTTTTTGTGGATAAGTGAGTTCTAGAGCTACACAGGTTGTTTTAGCTTTGGGTAGCACAACCAGACAGACAAAGGTGTAAGCAAAGGTGGCTTGGGCTGCACAGGTTCGTGCTGCTCTGGTCAGCAGCATGAGCACAACCTCCCTGGAGAAGCTGGTCCATCCTCAGGGTACTCAGATCTCTCCATCCTGCTCCTAACAGCACGTCAGCACTTCTAGCTGAGAGGTACAAGTTTAAACTTCTGAATACAGCAAGAGAAAACTCTGAAACCACACAGACACAAGCTTAGAAAGACAGGTCTGAAGACATCTAAGACTTGAAGCTGTTTGAAGTTATCCCTGTAACTGGCCATGCACCATCCATGAACTTATCCCTCACAATAACCCAGCAGGTTTTGATCTCTCCACTGACATCTGGGTGTCCTGCAAAGGCTGCAGAAGCACTGAACAGTGAGTTTGTGGTCTTAAAACTCTCCTCAAACTCTCTGTCCTGTTCCCAGCACTTAAACTCCCACAGCCTCTTGAAGCCACGATGCTGAAGAATAAACCCGGAGAATATTTTTCCCTCTGCTTAAAATTAGAGAGGCAGACATCAAGCTTAGATTAAAGTGGTGTACACACAGCAGAAAGCTGAGAGCTTATCCACAAGTGGTCTAAGGCATGGCACAGACTCAAATGACTCAACACAACAGATGCTCTTTATACCTGTCTGACTTTCTGTACAACGTGTGCTTTGATCCAAAAGCTTTTATGGCAACACTTGAGCCAAAGATCACTGGGGAAAACAGAGTCCTGTTGACTCCAGAAAGTCCTGGATCAGGTTGTCAGATGGAGGAACTCAGCATCAGGGTCTGGAGTCAGGAATGCAAAATGTGCACACTCAGAATTAAAAATATGCCTCCTGTGCAGTCACCCTGATAACTTATGTTAATTCTCCCCCTCAAAAATGCCTTTTAGCATTGGGAACACAGGATCACCCCAGGAAACCCCTGCACGTGGCTCTGACCCCCTCTGGACATCACATATTGCCAAGGCAACCCACAAGGAAGGAGCCCTGCTCTGGCTGCATCAGTGGCCTGAGGGAAGGGGAAGGGGTCAAGCAGGCTGGGAGCAGATTTCCATGGAAAAATCAGGCAGTGACTTCCATGAAAAATCGGCAGGGGGTGATGAAATCACCAGGGATAACATTTGTCCTTTCTCCCATTAGTGCAGGACGCCAAATTCCCTGGTTCTGACATGAAGTTCATGCAAATAAATCCAGAAAAAGCTGGGATCCCTGCTGCAAACTGCCCTGAACTGTGCAAATAAATCCAGAAAAACCTGGGAGCCCTGCTGCAAACTGCCCTGCTGAGGAAAGAAACCCGCTGGGGCTTCTGCACCTTTGCTTTTAGTTCTCGTGAGCATTTCCTTCTCTCGCCCATCTCCAGCCCGGATCCAGCAGGTGTTTCCATGGCAACGCCGTGTAAAGCCATCCTTCCCTCTGACATGGGAGAAATGTTGAATGGCTGAAAAGAATTGGCTTGGGAAAACCTGGAACTTCAACTAAAAATAGGCAAAGCAATAATGGGAGGTGATGGTGGAAAGCTGCCCGGGGGCTTCAGACCCCTCTGGGGGTCTTGGTACAGCTGGAGGCAATTTGTTGTTTCTCTTTGATGAGAAGAAAGAAAGGTCTTTGTTTTCTTGTAAGATGTGGAGCAGCCCTGGCAGTGTTGTCCCTTCATTCAAGCCCCTCTCTCAGCAGGAATTCTCCTAATTCCATTTTATCACATAGAAACGATTCTGAGGGATCCCAGAGAGCCAGGAATGAGCAGCAGAGCCCCAGACTCTCCCCTAAGGAATGGCTTTGCTTGAAAGCCTATAACTCTTACAGTAAATCAGTGTAATTTGTGCTCTGATGTCCTGCACAGCTTTACAACAAGTGACAAATCAATCATTATCCAAACATCCTTTGATAATCAGTGTGGTTCCATTAATTATGATAAATGCTTTCAGCAGCTGCAGTATGTGGACCTAATGCATAATTGCTTGGGAATCATATTACCCTACTTTTCTCTTCACTTCATCAAGTACAAAGTCTCTCAAAAACTGCCACACTCCAGCAGCTGAAGGCAGAGTTTACACAATCCACTCTTGCAAGGGTTTAATTGGAGCAAATGCAGAGTCCATTAGTATTACTGTTATTAAATATTAAGTAATATTCCTTGAAAAGGGCCCATTACAGCTTTACAAATTACAAATATACAGGAGGACTCTATCAGTTTCCTGACCCAGGGGATTAATTGGAGCAGTTGTTGCACAGCAACACGGTGCAGGCGATTAGGACCTCACCTAATGAGCAACACTGCATCCAATTGGAATTGCAAGGAAATTTAGCCTGGCAGAATGCAATTACTGGATTCCAAACCTTATTGGATCAAAGCCTGGCTGTGTTTTTACAAAAGTGCACCTGGAAGAAGCAGGGGGAAAACAGCCAGAGATGAGAAGGGGTAATTCCCACTGGTCTTAAAGACACGAGAGGGGAAGGGGCTGAGAGGTCTCAAATCAAAGGACAAGTTCAGTGAACAGATCACTGGATGCACCTTCACATGATTAAACCTCAGGGATTCAGGGCCACAGCACATCCCTGGGAGCAAGAGTCCAGCTGCCTTTTCAGAAAGAACCCACATTTCTATCAAACCCCAGGAACTGTTGTCAAAATAAGACAGTGGGAATTTAGGAAAGGTTATAATTCAGAGAGAAATGGCCTTGCTGGAAGGTTTTTCCCTTGTTCAGGGTCTTTTTTATCTTTCCAAGAGCCATGCCCATTTGTCACTGGGAGTGACAGGATGCTGAACTGGATGGAATTTTGGAGCAACTGCTCATGAGAGTGCCTGTGCTTTTATTCCTTTTCATCCCAGTGATCTCGAGGAGTCAGACCTTGGGTTTACATCCATCATCAGGGAGCTTTAAGGGAGTTTTCCAGGGGATTTGGGTGAAGCAGAACAGCTCCATTAAGTAGTGTGGGGAACCAAAAGAACATGTTTCAGTGCTTCCTGCAACATCTGTGTTATTCCTGCAGTAACTCCTGCTGGGAAAAGTATTTTAAGATCAGTTTTAGGAGGGGAAAAAAACTGAGTTGTTTGAAAAGTTAAAAAAAAAAAAAAGTGGGCATAGAATAAATATTTGGATGGACCAAAGCAGCACAGGGAGGGTGCAGGAGCAGCTCCTGGGTGCTCCAGCTGTCACTCTGGCAGGGACAGGGAAGCAAAGATGATGGAGCAGCTTGACAAGAGCCTTGAAATTTTGGCATTATGGGAAATGAAAGGGAAAAATAAGTGTGCAGGAAAGCTTGAATGAAGGGTTCAGCTGAACTGCTGCTTGGCCTTCCCAAAAGAATCAGGATAATCAGGATACAGACCCCAAAGCAGCCAGGTCTGAGCAGGAGCCTCAAGGAAACTCCTGTTGTGCTCAGTCCAACTGGGAATGAGCAAAACAGCACCTTTGGGGCACCCTGGTGCCCTGGGGGGAAGGACAACCATGGTCAACAAAAAGCAATATTTAAAGCATAAAAGACAAGCAGAAATTCTGCTTAAAGGGTTCCTTAGACTGCATTTTGCCCCACCCAGAATTTGACTTTTTAAGGCAGAATTTTCATAAAAACAATGAAGGTTGTATAAATTCAGAGTCTGAATATCCTGTTCCTGTTGCTCTTCACTTCCACACATCCCTTTTACAGGTAAAGGATCCTTCTTATTGGATGCACACAGAAAAAGATTTTGCAGAGGGATTTAGAAAAATACCAATATTTGTATTTTCAGGAAAAAAACCCACTTCAGAATAAAGGAGACAGAGCAGACACAAACCTGAGGAGACACCTGAAGCACCTCCATGAGGTTCTTTCTGCTGGATTTCACCGCTTTATTCTTTAGGCTTTAACCAGAGCCTTTCCTTTTCTCACACACATGAGTTTTCCTGAGGAATCCGTGTCCTCAGATCCTCAGGGATCCACCCTGGTGTGTCCCCACCTGTCCCTTTCCTGCTTTCAGGGATGTACATCAGCCCAGTTCCAAGAGCTGCATTGCTTTTCAGCAAAGAGGGGTTTAACCCTGTATTTTCACCAATTTTCCCTGAACCTTTCGCTATTTAATGATGTGAAAATAAACCCTCTTTTGTGTTTGGTGTGGTTTTGGAGTCTAATTTAGAAATGGTTTGAGAAGAGCTTTTTTTTCTTCCTTTTTAGCCTTTATATCAGTCATTTGATCTGATATATGATAAGCTTAGATGAGTTTAAACTGATTCATCCTATTTTGTAATGTTTAAATGTACTTTGCTGGAGCTCCATCATAATGTCACACACTTTTAAAATGAATAATTCATCCTGCCCACCTTTTCTGAAATGCCAAAAGGATACTGAGCCTTCCCAGAGAGAAGCAAATACCTTTACTTAAAAAGTACACAGGGAAACAATATAATTTAAGAGCAAATACCAAGCCCAGCTGCACCACTGCAGATCTCAACACTGTGACCTCATGTGGGAGAACAAGCTGGAGCCCTGAAAGGAGGGAAGAGGTGCTTTTCCAGGGAAGGGTCAGCTCTGCACTAGGCACTGGTGGCTCTGGGCTTTCCAAGGGGAATCAAGAAATATCTGAAAATCAGTGACAGGCACAGATAAGAGTCTTGGAGCAAACTCCTGTCAAGGAGCTGTGTGAGAAATGGCATCGATTTTATCCCCGTGCTGGCACAGGGAGAGCTTTGTCACTTCTGTATTTAGCTGCTGGATTAGGTACCTCACTAATAGCCAGGTAGAGTTTTGTCAGTTCTGAGCCTGGCAGGGATCAGGTTAAGGCTCTGGAATGAATTGTGTGTGAAACCACAGTTTGCCAACCGGAATAAAACATGGGGATAAGGAAAGGAACCCAGAGAACTTCAAATAACAGGCAGCAGAGCCTCTCCCAGCTAAAGGGGCTCCAAGAGAGCTGGAGAGGAACTTGGGGCAAGGGCCTGGAGTGACAGGACAAAGAGGAATGGCTTCATTTGGACAGGGGCAGGGTTAAATGGGATATTGGGAAGGAATTTTTTCCCTGTGAGGGTGGGGAGGCCCTGGCACAGGTTGCCCAGAGAAGCTGTGGCTGCCCCATCCCTGGAAGTGTCCAAGGCCAGGTTGGATGGGACTTGGAGCCACCTGGGCTCATGGAAGGTGTCCCTGCCCATGGCAGGGGGTGGAATGAGATGAGCTTTAAGGTCCCTTCCAACCAAACTGTGATTGTCTGATAAGAAATGGGGCTTCCAAGCCCACATTCCCTTGGATTACGCATTTTGCCTTAATTCCAGAGCAGAAGGAAGCATCTCACTCATTCACCCCTGGCTGGAATCACTGCAGGACTGACCCTGCTTTGCTCACAGCCCAGCAGGAACTGAGCAGGAATTTTCTGAAAATGTCACATAAATCCCTTTGCCTGGGGCAGCTCCGAGGGAAAGGCAGGAGGCTGCACTGCTGGCAGGGCAGAGGAGTGAGCAGAGCCATGTGCCAGCACTGCCTGGCCTCCAGCAGCCCCCTGTGCCTCATCCCAGCTCATTTCCAGCCCAGCAAAGCCCCCTCAATGCCCATAAACCCATCGTTACCCAGCCCCAATATCTGAGGGCCTAAATCTTAATTTGTGTTTCATAAATATTTGATGCAAGGGTATTTTTTTACTGAATTATGGAGAAGGCAGGAGATGGACTCTCCACTGGAGATACTAAAGGCATCTGATCACTGTTGCTGAGTATTTGCAGCACTTCTGGGTGTTATCACTCACCACTTCAGGCACTGCCAGCAAAGAGCAAGGCAAGGACAGGCCTGTATCACACAGCCTTGCTTTGGTGGAGACAAGGCTTTCAGCAAGCCCAGATCACCTCTCCAAACACCTTATGGGGACTGGAATAAATAAAAATTAGAGCAAACTAAAAAAACCTATAAAACTCAGCAGTCATTTTCCACCAAGGGCCCCACGCTGCTCATCAAACATTGAAGAGCAGTCTGTGAATATCTGAAAAAATGACCTCATTGTCATTCTTCAAATCTTCCCTTCAAGCCTCAGAGCCCAGAGATTCTTGTAAAAGTACATGAGATGAGTCTGGAGTGCTGTGGCCATCAGGTTTGCACTTTCACCAGTGTTTTTTTGCTCCCAACTCTCTTGTTTCATGTGGTTGAAATGCAGAGCAAATGATTGGCAGAGTCCCTGCACATTCACTCAGGCTCCTTCTAAAGTCACTTGTGCAGGGAAAGGGAGCAGTGAGATGAATGTTTTAGTAGCAGTTGCAAATCTCCCAGAGTTTTAACTCTGAGAGACAAATAAGCCATAAAAAGCATTGTGGACATGCTGTGGACATCTCCCAGAGAGACCTCATTGTCAGCACATTTTGGGGCAGGATTAAGTGAGAAGTGTTTAGACCTCAGCTGAGGAATCTGTCAGTAATGCCTTGAAATGATTGAAATGAAATGATTGGAATAAAATGACTGAACCTTCATTGGTCACTAATTAATCTCAGAGGGATGATTAGGAGCACTCTGAACCCTGATGAGAAATTAATGGGTGTGGCCTCCCTTAAAAATAGGGTAGGAAAAAACAAAACCATAAACCAAAAGCTGTGTCCTGATATTGAGCAGAGAGAGCTGGGGAGGGTGCAGAGGCACAGGCAGAAAATGGTGGTTACAGAGAGCTCTGGGCAGGGTCTCCTGGGGTAATTCCCATGGGATTGTGTTGTTTTTGAGGTGGTACCTGTGCACTGCTCAGCTCCTGAGGAACCTGAGCTCAGCCTTCACACCACAGGGATGGGGGAGCGAGGTGGCTGCTGAGGGTTCACAAGGTTTTATGGTGTGTGAACAGACCTGCAAAAAAGAGGTGCATCTCCTGCTGGATGACTTCTCTGAACACAGGGGCTTAAAGCGAAGGCAAGCCTGGAAAACACCTTCCTCCAGAGCCCTCTGCCATGGGCAGAGAGTGTCTGTGCTGCACAGAGGGAATCAGGGATTCACAGCAGGGTTTGCATTGGAAAGCACCTCAAAGATCATCTCATTCCACCCCCTGCCCTGGGCAGGGACACCTTCCACCAGCCCAGGTTGCTGCATCCAACCTGGCCCTGGACACTTCCAGGGGTGGGGATTCCACCACCTCTCTGCACAGCACCCTTCATCCCTGGGGTTTTTGGTAAAGGATGGGAGGGAGGAACATCTGTGCCAACAAGATTTTCAGTGCTCTGCATCCTGCTGCTGCAGGTGGCGTGTGTGCTGCTAACCCTGCTCCAAGTGAGAAATGAGCCTGTCTCAGCCCTCCCAGGGCCCAGACACACCCTTGGGAGGGAAATTAAATCTCCTGCAGCTCCTTTGGGACACAGCCCTGCCTCCACAGCATCCTGTCGTCTCCAGGCTTGTCTGGCCCACTCAGGAGGAAGCACTGGGGACCTGACTCGTGTCCAAAAGTAAAATCTAAAGACCATATGGTGTAGGTTTAAGCATTTGGCTACTCTTTGAGCTTGGGAAGAGCAGACAGCAACCAAGATTTGGATGCCAGTGAAAGCTCAAGCCACTGAAAGTCCATTCCTGGGGGATAAGACTTGTTTAATGTAACTAAATTACCCTTCCAAGACTTCACATTCATTGGAGGAAATTGTGTGTGATATTTATCTATATATATGTCTACATGATTGAAGTGTGCTTATAAAGTAAGCAGCAGATCAATGGGGAGATGTCCCTTTCCTGTACAATCCATCCCTCACAGGACCAGGTCATTTATACCTGGATAGAACAGAAATGGATTCATTTTGGATGTCCTGCCAAGGGTTGGGCACCTCAATGCCCAGTGGGAGAAGCAAGGCAGGATTCACTAGTAAACAAGCAGAAGGTGGGCCATGGGAGATCAGGAATTCATTAACAGCTTTTAGGGCCAGAAGGGAAATTGTGATCACCCTGGGACTGACTGTTCAGCAGCAAAAGGCCAAACACCCATGTCCCTGTAGCTATGCCATAACCACAATGGGCTCATGACTAATTTGCTCAGGTTTGAAAATCACTCATGTTTTCTATCAAGTTCAGCACCACACCCCCCCTCCCTTTTTACTGTCCTTATTTATTCTCCCTCATATTCTCCCCAGAATAAACTGAGGGAGCATGAGGAAGTGGAGGCCCCACAGCTGTCCAGGTAACAAAAGCCAGCAGCAGCACCATCCTTCTCCTCACCTCATGCCAAGGTCTGTAACATTTTGTCACCTCTGCTGTGACAAAACAGAGTTTTGTTCACCACAAAAGCCGTAACTACAATGGGCTCATGACTAATTTGCTCAGGTTTGAAAATCAGTTGTGTTTTCCATCAAGTTCAGCCCCCCTTTTTACTGTCATTATTTATTGGGTCACTCAATTTACTCCTTTTCTCCACCCAAAGCTGCCAGGGATGATTCCAATAGTTTCCAAGAAATATTCTCTTCTCCAAAAGCCTCCCTGTTCAAGAGGAGAGGATTTAAAAGTAGGAGTGACCCACTGTGCTGATGAAAAACAGGGGCACACAGACTGACTCCTGAACCACACTGAACCCTGTTCCTGATTCAGCAAAGCAAATCAGCATTGATTTAAGCAGTGCTTACAGTAAAGCAGGTGCTTAAGTGCTTTCCTGGATGATGACTGGGACTCTGAGGGCCCTGATGGATCCAGCCCAGCATTTCCCCGTGGCTGTTAAGTCTCCTCTGTTACGTTTTGCTATAATTCTGTCACTTTATGAAGAATATCAAGCTTTGTCTCTTACCAGCCATCTGCAAAAAGAAGCCCAATAAAACCCTGTAATGATGTCTCACTGCAGAAATCTTTCCCATCATCCATGTTTTAGGCACCTTTGGCCTCACCTCCCCATAGCAAATGACCTTTCCTGCACCTCCTGGCTACGGTCTGTTAACACCAGGTTTAACATTGCATTCATATTCCCCGTGACATGACTTAAAGCTGAACCAAGACAAGGGCAAAAGGTCTAAAAAAATCCAGTTATAGCTCCTTTATGAACGATGATTCCACTTAAGAACTGCAAAGTACTATTCAAGAGAGGATAAAAGATACCCTCCATAGGAACACATAAATTTAGAAAAGGACACACAGCTTTCATGACTCATGGGAGGATTTACTATCTATATTGTCTCTTATCACTCCAGTTTAAACCTCAGCTGTTGCAAATGATTTCAAATTAAATTTCTGGGGTACAAATCTGCAGAAAATGAGCCCCAGTGCTAAAGCAGGGGTTTGGCTGTGTGGAGCCTACGTGACCACGGGATCCTTGTGCCTCAGTAAAGGTTGTGAGTCATCCAGCTGCTGCTGAAGTAAGTTAATAAAAGGGAGAGGGCAAACATCCTGTTTTGTTCTTAATTCCTATCATTGACTAAGATGTAGCTTGATTAACCAACCTTCTCTCCCTGTAGGACAGTCCATCACCACTTCCACATGTAAAACACTAGACAGGATCCTGAGCTGCAAGGGACCCACAAGGATCACCCAGTCCAGCTCCTGGCCCTGAACAGGACACCCCAAAATCCCACCTTGTCCCTCAAAGGGTTGTCCAAACACCCCTTGAGCTCTGGCAGCCCTGGGGCTGTGCCCACTGCCCTGGGGAGCCTGTTCAGTGCCAACCACCCTCTGGGGGCAGAACCTTTTCCTGAGATCCAACCTGAGCCTGCCCTGACACAGCTCCAGCCCTTCCCTGGGTGCTGTCTCTGCTCACACAGAGCAGAGATCTGTGCCTGCCCCTCCACTTCCTCAGTGTCTTTAAATACTGTTCTTTATCCTAAAAAGCCACATCACAAATCACCACAATAACTGCACGTGCAGTCACTGGTCCAAGTAGGAATGCCAAGGATGCAATGGGGCAGAGAGGCTGAAGTACCCCCTCAGCTCTAGAGTTGGTGTCTTTCTTGCTCATAAGTGGTATCAAAACCATGTGTGGAGCAGAGCTAATTCTTGCTGAATCATTCCAAGGCCTTTTTCCTGCTTCTAAATTATCCTTAACCCAGCTGCTCTCCTGCCACATGCGTTAGCACACAGCATTTCTCAGCTAAAACATAAAGCAAATCCTCATCTGTGAGCTGCTGTCAGGCTCTTGCTTGCTGGGATTCTGAGTATCCTCTTGCTTCCCAAGTGGCTGCTGGCTGATATTTCATAGAATCACAGGATGGTTTGGGTTGGAAGGGACCTGAAAGCTCATCCAGTTCCACCCTCTGCCATGGGCAGAGACACCTTCCACTATCCCAGGTTGCTCCAAGCCCCGTCCAGCCTGGCCTTGGACACTTCCAGGAATGGGGAGTCCACAATTTACAAAACTTATCCCAAACCCTCCTCTCAGTACCTGGATGCAGGTGGAAGCACCTGGAAAGGTGTTGTAGTCAAGGAGAACATCTCAGCTGCCACTGCAGTGTGTCAAATGCTTCTTCTGCTTCTCCTCCCACTGGCAAGCAGGGGATGGGAACCAGAGCTGGAACTGGGACTGGGAACTGGGGCTGGGCACCTGCCAGACCCACCCTGCCTGTTCCAGAAGGGAAAACAGGGAGAGGAGCTAAAACCTCCCAGCAACCAAAGTAACAGAGAAAAGGAGATTTTTGTCTTTGACAAGTAGGTGAATAATCATCCCAAATTCCCTGCCTCACCCCAATCCCCTGCTGAGTCACTGGGTCCCTGTTGATACCCCGGACTGGGTGACTCCTCTCTTGGAGTCTGCCAGGGAATTTTGCCATATGGCAAGAGGGAGATTTGATTAGTTGACTGTTTCCTATTTGTTTTAATTAGTAGTTTATTAGCCATATGTTAAATTGCACATTTCAACCACTCAGCAGTGTTATTGCAAGTCAGAAAGTATCTGGGTGGGGTTTCTGTTGCCTCCTGAGCCACGTGGGTATTTGCTTTGGATGTAGTGTCACCTGGTGGGAGGGCAGGAGTGCTCTCCCTTGCCCCAGACTGTCCCATCTCATCTCATTTCACCTCTTCTTCTTGTATTTAATCTCATCTGCCACCTCTGCCAGCGCCAGGCACGAGGGAAGGTCAGACCTCTGGCTTCCTACCAGAGCCACTTGTCACACTGGAGGATGCTGATGGCATTCCCAGGCTCTGGAAGCTCTGCTGTCACACACACAGGGACCTCCAGGGAGAGCCTCCCTCCCAGATGGGTGATTTGGGGCTGCTCTATCTGAAAGCACATTAACAGGAGCTTGAAGCCTCTGTGCTAATCACCCTGCAGTGTTTGCACCTCTTTGTTTCTGCATTCCCATCAATCAGCCATATAAAAGTTAATGGGAAATAGATAAAGAAGGTCATAAACAGCAACAGCAGAGCTTCATTTTAAACCTCACTACGATCTCCACAAGGACCTGAGAGCAGTTTTCCCTCAGCAGAGGCTTTTATTGCAGGCAGATTCTGGCACCATGGATTTTACCAGCACACAGCTCTCTCTAAGAGCAGCTAAACCAGCTATTAAACAAGTCCCAAACACCATCCCACTTCTTGTCGGGAAACCACTGGAAAGGTACTTGCAGCAGGTGACTAAAAACACCACCAGAAAGTACTGGGAACCCTCAGGAAACGTCTCATTGTCTTTCACCACTATCACACTAGGTGTCAAAGTAATTGCACAGAATTAAACACCAAATTCTGGTTTATTGGCCAAGCTAATTTGTTTAAATTTGTTTTCTTTCTTTTCTCTTTTTTTTTTTCCCTGAGAGAACTGTGAACCTCATTTCATTCAATGCTCTCAGTGGCCTCTCCATGACTAGTTCTGTCCTTCACAGGAATGTTAAATACTTTGTTTCACACTTGCGCTTTCTCCTGGAAAACATTTTTACAGCAGGTTTTCCTGATTTCCATGCAGTTCAGAAATTCGGGTTCTTAGATGCTGGGGTTGACTTTGCATCCCATTTTCCCCCCTCAGTTCAAAACACAGTAACTTCACTCTTTCAAACACCGTCTTTAACCAACACGTTCCTCCGATCTGCTCTTATGCACCTGCTCCCTGTGTGGGCTCAGATCAATTTTTAGATTCCAATGACTGACACATTTTTAAAACACCTTTCAGTTGCAGGTTCACAATAGATCCCAGGTAGAGATTTGCAAGGGCAGATGATGACAGCCCCAAAATCACCCGCGCTGCTGCGGAGGCCGCGCAGTGGGTGGGAGTGAAGTGCTCACCCCCACGCTGTGATGGGAGCAGGGGGGACACTCCACACCCCTGCAGCAGCTCACTGTGCAGCACAACGAGCCCCTGGAGATCAGGTTGCTCAATGTTTTGGGAAGCAGGCTGCCCCAAACCCCGCTCTGCTGATGGTCTTTTCCCCACAAAATGAATCCCACCCGTTCCTTTGCCGTGGAGAGGAATCAGTGACACTCCTCCTGCAGCACAAGATGCTCGTCTGTACAGAGGCAGTGAGAGAAAACTCCCTCTAAGGAGGGATGAGGAGCTTCATGTTTACTCAGCCTGGCATGTGAGAGATGATAATGTCACTGGTCATGTTAGTAAACACTGACAAATGCGACACAACGTGGAGTTGATCCTTGGAGCCTGCTGAAACCAAATACTCTGTCTGATTTGGTAACAAGAGCAGATAGAAACATGCTCTGTGCCCTCCGTGGAGTCATATTAAATATTTAAAGTTACTTACTGAATACACACAGGGCCTGAACTTCCAGCTGATCACTGGAACACGCAGATTCTGGGGGAGAATGTGGAAAGGCAGGCATGCCAGCAGCTCCAACGGGGTGTGAATGACTGCAAGCTATCCTTCAGCTGGGAAGTAAGACAAATAAGTCTGTATTAAAGCATCAGATAAGAAAAGATGTTCCCTTTATTAAAAAATAGCAGTACATTCTTTACATTTAGCATAAAATCTGAGGTAATTACCTAGCAGTTGGAAAGCAATTTGCAACAGGCTTTATTGTTCAGCATCTGTACCAAATTCTCAAGGAAACATCCACCAGGGAATAAAGGAAAATGAGATGTGCCACAGTAACTACAACATTTAAACGCTTGCACAATGGAAATTTCAGGGAGGCTTAAACGAGCTCCAATGCAATTCTGCTTCTGTGTTGCTGTTTTTGTTTTGTTACTTAAAGGGCTCTGGGTTTGACTCCAGCTTCTTTCTCTCCTGTGTACACACACCCACCAGGAATGCTATAATCCACACAAAACCAGTAGGGTTGTATTACAAAAGAAATCTAATTGTCAGAATTAAAACTAAGTCTATTGAAGCCACAGAACAAGAAACATTCTGGCAGGGGCCACCACCAGGGCTCGACTGTTAATCAAGCCTGTGCCTCTTTGGGTTTACAATAAAGGGAAAAGGCAGTGACTAAAGGCTTGCAAATTCACCCCAGCATCCCAGAGTAACTGTTTCATCCAGTGGAGAAAACTGGAGCTCACACCAGGTTTTGTGGATGAAGGAAGGTACATTTTACTCCTGCTTAGCCTGGTATAAATCTGTCCCCACTTCAGCACAAGTGAGACAGGCAGCTGAGCTGTGATGGGAATAAATCACTTCAAGTTTGTACCAGTTTTAAACAGAAAAGACAGAGAGAGTTGTAGTGCTGCTCTCCCAAAGGCAGGAGTGCACACGAGGCCATGCAGGAATTCTGTCTGGGGAGCTGGAACCTGTGCCCTGCAGGAAGAGAACACAATCCTGTTGCTCTCCAAGCAGTTCCAAACTTCCCAGGGGACCTCACGTGTCACATGGTGAGAACCAGGAATTTATCAGATGCCTGTTTATTCATTGTTGCTTTCCTTTTTCCCTGATTAAATAACATCTCTGCAGATCTCATTTTAGACCATCAAATAAAGGTATTTGAAGGAATTGCAAGGAAACATATACTCTGTTCTGTTCCAGCCTGAAGCTAAATAGCATAAACAAATCCATTCCTCTTGGCAACGAGGATGTGACTGTGAGAGTGCTTGGAATTAAGGAATATTAACAAATTCCTTATGTCTTTCTCCCAGTGCAGGATGATGTTTCAGAACCCTGCCTCTTTGCTCCCCTGCATCACCCTGCCCAATGTGCCCTGGAGCCTCCAGGCAGGTTATTAGTCTCCCAAAATGCACAGGATTAGGAGCAGGTCTTTAAGCTCCACAGGCTGAGTTCTGCTCAGCGTGATTGCGTGGATACAAATGAGAGCAGAGCCTGATTCTGGATGTTTACAGCACCCTGCAATTTGCTCTAACATGCTGACTTCTGATGGGAGGCGAGTTCCACGCCGAGGAAGTTAATGGCTGTGTCCTCTCCCAGATCACAGCAAAGCACACTTCAAGAGGGAAATCAAAGTTGTATTATTAGGCAAAAAATAATTCCCTCGTTCGAGAGGAAAAGGAAAAATTCAACTAATGTTCAAAGGTCTGCGAGTGAAAGGAGGGAACGAAGATGTGATGACAAGAGGGATGGGACTGTGCTCCACAGGCTGGTAGGAAAGGCAGGAATAATGGAGAGCAAGGAGAATCAGACAGACATTTACAGAAATCCTAGACTTTATTCAATGAATTATTTAAAGTCTATTTCTGAGCTGGCACAGGAGGTCACTCCATCTCCAGAAAGGGAGCAACGGGAGCCCCATCCCTGCTGCCACTCAAAACTCCAACGAGCAAAGTGATGGGAAATACATGGCACAGAACCATCACCTGTGGCTGAGGGAAAGGGCTGTTTGACCTCAGCAGACTTCTTCTCATTTTAGTATCACAGAATCATAAAATCACAGAAGGGTTTGGGTTGAAAGGGACCTTAAGATCATCTCATTCCACCCCCTGCCTTGGGCAGGGACACCTTCCACTAGCCCAGGTTGCTCCAAGCCCCGTCCAACCTGGCCTTGGACACTCCCAGGGGTGGAGCAGCCACAGCTTCTCAGCTTCCACAAGAATTCCTTCCTAATATCCAATCTAAACCTGCCCTCTGCCAGTTTGAAGCCATTCCCCCTTCTCTCTTACAGGCTCCCTTCAGACCATGATTAGGTTGCCCCAAAGCTTCTCTTCTCCAAGCTGAACAATCCCAATTCTCAGGCTGAACAATCTCAATTCTCAGGTTGAGGGACCTCAAGGCTCCTCTCTGTTTGCAGCCCTGGCAGTTCACAGCCTGCACTGGTTTCACTGGGTGAACCCTGACACCTCTGTGCACGTCACATGGGGCCCAAAGCTGGGCTCAGCTGCTTCATGTCTCCTGGTTTAGCTGTGCCAGCACAAACTGAGAGCATCAAGCTGGATGAGGCCTTTCAGACCAACCAAAATAACAACCTGGTCCTAGAAGACTCATTTTAAACAGACAATACTGAATATTGAAGAGAAAGGCTTGATGTTATCCAAAACCTTGGGAGTTTATCCCAGCATACGAACACTGCGGCAAACAAACTTTGTCTTTATTACAGCCTTGTCAAAGAGTTGGAAAAAAGGATGGAAATACAAGCTGAAAGTGATGAACTAAATCACATGAAGGTTAATGACTTTAATGACTTAGCCAAGGTGTCACACAGTGTAGCACAGCAGTAATTTGGGAGCACTGGTGTCCCAACCCAGTTCCACAGTCTGTAAGATCATCCTTCCTACTTTGCTTCAGCGAGCACAGACAGATTAATGGAAGACACATCTCCCCCCACACACACACTCTGAGAGCTTCTGCAGATCTGACAGCTCCAGCAAGAGCCCCATTCCCAGGATCTGAGGGAGTGCAGTGCATTTGTAGAAGGTGGAAAGTATATTTTAGGACCAAGGTTAGTACCAACAGCCCAGTTCTCCAGGTCCACTGGGGGAGGAGAGGTTGAAGTCATTCCTCATTTGCCAAACAGCCTCTCTGTTCCCCCACCTTTCCCAAAGTCATTCAGTCTCTCTCCAGACTCTCTTGGCTTTCCTGTCCTACAAACATCCTTGACCAGGGAGCTTGTTGTAAGAGAGGAATCTAAAAACATGTGCTTGGTTTACCTTGATCAGCACGTTCTCAGTGGCTGGGTCTGCCCATAAATAACCAAACTGCTAAAGGTGAACGTGGGCAAGCTGACATGTGGGGAGACAGAGAGGGACAGTAAGTCCTGGGCAAGGCTGAGGCACACAGCTTCTCTCCCTCTTATTCAATCACAGCAATTTCACCTCTCTGGGAAGAAGGGAAAAAGCTTCAAGCATGAGATTATTACATTTTGTACATTACACCCTGATAGGAGCTAAAAATAGACCCTGACGGTTGCTAAGTGCGTTTCAAATGGCTTTCCTTAGAGGTAAAAATGGGATTTTATTTGAAAAAGCAGAAGGTGGGATTTATAACGTCTTGGGAAAGAGCTGAACAGAAAATCTCCAGTTGTCAGAATGGAAGGAGAAGGGAGTTTGCTGTTCCTTTTCTACTCGGGAAGACTGTTTAGGGCTTCCAGTGCACCTGCAAACTCATGGCCACAGACCCACAATGTTCCTGCAGGTCCTACCACACCATGGGACACACCTACCCTGAGGGACAATGTAAGAATAGCTGTGCAGCCTCCAGGAGATGCACTTAGGGAAGTGAAAGGGAAGCAGAGAGCCCTTTCCTCTCTTCACAGGATGCACCTGGCCTGAGTGTGCAGGGTTCTGGGACAGGAAAACCCTCAACCTGAGCCCAATAATCTTGTTTGGAGCCTGAACCATTGCCCCACTGCCAGGGAACCTTCAGCACAGCAAGTATGTGAAGAGCTCTGAGGCTTCCACACAGACTCCACTCTGTAATTGCTTTCTGTTTGACCCCTTGGCACCACGAGAAGGGCACATGTAAAACAAACCCACTGCAGCTGGGACAGCTCCCTAAAGGTGAAGCCTCTCTGCCTTTCTTCAGGGTTTCTTCTTTCTCTGACATTCTCATTAAGGGCACTGTGGTTATCATTTGGCAAATTAGGAAAATGAACTGTTATTATAAAGATTAAGAGCTGTAATTGAAAGACATCTGATGTCAGAACAATTTTTGAGACACACTCCAGGTATTAGCAGAGCATTTCCTGCAGTAGGCACTTGTTAACAAACATACTTGGAGGAAAATAGCCTCGAGATAATTACAATTAAGGCCATTCAAATAGCATGAACACACTACTCACAATGTTTAGATGCTGTTAAAGCTTGTGCAGGAACAGCCAGGAGCAGACAGGGAGGGGTGAGGTGGGGAAGGACAGTAACCAGAAGCTCGAGCATCCCAGGCACAGTTTGGAGCATCAGGTATCTCTGAGACAACAGCTCTCCAGAAATGAGAATTACTGTCCAAGGGGGGCATTAAAATAAGGAGAAAAGTAAAACTGTGGTTCAAAGGAATCAGGTGTTAAATTATAATGTGCTTATGCATAGGTGTAAAAGCAAGGATATAGAAAGGAAAAGCAAAAATGGATTGTTTTCAATTTGTTTTCTTGAATAACTTTTTCATTATAAACTCACTGTGTCTTTATCAAGACAACATGAAAAGAAAAAAGCTGAGAAAGAAAGGCTATTTTTAAACAATTCTGCCAAGGGAGATAAACTTAGATCCATTTTTTGCATGCATTGTCAGACCACACATCTGGGCTGGACATGGATCAGTGTCCTGGGCTGACTCTGAACACTCACTGTGGTTTCTTTATTCCACATTTCAAACAATGTCTATTAGTGGAGTGCTGATATTCAGAGTGGCACCTGTGGCTAAGAGGAAAATAGTTTGTATATCTTAGGAATTTTATAGGAGAATGACGTGGGTGTAAATGAACAGTGTGGAATTTTGGGAGGTAGCTGAGTACACACGTGGCAGCTGCCTGCAGGGTACTGGTTCCTCATTAGTGATGTTCATTGTCATAATCAGATGAACTTGCAGTTCATAGACTTGCAGTTCATAGGGAGGTGTTCAGGAGCTTGCCCAGTGCCCCCCAAGTGTAAAAGAGTTCCCTTTTCAGCTCCCTACACCCTCACTGTATCTTCAGCTCAATCCCCTTCCTGTTTGATCCATAATATGAGGGAAAAGGATGGAGAAAAATCTACTGCAATGAAATGAATTTGCCTCCAAATCTTCCATTATCGGATCAGATTTATAAAAGAAAAGCAGGCAATTAAACCCCCGATGGAGCATTTCACAAACAAAGTCACCCAGGTTCAGAACCTGCATTAAAATGACAAAACCCAGGAAATTACAAACTTGTGGCTGACAATTTATCGCAACCACCTCTGCACAAAGTTGTTAATGACCCACTTCGTCAGCAACTTCCTTAACTTTAACACACTTTTCCTCTTTTTGCTGGAGAATTTGGGACATTTTTTTATCAAGTGCTAGATAAGTCTTAATGGTGATGAAGGTTAGAACACTCACAGTGAGAGCAACAAGGTTTGTTTGGTGTGCTGGGTAATGACCTGCTGACAGGTCCTTCTCCTCAGTGCTCAACAGACACAATGAAAACCTCATTACAGCAGAGCCCAGGTAGCTGGAGAAACATCTGCTTTTATTTATTTATTTGTTATTTAAAAGAAAAAGCACTGTTCCTTTTCACTCCTGACAGAATTCTCCATTTCCTACACAAGTCAGCGCATGATAAAAGAGCAGAATATTCGCCAGTGTCAAACAGAGGGTTTCAGCAATGAGCTTCAGTGCAATGTGAAAGATTGTAACAATTATTCCTTGTGATCAGGGTGTTAATCTTCCTTTTTCAAATAAAATCCGAGGTTATCAGTATGATCTTGGTGAAAATTCTCAAAAAAAATTTCTATTTTGTGAGTCCCCTGGTTCACCGTGATCAACAACCAGTGACATCATTTAACTCAGAGCCTCCCATTTCCACCCTGTGTGGCTTTTGGACTGCACAAAATCTAAATTTGTGAGTGTTTAAAGGTGCTCCAAGTAACATACACACATATGTATCTGCATTTGTGTCTATATAGAATGCTTTGGGTTGGAAGGGACCTCAAGGCTCCTCTCATTCCACACCCTGAGATGGGTAGAGACACCTTTCATTAGTCCATAAATATAAAATTCATTTTAAAATGCCATGGAAAACATCCCCAGCTCTAGTTACCTACACTGCAGATACATGAGAGACAATGAAAAGTCTTCTGAGTACCCCCAAAGCTGTAAGAAAAATTGAAATGTTTAAAACATGTCCAGAAATAAGTACAGGTGGAGAATATTTTCACTGATAACACCCTGTGTATCTGGATTTAAGAGTCTGGGTAATGTGATGAATTATTAACACGGATGTAAATGTAATCAAATCTCATGACTCAAGTGTACAGGGATCACCACAGGGAAATAAATAATGAAATGTTTCATTTTCCCTGCTCTCAAGTACCCCGTTCTGCTGATGGCAGAGTGGCTCAGGTGGGACGGGCACAAAGTGGGAGACGGAGACACAGGAAGAGAAGCCAACGTGCTCAGCCTTGCTTTTCCACACTGAAAATGTTGTGTGGAACAGTCCTGTGCAGAGGAGAGAAAATAATAGGGTGCCTTCAGACCCTGCTGCACACACCACATCCCACCATCCCCTCCGGAACACGACAACCCCGGTTGTGTTTCCTCATCTCCACCTGATCCAACCCGCCCCAACTTCATGCCTCCAAAACCCCCCTGGCCAAATATTTGATTTCTGGAGCCTCTTACAAACCCCTTTCACTCCACTTCAAATGTTTTTTGGCACAGAAATAAGCATCAAAGAGCTAAATAGAACTTGTTACTCATAATATCCCTTTAATCTTATAAACAGCGTTCAGCAGATCCCGATCTCGGCGGGGCTGGAAGATTAATGTCCAGGGCCCAGCTCGCAGGGAAAACGATGCTGGGTGAGCAGCTCTGTGGAGCACAGCATATTTCTCAAGGTGACATGACCCCACAGGAACACTTATCAGTGCATGCTGTGCATACTGAGAGCCAGAGAGACACCCTAAGCACAGGAACACTGCTCAGGGCAGGAAAGGCAAGGGAAACGCTATTTATGGCAGATGTTTTTCCCTGAACTTTGAGCACTGCCAGGCACTGGTGACTGTGGCACGTTTTGGGGCTGCAGAGGACTCGTGTGATGGTCCTGACCCTGAAAAGTTTGGTTCATGTTTTGGTATCAGAGCACTGGGTCTCTCCTTGTTGCACAGACAGGGGATTGAGGAAGGAGGGAGTTGGAGAGAACCCAAGAGACTTCACATCTCTCAGTAAATCCCTGGGTGAAGCAGCAACCTCTAACTCCTGTATCTCTCCATGGTGTCAGCAGTTCGTGGTGCTTGCCAGGCATAGGAAGGTACAAGCTGGAAGCAGCTGAGCTTTCACCAGTCCCCCCCAGCCCCAGAGTTACCTGATGACCAACATTCCCAGCCACAGGAAGCGCTGGGCAAGGAATGGGAAGCAAAGACTGGACTCCCAGCCCTTACACAGGGCACTGATGTGCTTTTCTGTGCCCCCCTCCAAGCAGAAGCTTTCTCAGCCATATGATGCTGATCAGAGCCAGCATTTTCTCACCTCAGACAGGGACTATGAGACTAATGTGACTAATGTCTGAAAGGAGCTTTGAGGCAGCTGGATGGGAGTGCTGGCATTATGATTAATTCCATAGACTCATGTGGATTATAATAAGCATGAAACTAAACCATGGCACAGAGGACATATGATATTATACTGCAGTTATCTTGGTGGGGTGGGAACCTTTCAGCTCCAGCTCATAACCAGACAGAGAGGGTTGCATTTCACCTGGCTGGGACACTCAGCAGCTCTTCCATGGGGAGGGGATTAACAGGAGCCAAAAGGAGACCTCAGAGAAGTCAACAGCACAAGTCACTACAAAGCCTGACCAGGGCAAGAGTCCAGATCAGACCAAGAGGGCTGTGACAGCATTCACAGGGAAATAACAGGGAATTCACTGGAATGGGAAGTGTTCCACAAGTGAGAAACCCTCCCCACATGCACCAGCTCAGCTGTGCTCTGCTGGGCTCAGGCTCCTGCTCCCATGGCCAGAATGGTCCAGTTGGCTGCTGGCAGGGGCCAAGTGGGAATTCCTCCCTCCCCAAGCTCACATTCCTGCTGGGAAAACCTCTCATGTCTCCCAGGTACAGCCAGACCACAAGCAGGAAGGGTCACCAGCCCTATTCCACCAGGATAAAGGGACAGGAAAGTCTCTTCTGCTCTGTTCCTTGGCAGAGGGGAGATATGGATTTGCCCAAGGTGACACAACAAGTAATTAGAGTCTCCACTAAAATGCAGGAGACACAGGTACCAACCTGCCTTCCCAGGCCCTGGCAGGGCTGACTCTCCCAAGCAGCACCTCGAGGGCATCCAAGCAGTGTCACAACACACAGTGGGAATCAGGGCAGGAAATCTCTGGCAGAATGATCTCAGAATGGGCTGTTTCAGCCAGAGAGGGATCTCTAGTCCTTGGGAAACTGTTCCTTGAATACAATATGTTGCACTAAGCTGTCAGCTTTCCTCTGACACGGGGAAAAATAAGTCTCTTTTGCTCACATCTAAGCCTCCTCATGGAAGGATGCAGTAAGTGCAGACTTTCACTAAGAAATTAGTGCTTGTTTGGTTTTTTAATTAAAATAAGAGTGTCCAAGGCCAGGCTGGACAGGGGTCTGAGCAACCTGGTCTTTGGAAGGTGTCCCTGCTCATGGAAGGGGGATTGAAATGAGAGGAGCTTTAAGGTCCCTTCCAACACAAGCCATTCTGGGATTCTTTGTTACATGAGATTATTTTTATATGCAATCCCACTCTCTGACTGAGAATCAGTTTGTCTATAACCACCCCTGGGGTCACAGGTACCGCTGCCTCTGAACGTGCCCTTCACAGCAAAATCAAATTGCAATGATCAGGAAGATGAGAAGATTATGAAAACACACACATACACTGACAAAAATGCAGTATTTTCAACATCCCCTAGTAATCCCACACTCCTGCCTGGCTACAAACTCAGTGAAACGTAGCCAGAACACACATTCTCATCAGAATTGCTTCCTCCCCGGGAAGGACGGAGATTTGGTACACCTCACAAGGGAGGTGCAACAGAGCTTTAAATAACCACTTACAAACTTTCCTTCCAAAGAAAATTACAAGTCAGTTAATGCCAAGAAATCCCAGGCTAAGATTGATAAAGTAGGACTGCCTTCTGCAATTGTGTGAAAGGAATTAAGGAGTCGTGAAAGTTTTTTGGCACAGCAGCCAGGAGAGGGAATTCTCATTCCTGTTTTTAGTGAGGCTGTTTCTAAAGCAAAAGCTGTAGTTGGGTCCTAAGATAAGCTATGCATGGTTTGCTTAGGGTCAAAGGAGTTGCATCCATGAGCAACAGGAGGAATTCAGCACAGGAATTTTAAAGCTTTACCTGAAGTCCTGCAGGAAGGAACTTTTCCTGCTGGGTTCCAGCAAGGCTGGAGGCAGCAGGACGTCAGGGTTCAAATCAGGTATCCACAGGCTGGTAAGACATTTCACCTCTCTTTGGCCAGTTAATTTAAAACAGTATTAATAATTCCTGCATGATTAGAATTTTATGAAGCTTAATTAATTAAAGGTCATAAAACGCAATGAGACCCGCGAGTGACAGAGACCAGATAAATTCAGACTCTTGGCATGGGTTTGAGAGGTGTAAGCAGCTCTGCAGGGCTGGGGTGGGGCTGGGGCTCAACTAGGAGCACAGAAATTCCAAAATGATCTAGAGGGAGAAGAGGAAAATGTGGATTCCCCATGGGAATGAGTACAAAACACCCAGTGAGCAGTCTGACTCCCAAGGACTCACCCAGTACCATGTGTGGATCTGGCACTTGGGCACAGGATTTAGGGGTGGACATGTCATTGCTGGGTTAATGGTTGGATTTGATGATCTTAGAGGGCTTTTCCAACCTTAATGAATCCATGATTCTGTAAGTGTTTGGGCACAAAAAGCTGTGCACACCCAGGCCTGAGCGTGGGCACATATTCCACTTAGAGGAGCTCACTGTTCTCTGGGACCTTTAATTGCTAAAAATGCAGCAAATCCCCTTAAATATGCCAAATTAGGGTGGGCAGAAGGGGCTGTTCAGGATTGAAGTAGGATAAAGAGAATAAAATGCAAATCTCCCTGCAGTTTATACTTATGACTAATACCTATCACAACAGATTCATTTGGAAACACGCTTGTGACGTTAAACTTGTCAATCCTCCCCACCTCTCAAAGCCTCTGCTCGGTGACGTGCCTGTGCCAGCTTCCACAGGCCTGCCCAGCTCAGAAAAGCTGCCCAGCTTTGGATCCTGCTGTTGGGAGGCATAGAATCATAAAATTCTAGACTTTTATAAAATAAAAGAATCATGTAGGTTGGAAAAGAGCATCAAGTCCAACCATCAACCACCATGTTCGCCACTAAACCACGTCCTCAAGTGCCACATCCACATGTATTATGGACACTCCCAGGGCTGGTGACTCCACCTCTGCCCAGGGCAGCCTGTTCCAATGCTTTACAACTGTTTTTGTGAAGAATTTTTTCCTAATATCTAACCTAAACCTCCCCTGGCACAGCTTGAGGCCATTTCCTCTTGTCCGTCACTCGAAAAGCAGCAGCTACAGCCAGAGACCAGTTTTCAGTGTGGGAGTTGATGGCACCCTGAGAAACGAATCCAAGCCATGCCAGGGTTTATGGATAAGCACGAGGCACCTGTAAACTGCAAAGCACACTCAGGGATCCGTGGGAACCACGTTGGAGCTCCCAACACCACCTTGGTGTGTTGCACAGAGCACTGGATGCCCACCCTGGCAACTAAACCAGTCATCCAGGTGAGGATGAACACGTGGAAAAGGCTCCAACGTGGCCAAAAATAGAGGAGAAACTGCCTGAAACTGGTCTGATGGGATGGCACATAGGGTCATGGCACTGAGCTGGATAACCCCAGAGCACAGAGCATGGGGAACTGGGGGAAGCAACCTCGGGGAGAAGTGGATTATTCACAGAGAGAAAGGCTAAAGCCACACTCCAAAAGCAGATATTAACATATGAGTAGCCCATTTGCAGTTCTTAAAGAATGAGGCAAGCAAGCTAAAAAAGGAAAGTGCTATACAAGGAGCTGAAGGACCTCAGCACCTTCATAAACTGCCCTCAGTAGCTGCACATTTGGTTAAACATTTAGGAAATCCTGCATGTATCAAACAGTGGGAGGCAGGTGGTAGCTTGGCCAGGGCTATGCAAGACACACCAGTTAGAGCTTCTTTGAGGGGAAATTACAATTACTTAAAACCAGTTTCTGCTCTGAACAAGCAGCCAGAAGATCCTTCTCCCATTTTGGGGTCAGGGCAGTGAATGTCTCTCCTGGGGTCACAGAGGCTGGTGGGAGCCAGGAGGTACCAGTCTGTCTTTCCTTCTCTAAGGATCCAGCCCACAACTTCCCAGTAGTTACACAAAATGATTTGAGAGTTGCCAGCCTATGGATTTTTCACTGGGAATTAGAGTCCTAAATCCAGTGTGTAACACCACCAGCCTTCCCACTGGGTGATGGACACATGACAGCACGAGGTCCTGCTCTGCCTCCACCTCCACAGAGGAGCTTTGCCTGTATCCTATTTAAAGAAGCTGGTTGGTTGGGAAAGGCTCCAAACCTCTTAACAGACCACTTCTGTCTCAGTGAAATTATCAGGAAGGATAAGAGTGCAATTTATAACTATAAAAAACAAAACAAAACCCCTGGCCTGTGTTTGAATAAAGCCAAGCCAAATCCAGGGATGTCTGGATTCACTTCCCCAGGCTGGGTAGCAATGGCCATTTGGGCATCCTGCTTCACTAAGAACCCCCCTCCAAAAAAGCTTCTATCCTCTGAATCTATATAAATACATTAGACAGAGAATGAAAACCCCATTGAGATTAGATTTCCATCTCTTAACATCCACGAACACGACAGATGGGATTAGTAAATGAACAGACCACTGAAGGAAGGAGGGAGGATTAACAATGGAAAATAAAAAAGGTCGATAATCAGTGGCAGCTCTTTGGGAAAGAGACTTAGGACAAATGGCACAGGCAGCTTCAATTTATTTACTTGGGCGAATGGGAGATGCAGAATATGAAAATGGAAGAACAATCTTCCTCTAATCTGCAGGGGAAGGGACAGCCCAGGCAGGACATCATTGCCACTAACGAGGAGAGAGTTCTCCAGGAACATGCTCTGACAACTCTAATCATCCTATGGTCCGGGAAGCTTAGAATCCAATTTCAGCTCCAGCTATTATTGCAGAAGTTTTAATCTCCATTCTTATGCAAACAATTTGAGGGAATGATGGATAGATAAATAAACGAACAAATGAATAAAAATCAGGCTCGTCCGCTGACGCAAAGGAACTATTTCTCATTGAGATGAGCATCACATGCCTGTGTGAGGCTGTGAATGACAGTCATATGGAGAGGAACATGACAGGCAGAGGTTATCCTCCTGCTCAGGCTGGCTTTAGATCAACTCCAAATTTGATATTCCAGGCACAGCAACACAGCAGAAATGACTGCTGTAACACGGAGCACAAGTGCAAAAAAAATAAACCCCAAAGAAAGCTGTCTTCATCTATGTCCAGACAAAGGAGATCTGACCTATGAAGTCAAAATTTATGAGTGAGATAAATAAGCTGGTGGAGGCTGATTTGACCAGACCAGGCGATGTAAGATAAAACCACACTCACTGTACAGAATCACAGAATCAGGAGGTTGGAAAATCCCTCTGGGATCACTGAGTCCAACCTGTGACTGGTCCCAACCCTGTCCCCCAGCCCAGAGCACTGAGGGCCACATCCAGTCCTACCTTGGACACCTCCAGGGATGGGGACTCCACCACCTCCCTGGGCAGCCCCTTCCAGTGCCTGACCACCCTTTCCAGGGAGAAATTCTTCCACAAGTTTGCCCAAGCACCTGTCAGGGCTTCAGCACAAACCTACAACAGATGCTTATAGAGCTGGGGGGTTTTAACATACATTTGTGAGCTTGTGGATCCTCAACTCCTGCAGCAAAAGGAGTCACAGGTCTTATTCCCACCACAGTTCCTGCCCTGGAGGTAATGACCAAGAGGTCATGGAGCCAATATCCACCTCTACCCCCAAGTCTCTGAGAGAGGGACTGAACTCCAGTGTCCATATTCAGTCTCCCATCTCCCAGACTTGTGCTTAGGAGGGTGTATCTTCTGGATATCCTAATTTGAATTCTGTTGGAAGGAGATCCATTTTTCCCCACTCTCAAAATACCCCCTAACAGTCTCTTTTGGAACAACCCCCTCCCCATAAATTGCCACTGAAATAGAATATTCTGATAGAACAGAATAGAAATTGCTTGGTTTGCAAAGCCACGTGCAAGGTGCTTCCAGGCTGTCAGACTGGTACCTTTACTGATATTAAATCGTTTCACTGCACCAAAAGGAAATTAAAGATTATTTTATGCTATTAGCTTCTAGTCCATTTACAACTTTCTGCATTAATATTAAGATATACAATCTCATTTTTGCCCAGGCTGTAAAAACCACATAAATACAAGATATTTGAAAATTATTTAAGACTTGTGCCCTCCCAACAGCTCCCTCAGAAGGTGAACCATGAGGTCGTGGCCTCCCATTTGGAGCCTACTCTAAAACACGTTTGCTGCTTGTTAGCAGATTAACAGATGAGACAGAGGGGAGTTAAACATAGCCAAGGTGTGAAAACTAATTATAGGCTGCTGCATCAGGCTGGGAATAAGAAAAGCCAGTGTTAAGTGTCTGCCCTGAGAGGTGATATCTATCTTTACTGGAAGAAGAACAAGGCAGAGCTGAACCTGTTTGTGTCTGAAGGAGTTGATCTGAATCTGGTTCTGTATCTCCAGGTGAGGAGTGTTCAGACTGACTGTGCTCAGATAAACTTTCCTGTCCTCAAAGTCTCCCTTTTGGGAGTCAGAATTTGCAGCTGACTCCAGCAAAGGGCACTGCTGGAAACAAAGGCTGCATCCCAAGCCTGGGGAAAACAGCAGCAAGGGACCATGAACCTTCATGGGGAAAACTGAGGGGGGTGGTTTGGGGTTTTTTGGAAAAGAATGAAGAGACAAACACAGCTGCTTTCCTTAAGAAGGGCCAGTATTCTCCCAAATTTGTGTCTGTGACAGCCAGTCTGATGTGTTTGACTTGACAATATATATAACAAATTTATATAAGTCAATATAACAAATAACAAACCCCTCTCATTTACAATCCAAGAGTGAAGTTACCCCCCTCTCTAAGTGATGCAAAGCCAAAAATCATATTAACCTGAAGCTTTGAAACGTCAGAACAGTTCTTAGCAAGGGGAGGGAGCCCATGCCTGTTGCACACTGAGGAACAAGCCAGCAGGATTTTATTGGGAATCCTGAAAAAATCATTTGTGGGAAGCAGGCTCAGCCTTCCCCTTGAGCCATCTTGTAATCCTGGCTGTCCCATTGTTGTTCCTTGCCTCTCACATCATATCACTGGTCCTATTTTGATTATACTGGGCTTGTAAACTCTTTGAGGTGACATTTATAGATCAGGATGAGTGAAATCCAGGCAGCATCAAAGTCAGGGGTGATTTGTCACTTTTCACCCCCTGTGACTGTACAGTGACCATCACACCCAAGCCAGAGCACCCTGCACTGCTCTCCCACAAATAACAGTCAGTGATGGAATATTTTGTGCCCTAGAACTGTTATTGTCTGTATTATTTACTGATTGGGTCAAAATTTTGTTGCTGTGAACTTTATGCGTCTTGTTGCAAATTCACATTGAGAGTGGGAGTGAGGCTATATCAGAAAGTAATATTTTACACCAATTTTTCATCTATTTTAAACCTGTATAAATAACTGCACAAACTGCAGGATAATGGAATATCATTCCCTCTGGGGTTGTATTTCTTTCTCTAAGCCACTCCTCTGGCTCCTCAGAGGCAAAGCTCTGATGTGGGAAAACTGTAGAGAGGAGAAGACCAAAAAACAGAAGAAAATAGGGTATTTTTATTTCTTTTTAACACCCAAACCTCAGCAGCATCTCAATGACTGAATAACCACTCCTGAAGTGGAAGGGGAATAGTTTAGCACCAGTCATTCCATCAGTCAGAGGTTATGACTCCTGCATTTTTGGAGTTCCTGGCTGATTCCTTATGCCTGCACAGGAGCTAATTGCATCCAAGAGACTTCTGTGCCTGTTGGTCTGGAGGTGTATTGCCATATGTTTGGTGTATACTTAATTAACACAGTGCAGCTGCGCTGCTTTCCATCTGTATTATGGATTAGATTTCTATTACATACCCAGGCAGGAGTCCCACAATTCATATTTATTAAAATAATTACCCCAAGATTTAGGTGGTTGGGAGTGCTCAGTCAAGCAGCCCAACATTAGGGATATTATCCAGCCAGGAAGCAAAACTGAGTAGCTGGATCAGAACATCAGCCTTGCAGCCAGAGGTTAAAACAGAGCCTGCTGAGCATTTCTTCCAGGGACTGGTTCTTAAGCTATGAAGCTTATTGAAGCTGTGAAGCTTATTGAAGTGTGACTTGCCAGTATATTCATATTCACCAGCAGATCCAGATCTTTTTTTAGGTTCCTGCAATTTTTTTTCTCTGGGCATGGGCAATTTAATTGTGAAATTCGATTTGCGTGACGCGCCCGTCGGTCTTTGGTATCTGTTTCTGAGGCACCTGTGGCTCAAAATTCAAATGCCTGTGCAAGTTTGTTACAGGTGGAGGAGGGTTGCCCAGGTGCAAACTGCACATATGGCTTTCAGTCAGGTTTCACTGCTGGTGTCTCTTTTCCTGCTGTACAAACCCAACTTTGCAGACACACCGAGGTACAAGAACGGAGACAAATGCAGAACACAAAAACGCAAATTAAGTGTGACCTAATTGTGATGTTTAGATCCAGGATCTAATTCCAACCTCTAAGACCTTTCAAGAGATGAGTACAAGGACCCAGAACTGTGGTTTGGGTTTGATAAGAAGGGGACACTGAGCTTTTTATCTGAATGTTATTGTCTCGTCCTGCTCTGCACCGAGGAAGCAACTTGACTAATTAAAGTCCAAAATCTGTGCAATTACAGACAGCAACGCATGGCTGAGGAGTAATCAAATTTACTTTTCTTATCCATTCATAAAGTCATCAGTGTAATTTTGTGAGCTGGTTAAGACCTGCACACGTAGGAGAGTGAAGATTTCCAATCACCTGGAGAGCTCAGCAGCCGGGGCTGCTCACACACCGCACGTCCCTGAGACACTGCACGTCCCAAACCAGTGTTCTGACCCCAGGCCAGGCAGGGTTGGGGTCCTGGGTCAGAGAAGCTGCTCTGCTGGTGCAGTGAATCCACAGGGATTTCCATGGAGACTGCAAGGAAAAAGCTGGAGATAAAGGGGTAAGAGAGAGGTGAGGCCCTGGCACAGGTTGCCCAGAGAAGCTGTGGCTGCCCCATCCCTGGAAGTGTCCATGGCCAGGTTGGAGGGGACTTGGAGCAACCTGGGCTGGTGAAAGGTGTCCCTGCCCATGGGGCTGGAACAAGATGAGCTTTAAGGTCCCTCCCAACCCAAATAATTCTTTGCTGTATTATACCAGGGATTTCAATGGTATGATTTAGGGTAAGTGCAGGGTGTCTGCTATTAGCCAGTGTATTGATTCCCCAACAGAGAAGAGACAGCAAAAAAAATGACCATTTCCAATTTTCCTGTGCCCCGTCCTCGATGCCACTGCACTGAGAAAAGAATGCCAAGAGGTTGAGGTCTCTGAAAACTGCAACAGGTCCCCAGAGGAGAAGGTGCTGACCATGTCTAGACAGTATTCAAACCAGATCAATAATATCCAGTGCCATTCCTGTGTTTAGAACAGATAAATGCAGACCTGCTTGGCTTGGTGCTCCTGGGGTGGCAGTACCTGCCTGGGAAGTGGGCAGAGCTCTGCTGGGGGAGGACTTTCTTTAGTCTTTGCCTAAACCAAGAACACAATTTAGGGGGAATCAAACTCAGGTGTGACTTGAGCACCAGGGATATGTTGGAACAAAAGTTAACAGAGCTGTAAATCTGGGAGGAAATAGTGGGTCACTTTGCATGAGCTGCTGCCACAGCCCTTCTGTTTGGCTCATTAGCATAGAAATTTCTAACTTTCCAGCTGAAGAATTTTGGCTGGTTTATATGTTTAGATTTGAATTATAATAGACCTGCTATAACTGGAGGGCAGAGATAGGGAGAGGTCTAGGAAATACACTTAAAGAGCTTGACGCTTTCCTTTCTTAGGGATTTTTGCCTGCTTTCAGGGGCTGTTGTCTGAAAACAACAGTGAGAACAACAACAGTGTTATTAAATATTAACTAGAAATTCCAGGAGAAGATGCAAGAAAAAAGGAACATGGCAGATTTTGCTTGAGAAGTTAAATGCAGCTTCATTGATCCATTCAGCAGCCACAGCTCTTTGTGGCTGCTTTGTGCATTTGAGCCTCACAAAAATCTCCAAACCCTCTGGAGCAGGCTTAAGGGATTTGATCCCTGTGTCAGATCCCCAAAATGAAGCAACATACTGATAGGCCTCAGTTATCCTAAACTGCACAGAGGGTGGTTACTGTCACCCCAGGGGTGAAAACCAGACTTTCAAGGAATAACTTTGAAGTTTTCATTTGTGTGCCCCCCTCTGCTCTCCATAATGACATCAGCCAGAGCAGCACCATGACTTTTTGGGAACATGAGTGAGCGGAGCTGTGGCAAAGGATCTGCTGGGAACATCCAAACCAGCAATTCCTCAGTCCTGGGCAGAGGCACATCAAGCCAAATCAGGCTCTGACAGCTCCTCTGCAGGAGATCATCTCACACACTCCACCAGCCAGAGTGTTTTTAGGCTCCCTGCCACCAAATCTCTTGGTCCCTTGAAGTAACTTTTTAGGGTTTGGGGGTGGGTTTTTTGTGGCTTTTTTTACTTTGTTTTCACCAACTGCTTCAGTGCACAGCAGCAGCAGAACAATAGAAGCCACGAGGTTGGTGGACCAAAGCAACTCAAGTAATTTAAAATGCCAGGCTAAACCCTCCCCTTTGGTGCAACCCCCTACTCTCAGGTGTCCCACAGACAAGACTGTTTTACACTTGCCTTTTCCCTCCTTAACTTTCCATTTTAATTAACTTTTCTGTCTTCAACCACAGTGGTGCCTGTGACTCTTGCATTAGCACAAAAAGCAGACTCACATCTCATGGGAGCAAACAGTGTTTTGCAAATGAACCTAATCCTTTTAGGGCTTTTCAGCACATGAACACACGTTTTTCTTGCTGGCCAGTGGTTCATTTTTATACCTGGCTTCTGAGGCAACTCAGAATCACGGTAGAAAATTTCATGCTGCACAAAGCTGCTTATCAGCATCAAAAGGAATGAATTATAATGGTTGGGAGAGGCAAAAAAAAAAAAAAGGAAAAAGAGATTTTTTTTTTCCTAGTAATGCTTATGTTCCACTAAGAGAGCACAGAAGGTGGGTTTGCTTTTTAATTTCAGGAGAAACTGTTCCCCCCCTTTTCTTGTCCCTTTGAAGTGCATCTGACTCTCAAAAGCTGTGTAAGAATAACTGGCTGTTTGTACATAAAGAACTGACAGGGAAACTTTAGAGCAGTAATCACCAGCTCTCCACCCTACAGCCTCCTCAGCAGAGGAACATTAATAAACATTAAAGAGGAGTGTAAGCTTGGCATCTTTCTAATTAAGAGTGGAACAGGCTGCCAGATGAGGTCAGTCCCCAGATGGGGTTGAAGGGCAGTGTAAGCACAAGAGAATAAATTCAACGTAAAAGGTCATCTATATGGATTAAATGATCTGAACAGTCAATTCCAGAGCCATCTTCTGCAATTAATATTTAATTAAAAATAGAAACACTATAAAGTTTAGCTTTTAACCAGCAAAATTATTTCATGTCCCATAAAACCTTTAAGTACAAGACCATGCATCCTTTTTCTCTCCCTATACAAAGTGGGCTGGTGTGGTTGTGACTCACCCAAGAAAGGGCATTTCAAGGGCAGGCAGCCTTTGCACCTTAAAAAACATCCTACCTGACTTTCTAGTGACCAGAGACAGCATTTAACAGCTCAAGGGTTGTTTTCTTTTTCCTTTTCATTCAATTGGGCATTAAATGCAATTTCTAATCAAATATTCATCCAAATACATAATGAATTTGAAGAGCTGGATTAACCCATGGTCAGCAGTAACACAAGGGTAGAAGGTGATGGAGAAAAGGCTCTTGAGGATGGTTCAAGTGCAATCTGCTGGTCTCCAGCCCCAGAGGTTGCTGCCTGACACGTCCTGACCCTGCTGCCCTCAGCTCCTCTCCTCCAGGGACCTGTTCAGCACTTCAGAACCAGCAGTTCCTAAAGAACTAACAGCATCTTTTCACTTTTCTTTGCATATCTCCCTGGACCTCTCCTAAAAGCGCCTCCAGCGTTTGTTTAGTGTGATTTGAAATGTTCTGTCCCCTCTGACTTTGCTGCCCAAGAACTAGGCCACCACCAAGTCACCAGAGGAATATTTGATCTTCAGCACTCGAGTCCTTTGTAACCTACTTCCAAGTTTTTAACCTACACCACCAGAAAGAAGCTGGAAAACGAGGTTCAGACTCATCACACGAATTCTCACGTTGGGAAAACGCAACAAAAAGTCACTTTGTTTCTACCACGTGGGCTGAAGGTTGAGAAATTCAGGTCTGGGTCCCAACTCTTGTTGCCCCTTTCCTACCTGACTTCCCAAAGGCTCACACCCTCCAAGCTGGAGATAATACTAACTTGTTTTCCTATGAGCTGGGGATGTTTTCCACAGTGATATGAAAATAAGAAGTAATCTAGTTCAAAGACTTGTTTTTGCCTCCCTCAAAGTCAACCGTAAAATTCCCTTCACTTCAGTAGTGCAGGACATTCTTTAAATGCTTGATAGAGCTGCCTCACTTTATTCTTGGAACTTGGGGTCTCACTGTTTATTTTTACTTATTACACGAGATTTGTCTTTGTTTTCAAGGGTGTTTTAAGTCAAAATCTCCAGGTGTCTGATTTCTTGAAGCTGTTTGGTTTCAAACCATGTTTTTGGGAGACGTGACCTTCACTGGTCGGTTTTTCTGGTTCTCCCATATCTTTGCTGAGGGAAATTTCTCAGGAGAGTCTTTCCCACTCCACTGGTTATCTCCTTGCTCTGGAAAGCTGCTGTTAAACCTCTCTGAACCTGCAGCAGAGCTTGCAGGAGCAGCCTGGCTAATCCTCCATGGAAGGAGGGAGGATCTTCAACATTCATGGGAGCATTCATCCCTCAGGAAGTGAGAACAGCCAAGGAAAGACAATCAGCTTTTCCAAAATTCTCATAAGAAGGCACAATTAATCTCTTCATTTCTTACTCAACCCTTGCTGCATATATAAATTAAATTAGCAGCCATATATATATATAGATATACATGCATATATGAAATACCCTCTGATGTAAATGGTTTTTTTCACTTGGAGACAGAAGACAAGAGGTAAAACTGTTGAAGATCTCAAAAGACAACACATGTACCATCATTTCTCCCATGACCCAAGAGGCCCAGGGATTATTCTCATGCAAAAAAAAAACCCTTTTGAAGTATCTCATATTATTTGTTACTAATTCTGGTTTGCAAACAACTGCCTGGTGTTACTGTTGAAATATGTCAGAGCTGTTAAATGCTCATATGAATAATAAATGGGAAGGGCATGTACTAAGACTAAGGTCTCCCTGCATCAAGACATAGACAGTGTTATGTTTTATTAATAACACTTTGAAAACCACAATGAAGTAGGAAAATGGCTCCTGGGCCAGGATTTTAAATCCCCAGTTCACAACAAAGCACAGCCCAGGGGGTGCCAGTTCAAACTCTAACACAGTGACTTTAACAGAACACTTAGACTTGTCCATGTAGATGTAAGAGCTGTGATTGTCTTTGGCAGTGCAGGTCCTTTCTCAGTTCCATGTGTACACTGATGACAGGCCCAGGACTGGTGGTGGATCCATTGTTGCTGAGTGCTGTTTGTGACACCCAGAACACCTCCTAATGCATTTCTAGATGTGGAAATTATTCTTCTATGACTCAGAGAAGCACAGGATCACTGAGGTTGGGAAAGACCTCCAAGATCACTGAGTGCAGCTGATGACCCAACAGCACCTTGTCCCCCAGCCCAGAGCACTGAGGGACACATCCAGTCCTTCCTTGGACACCTCCAGGGGTGGGGACTCCACCACCTCCCTGGCAGCCCCTTCCAATGCCTGACCACCCTTTCCATGGAGAAATTCCTCCTGATGTCCAACCTGACCCTCCCCTGGCAGAGCTTGAGGCCGTTCCCTCTCCTCCTGTCCCTTGTTCCCTGGGAGCAGAGCCCAACCCCTCCCAGCTCCCCCCTCCTGTCAGGGAGTTGTAGAGAGAGAGGAGGTCTCCCCTGAGGTGCTATCACACCCGTTTTCGACCCTTTAAAAACAGGGAAAGGCAAAAATGCTATTTTAAAAAAGCTTTTCCATGTCTAGCTTTGTTCCTTTGCACGGTCCTTCTGTTTGTTCTCAGCAGGATCTTTGTTTTTTACCTTGAAACCACTTCCATGGGGTTGTCTCCTTCAGCAAATGGTGCAACCCCTACCTGGGAAGCAGCATCCTGCTGATGCCAATGGCCACTACACTTCCCTGGGGTTTTGCCACCTTAACCAGGTCACTGGCCAGAGCTGGCCAGTCTGTCCCAAGTTAATATTCTATTGGCAGTGAAATACTTCAGAACTGCCTTTAAAACACAAACTATTCCATAATATCCCTGGGACAGCTGTAAAAACCCTCCTCTGATTTTCATCCATGGCTAATTGTGCTACAATTATGGAAAAAACCCCACGTCAGAGTTGTATGTACGCTGGTTATTTCCGCAGGAAGGGCCTCGTGCATTCCCAAAAAAAACCCGTTTTCCAAACCCCTTTACGTACAATAGGCAGTGACAGACGGAGCCCAATTTACATAAAATGACACAAGCATCAAGTTCTTTTCAAGTCATTCAAAGATGCCAAAATAGCTTTATGAAATACTCCCAGCCTCGGGATGCCTGGTGTGTTACACTTGCGAGATCTCTGGTGGTGGTTATGATTCTTTCTACTTTTGCACTTCAAAAATTACTTGGGTTTTTTTTTAGAGCCCACAGCCCTTAACAGATGGTTTTGAAGAACAATCAGGTTTGGGGTTTTTTTTAAAACAAGAACTAGAGTGTAATCAGCTAAAGCACTACGGCTCGGGTAGAGTGTTTGGGGCGGTTTGTGGGGGTTTTTGCAGCTTCAGAATTCAAAGATTCCCTCAGAAATAACGTGAATCTGCAGCAGAGCAGCTGAAAGAACAGATTTTGCAGCTCCTTTATTTCACAGAATTGTTGTTCTTTGCTTTCACATAAGAAGAGTTCCAGAAGGGTTTATCTCTTACTTCAATGTCCCAAAAAATGCTGAAATATCCGGAATGTGTGTTGTGAGAGTGCAACCAAGGAGTGGGTATCACACCCCATCTTTCCCACACCAGTGTCCGTGGCAGACAAAGCAGTAAAAAGCATAACAATAAGGAGAATATCCTTGATCTGACAGAGCAATTTTCCCCACTAACTGCTCACTTCTTCACCTACAACTGTCTCAGACACAGCCAGTCTCATCCGCATCCTGTTCCCATAAAAAAAGAAGGGAACACAACCTGTTGTCTCTGCTGAAGAACAGACACGTAGCATGAATCTGCATTTCAGCATCTCACACCCAGACACCCTGGTACATCCACAAATTCCTCCCTGGGAGGGTGGTGGTGAGATTCCATGGAGCTCCAGTCAACACACAGGCCAAGAATAGTTTTCCCTTTAAAATATTTGGTGGAAAAGCTTTTGGGAAGGTGTGGTGTCTGCTGGGCACAGCACTGGGTTCAACACAGCACAGCTGCCTTCAGAGAGAAAATGGAGAGCTCTCTGTTTTATATAATCAGAGCTTTAAATCCAGAGTAATTCAGGTTAACTTTGGAGACGCCAAAGGAGAACAAATCCCATCTGTGGATACATCTGACAACTGGAAAGAGTATCTTAGCTGGGGAATTAAACTTCTGAATAGAAAAGCTGCTTCTAAATGCACATTTATATGACATTAGGCTAAATTCCAACTTAGGGCCAGAACTTCTGAGCATTGCCTGCCATCCTGCACTGCAGTTTTGCCCAAAAGTGCATCTTAGCATTCCATGAGCAAAGTGCTGGAAAGCCACAAGGATAAAGCTGCAGCAGAGTGAGCCCCAGCGTGTTCACAGCCAGGCAGAACCACTGAACAAACACCACCCTGGTACAACACATCCCAAGGATGCATTGCATAGAAATATGACTTATAAGAACACTGAGGCCAAAAATTTGAGTGCAGCTCCAGATATGTCCCCTCCTTTTATAAATCTAAACACCATCCTATGGTTTTGAAATAGTGACTGCTGGATAACTCATGAATACAAATGCACTTTTAAAATTACCCAGCTGAAGGCCAAACTTGACTTATCTACAGGGTTTGTTATGTATGAAAAATCACTGCAAGTCAAACTAGTCCATTTACTTGCCCAGAGGACCTTGTAGGAACCTACATCTGAAACAGCAGTGAACTAATACCTTATGAATATTAAAGAACTCCCCAAGCAACTTATTCTGCCCCTGGTGTAAATTGGAGAAGTGAAACATCAAAGCAGTCTCCAAGGAATGAATTTTGTTGACATTTTACTTGGATAAAAAACTGATCTTTGTTAAGCCACACCCAGTGTTGAAATACCAGCAAGTCCAGAGGCAGAGAACACTACACTGGCATGCTAGAAATATTAAAAAATAAATAAAAACGAGGTCTGAAAAAGTATCACAGAGATTTGATCTTGATTTAACATCCCACCACACCTGCCCCTCACTGGAGCTCCCGGGCAGGGAAGCCACACTCCTGTTCCAAGCCAGGGATCAGAGCCTGTGTTCCATTTGAAACATGGCACAAGCTGAAGTTCAAAGGGAAACTTCAGGGAACTGGAAAATCTGTCATCACAGGACAACACTTTAAGAGCCTCCCTCTAACTCATCCAGGCCAAGAAAAGAGAGGGGGAAGTGCCACCAAGAGCCTGGGACTACCCAGTCCCACCCCTTGCCATGGGCAGGGACACCTTCCACCAGCCCAGGTTGCTCCAAGCCCTGTCCAACCTGGCCTTGGACACTTCCAGGGATGGGGCAGCCACAGCTTCTCTGGGCAACCTGTGCCAGGGCCTCCCCACCCTCACAGCGAAGAACTTTTTCCTTATATCCAATCTACATCCACTCTCCAACTCAGCTGTTGTCCCCAGCAACCTCAGGGGGAAATCATTTGCCAGACCCACCAGGTTTGGAGGTCAGAGTCTCTCTGGCTGCAGCAGCAGCTGAGCCCAACTCAGCTCACCCCATCACTGAGGCTCTTGACAAGCTCATCATTTCACCCAGGCTTTATCTCCCTCTCTGGATTATCCAAAGAGCCTTTCAGGGAGGACAAAACCAGCTTTTTGTTGTGGGGTGAAGGACTTCTTGAAGAAGCAGCTGCCCCTGGGGGGTCAGTGAGCAAACCTGTGTGCTCTGAGCTCTTGTCACCCCCCAGGCTTCCTCCATAAATCCACCAAAATACACATTTGTTTTGCATCTCAGCCAAACAGATGGCTTGGGACAGCTGAGGGGATATTACATTAAACTGAGGTGAACCTTCTGGGGAAATTCAAAGGAACTTAATTGTACAGTATTAACTTTTACCTATTTCTCCCTTTTTATTTGGCAAATACTTGTGAGCAAACTCCATGTTTAATGAGGAAGAAAGCACTGATGAAAGGGTAGATTTAAAAAAAAATCTTTAATCTGAATTCCTGCTGGTGCTGCATATTTTCCCACTAGATTTCTTCCAGTTGATAAGGTTACCCTGCAATTTTTTGCTGATTACACCTCAGACTAAAATAGATAGAGGATGTATATATATATATATAAAACATATATATGGATATATAAAAACTTTAAGATAAACATTTTAAGATCAGCAAACAGAGCCTTAATCCCTTGCAATTCCAAAGTGCAAATGTTATGTATCATATGTAATATATACAGATTTATCACAGGACAAAGAGAGATGCATAGAGAGCTTTGTTTTCCATGGCATTGATCCCTTGACATCTGAGCTCTGGCTCTAATTTTGGCCAGGATACACTGAGGTGCAATTTCCAGCAGAGAAAGTCATCTCAGGACTGGGAATAGAATCAAGGCTCTCTCCCTGACCCAGCTCTGTCTAACAGATAAAGTTATATTCTGAACAGACCCACTCCAGCTGGGAATTGCTCAGTCACCTTGAGCCGTGTGGGACTGAGGAGGAACAACCATTTCTAGTTAACAGAGTGTCCTGTGCAAGGGCTGGAGTTGAAGGACACAGTAATTCTGCAATTGGGAGATGGAGCCTTTCACCTCTCCTGTTTTATCTCTAAACAGAAATTACTTTAAATCTTGCTGCAGACCAAAAGTCACCCACTCCTGACAGGTAACTGAGAAACACATCACAGAATTCTGTACAAGCCATGAAGAGACAGGTAACCACAGCTTATATCAGCACTGATAAATATAGATATTCTTATATAAGAACGGACGTTCAGGTCACTAATTTTTTAGGAAGATGTTCTCATTGATTTCCAATAGGAAATTCTGATCTTAAATATTGTATAAAGTGGCATTTTGATGTTATTAATGCCACCCACTGACTAATATGAATGCTTAATCTAAGTGTAAATAGTGATTATGAAAATACCTACTGGCCACTGTCAGTGCAAAGAGCAAAGTCCCTTATATAAAGAGCAAAAGAAAACACGGGGGATTAGAGGGAAGGAAATAAGAGCTCCTCACTTTTAGGCAGGGGAGGGGAGGAGAAAAGAGCTGCTTAGGCTGTCCAAGATCACATAAAGACCCCAAAGTCCCAGTTCTTAGAGCCTCTTGCTTTAACATCCTGCAGGTGACATCTCTGAGTCTCCTGTACCAACAAATCTCCAGGCAAAAGCAGACTTGGAGTAGTAGAAGGAATGGGAAGCTGGCTTTTGGGCTAAATCCCTTGCTAGAAACGACAAATGAAGGACAAACATGTGAAGTTTATCATCTAAATAAATCTTAAAATAAAAGGGTTTAGGGGCAGTGCCATGATCTCAGTGCTTACATCAAGCACAAGCTGTGCATATCTTCATACTGTAGTTACTGTTACGAAAACATAAAGTGGATTACCAGGGCTTAGTGCCTAAGCAGTTTGTTTCACTAGGAACTTTGGCTGTTCTGAAGTTACAGATGAGATTCAGACAGGACAGAGAGAAGACAAGGACCTGGATGTGTTTTCCTGTTCAAAGCACAGCGATTATGCTAAATAAATGAAATCAAAATCACAAAAACCTTACGGGCTCACACGCGTCAGGCTGAGAGGCCTCATCCCAGAAGGGTGGATATGAGCTCTGGGAAGTCATTTAGGGTTTGAACATCGTTTTCCTGACGCCACATAAACCCTGTCACACTCTCACTGGCAGGCAGGGAAGTTTTACCACTGTTTTCAGGGGACAGTGTTACTGTGTGAGGTACAATTATCAGGTGTAATGATGGGAATAAGGCTCATTTTACCAGTAAAACTCAGGTTCCACCGAGATCTAAAACCACCCATTCTTTTCAACAGTGAAATATTTTCACTGTAAAATAAAAACCAGAAGTAGCAAGAAGAATTTCCTCCCAGCACCCAGCAAGCAGTGGCAGTCAGGAGGCACTGGTTGGGCACCTGCAGCAGCCAGAACTGAGCCCAGAGAGTCATAAAGGTTGGAAAAGACCTCCAAGACCATCAAGTCCAACCTTTTTCAAACAAACAGCTGTAGCTGCTCAAATCCTTGGTCCCACCTCCCTCTAGAATTCAACTGGCATCAAGTGTTGTCTGAGGAGAGCAGGATAAATCCCAGTGTCCCTCTCCCAGGGGCTGCAGCCAGCGACCAAACCCACCCACAGCTGGGAGCAGCCAAGCTCTCCCCAGGGAGAGCTGAACCCTGCAAGTCCCTCCAGGATGAAAACACAAGTGCTGGGGATTCAAGGAATTACAGTTAATTCCCACTGTGGTGGAAGGGTCTGCAGCAGTGCCCAGGGAACAAATGCAAACCTTAAACGCTGATTCCTTCAGATTTATACCCAGATTTACTCCTTATTAAGCTTTGGCACACCCACACCTCCACTCAGCCAGGCTTTACAGCCCCGCTTTATTTGCACAGCTTTAACTGTGTTGCTCTTCAGTTTGCTCTTGCCTGGATCTGAAGTAATACTAAAAATCACATTCTCTGTGCTACAGCTATGGCTGGATGGGGCTTGGAGCAACCTGGACTAGTGAAAGGTGGCTCTGCCCATGGCAGGATGAGTTTTAAGGTCCCTTCCACCCCAAACCTTTCTGGGATTCCATGATTCTGTTTTGAACTTCGGTAGATCTGCAGCATAGGGAAGGATGTTTTCCATTCCTCCTTCCTCAAAATGAAGCAGAAGTGATACCCCTAAGAACTGTTCAAATGCAAGATATTTTTAGAAGGTATTTTGGATCCAGCACTGGATAGAGAAGGGCTGAAATCTCACTGCTGCTGGTTTAGATTTGCAGGGGTTTAACTGCCCCGGGGATACAAAAGGACCAAGATGTGCAGAAGCCACAGGAAATCCATGTGCTGAATCCAGCCAGCTTAAAGGTCAGCCACTGATTTTCCCAGATCAGGAGGAGTGAGAAATCTGGGTTGTTTCCCATTTACTCCCATGAATTTTTTCTCCCAGGTAACAAGTCGTAGGACAAGACGAAACGGCCTCAAGTTGTGCCAGGGGAGGCTGAGGTTGGATATTAGACAAAATTTCTTCACAGAAAGGTTTCTTCAGAGAAAATTGCTTCATAATCGCTGGAGGGATTTAAAAGACATGTAGATGTGGCACTTGGGGACATGGGTTAGGGCTGAGCATGGTGGTGGTTGACAGCTGGACTTGATCTTAGAGTTCTTTTCAAACGATTCCTTGCTTTTGTTCAAAGTCTATAATAAAAGAAACCCAAATATCTAAAGAAACAAACCCCTGGCAGGCAGCTCTCCCTCACCTGATTCCCTGACCAGCCTGAGAAGGACTGTTTGTGCCTTGTTTTACTATTTAGGGCTCTTCCAACTGTCTCACAAATCTGCAGGGAAAAGGGACAGGAGCCTCCAAGCTCATGACAACATAAATCCTTGACAGATCCAAATGGTGAAGCTGCACAGCTTCTGCCAGGCACCTGAATCCTGACATCCCTCTTTCCTCTGTGGGAAAGACAGGAATAAAAACTCCTGCTGCAGACCTGGGCTCCTGGTTGTTTGTTGGAGGGGTTTTATGTTTTGGGTTGGCTTGGGTTTCTGTTGGCTTGTTTGTTCCCAAATCACCTTGGGAAATGAGGCTGCTACACTTCACTCCCAGAGATAAATTCCAATAATGTTATCTGTGGTGGTTGGTACCTGGAGGAAGGATGGGGAATCAGTAATTGCAAGAGAAATAATTCGTAGTCAGGTGTTTTATGAAGGTATCAAGTCAGACTCTGCATTCCAAGTGTTGTATGGACAGGGAAAAGCTCAGCTTTTCAAGGTGCATAAGTAGCACCAGGAAGGAAAAAAATATCACAGGAATACTCAGCTTTTCTCCTGAGACCTGAGAGAAAATAAAGATTGAGGGGGGGGACAGGGGAAATTCTTCACAGCAGACATGGGAACAAAGTAAGAGATGATGGTTTGAATCTCAGATTTTGCAAGTAATGATGAAAAATCTTCCAAGACAGAAAGGGAATTAGAAAATAAAATCTGCTGACAGGGAAGCTGTGAATTTCCCAGCTGTGCAAGCGTGATGGGAAGGGCTAGACAGAGGATTTAGGACTAGACAAAAGATTTACTGGTGGGAACTGCAAAATGGTAATTTCACTGTGCAGTTGTGATACCAGAAAAAGGACCAGAAAACAGAGTGGTTTGTTTTTTTCTGAAGTGCTTCTGAATGTGTGTAAAGATCTGGCTGCTCAAATGCAAAAACATAAGGAAAAGAACCTGAGGTATCTAGAGAGACAAGAACCATCAGTCAGCTCGGTCCCGAGGTGCAGATCACAAGTGATTTATTCTTATAATCTGTTCCTCTTCATGCAATACTTAAACACACTCAGGGAAACAAAGCAGGGTTTGATTTTGGTGATCGTCCCTTTGTGCACTAATTATTTTTATTAGCGAGTTAATTTTCATCACAAGCTCTCTGCTTTCTCATCTGGGAGAAACATATCTGGGAGGCCAGAAGTTCAAAATCAACTTTCTGAGCGTTACCAGAGGAAAGGAATATTGTGCAGATTTATATTACCTTGCAGTAAATAGATCAGAACAGGGTTCTGGAGCCAGGCTGGGAGAGCTGGGGGTGATCACCTGGAGAAGAGAAGCTCCAGGGAGACCTGAGAGCCCCTTGCAGGGCCTAAAGGGGCTCCAAGAGAGTGGAGAGGGACCTGGGACAAGGGATGGAGGGACAGGAAAAGGGGGAATGGTTTCCCACTGCCAGAGGGCAGGGATAGATGGGATACTGGGAAGGAAACCTTCTTTGTGAGGGTGCTGAGGCCCTGGCACAGGGTGCCCAGAGAAGCTGTGGCTGCCCCATCCCTGGAAGTGTCCAAGGCCAGGTTGGAGGGGGCTTGGAGCAACCTGGGCTAGTGGAAGGTGTCCCTGCCCATGGCAGGGGGTGGAACTGTAGAAGTTTTAAGGTCCCTCCCAACCCAAACCATTCTGGAATTCTCTTTTCAGCACTGACCAGAGCTTTCCTGCAGCCCCAGGAACACACTGCTGTGTTTCTAGTTGACCAACATCCTTCAGCACCCTCAGAGGCAGATGAAGAGAGGAGAGTGTGTTCCCTGCTCTGCACCTCATCCCAGCCCTCATCCCAGCCCCATTCCCCTGTCCTGGGCTGGGACATGTCCCTGTTGTCTGACCTGAAGTTTGCAGTGAGAGCACGGCCAGTGCTGCTGACTTTCCAAATTGCACCAAAGGGAATTTTACACTCTGGCAAAGTGCCTACCTGAGTTCTGGAGGAGTGAAAAAAAGGAGAAAACAAGTTCTGACTAGTAACATTTAAGGTGACACTATCAATCACTGGCAAACTTCGACAACTCCAGTTAATTTTTGCTGAGAATGATAAAATACTCCACTGGAGAAGAAAATAACAGGGACTTTCATGCAGGGCTATTTTTCTTCTTGTTTTTCTTTCTGTTTGGAAAAAAAAAATCGTGTTAATTCTGCAGTGGCTTTAATCAAAGGCAGCCCAAGGAAATTGAACCATGCACAAAGCAGCCTATATTTTCAATTGGCTTTTGTTACTTTAAAAGTTTGTTTGGTTTGGATTATTTTGTTTCCTAATAAAAACCCAAAACATTCCTAGCGAAGCTGGTGTTTGTGAGTGTGCTCCTTTAGCCCATCTTAGAAGAAAGAGAAGTCTGAAATAGAATATTCAACCAGCTCTAGACTCAGAGCACTTCCCTGGAGGCGTCGAGCTGGCAGCGTGTAGGTGAATTTGATTTCTTACTCAGAAAAATTATCTGTGTGTTATTAATATTAACACAGGCTTAGGAGAACAAATGGAGAAGATATGCTAAAATACAGATGAAAGTGGGTCCCAGAGCCTGAACTCCAAGCAAAGAGGGCCAATCATTGAGAGGCAGTGAAGGAGAAAGGGGTCAGAGAGTTTGGGAATTCCAGGTGGTCACTTCGAAGCTCATGGTGACTGTCATTGGAAGGGATGGATCTGCATTCCCTCACATCCCAGGAAAGCAGCTTGTGGGTACCTGAGTCTGCTTCATGCTGTAATCACACAGAGAATCCCAGAATGGGTTGGAAGGATCTTAAAGCTCATCCCACCCCCTGGGATGGACAGGGACACCTTCCACCAGCCCAGGTTGCTCCAAGCCCTGTCCAACCTGGCCTTGGACACTTCCAGGGATGGGGCAGCCACAGCTTCTCTGGGAAACCTGTGCCAGGGCCTCAGCACCCTCACAGGGGAGAACTTTTTCCTTGTATCTTATCTACACCCACTCTCCAATTCAGCATCTGAACTGGGGGTCTGTGCATCCAAATCCACAACACAATCCCTGTCCACAAGACCTGCAGCTCTCCAGTGTTAAATCTCCTCAGGCTGAAAGATCCTTTCTGTGCCTTCACAGATGTGTTTCTTGAAGGAAACAGTTCAAAATCAAAGGATCAGTTGGAGCAGGTTCAGAGCACTGGGATTGCACTTGAAAATAACAAACATGTATGAAATAAAGATTGGCTGATTTGCCTGCCATACAATTATTAGAATAAATTTTGCATGGCAGTGTGCTGTTTAAAGCTCACCTTTTATTAATAAAGCACTATTAAGACAAGATGAAAGAAGATGAAAGAGTAAATAGCATTAGAAAAAGCTATTTGCTTTCACTGTCTTCTGTGGCCACCTTTGCTGCCCTGCACTAAGCAGGTTCACAGAGGGACACCTGCATTTCTTGGGGGTTTATTATTTATCTTTATATTCTGCTATACATGTGAAATGAGGGGAGGGGGAAACAATTTATTTCACAGCTTCCAAAACCTCAAATTTTATTCATGGAAAAGAAAGCAGGAGGAGCCCAGCTCTGAGCAAGGAGTTCTGAAGTCATCCAGCTTGTAATAAAGTCTGTAGCTGAGTAGCCACAGGTGCTCCTTCCATCCCAGAAGCAAATGGGAATGAGATTGATAGGGATGGGATAATGGTCCTGCAACCATAACACAGCCTTTCTGGAGCCCAGGTTTGCACCTGCTCAAAGACAAGGCATTAATATTTATTTAAACAGACCATTAGAGAGGAGGGGGGCACAGAGAAGGAATCATAAAGTGCCTAACCCAGGGTAGAACAAAGCAAGCCCACGCCAACAAGAGTCTTCTGCATTGCAGAGGGAGCAGCCTGGGCTGGGTGGAAGAGTTTAACACCTTCTGGGTGCCACCTCCCCATTTTTCATGGTGAACAAAGCTCAGCCTGTGCCTCTGCTGCAGCAGAAACCTGTGTCTCCTGGCTGGGTTGGCTGATGTGAGAGGATTTTAGGAGTCATGTACAGTGTCTGTGGCCAGCTTTGCAAGATTATTTAGGTGTGTAAAGATGCAAATAGCATTAGGCCTGCACCAGTGCTTCAGTGAGCCCTCTTAGGAGCTCAATTAACTTTGGAAATCAAACCCTACCTCAGTTCTAATTCTGCTCACACATGAGGGGAGGGCAAAGCCACGAGGAGCTGGGCAGTGCCAGGCTGGAAGGATGGAATCCAGCACTGTGTACCAGACAGGGAAGATGGAGAGGGACTTTTTACAAGGGATGGAGCAACAGGACAAGGGGGAAGGGCTGCCAGAGGGCAGGGTCAGGTGGGATATTGGGAAGAAATTCCTCCCTGTGAGGGTGGGGAGGCCCTGGCACAGGTTGCCCAGAGAAGCTGTGGCTGCCCCATCCCTGGAAGTGTCCAAGGCCAGGTTGGATGGGGCTTGGAGCAACCTGGGCTAGTGGAAGGTGTCCCTGCCCATGGCAGGGGTGGAACTGGATAATCTTTAAGGTCCCTTCCAACCCAAACCATCTGGGATTCTATGATAGTGCCTTTGAAATCACGGACACACACACTGACCTGTCCAAAGCACTCTGGTCCTGCTTTGCTCAAAATAAAGGCTTACACTGTTTGCACACAAATCCTCTAAAAGGCAGATCCAGAATTCCATGCTCCCTTCCCACCCCCACCCAACACTTGCAATACTATTTGTGATTTTCCTGAAGGGCAACGAAGCAAACTCCTTCCAAATCTTCCTGATCTCAGGAATATCCTGCACACACAAAGCCACCCCTCAAGGACCAGCTCCACATTTGAATTTCCAAACTGCCTTTCAACCCATTATTAGAAGGATTTGGTCCTTACAATTCCAGGACTTGAGGAGTCTGCACTCAAGTAGTTTCTGTAGAGCTTATAAGTACCTTGTGCAACATGAGCACTTGGATGCTCGTGCAATTCCTCCTATCACTGGAATATACCTTTTATTTGCAATCTATGCCTGATCCAAGTCAATTCTCCATTCCTTTCCTGGCACTATTTGGTGTCAAATATCACATTACTAGATGACTTTCCTGTGGAAGCAATACAAATATCTATTTAAGGAATATCAAGCCCTGGAATGGCAGGAAAGGGAAGCTTTAATCAGATCTGGCCCAAACTGACTGGAATTTTCTTGCAACTGCCCATTGCCTCGAATGAAGTGAGTTTCCAACATTATTATTTAAAAAATTATGGTGGAGGGAACTGGCCAGGGACAGAGGGACAATGATTTTGTCCCTCTCTCATCAACCCACTAGAAAGGCTACAGCAACTTTGCACAGGATCCAGGCATGGTGTGGCATCCCTCTGCATAAAAATGGCATTTATTGTAGATATATATTATATATTTAACTGCCAGTGCATTTCTGACCAGCACAGAGATGCCTGAGATGTGTAATACTCCATCTCAACTTACTCCCCTTTCCTTCTACTCACTCCTTCAACTACTTTGAAACTGCTTCCAAGTTCCACTTTTCCAGAATCCAAGGCTTTCAAAAAGCCAATTCTTAAAAAGCTAATTAGTTCCCCATAGGCACCTTTTTTTTTTTTTTTTTTTTGGACTCAGTAAATATTTCTGAGATTGCTTTTTGTATAATCAGTGTCAGCAGCTCATTAAAATGCACAGTATGGGGATCATTTGGAATGTGACATGGCTCAGCATGGACACTCAAGCTGCTTAAAAAGACAGAAAAGAAAAAAGATGAGGATGAAATGAAAGCAAAAACCCAGCATTTCCTTTAAGCTGACACCACAGTTAAGGATTTAAGACAGGGCAGGGAGCCTTCAACCCTGCTATTAGGTGAAAAGTCTAATTGCTCAATGCACTGACTGCCCTCTCCAGCCTGTGTGTTTTCCAAAAAGGTTCCTTTTACAGACAACTTTAAAATGCTCCAAAAAACAACAAAAAAAAAGGATCCTATGAGCAGGTAATTGTGTAAGGTTTTCACTCTGAGTAATATGAGGATTCTTCTTGAATTAATAATGAATGAAATAATTTAAAAGGCCTTTAGTATGTGCAGCCAGAAATAAATAATGCCTTAATCTGGGACATTTTATTTTCCATTAAAACAAACACTTTTTAAAAAGTGGGTATTACTGAGAAGAGCAGCACTCAGTGGCTCTCATGCCAGATGCCTGTATCAGATGAGAGTCAAATGGACAATAATACTCAGGACTCCTTCCTAATATTCCCTGAGTATTCTTCACATTTAATGGCTGTAGAAAGTAGGAAGGTTAAAAATATTACTTTGGGTCACAACGAGAAGTTCAAGATGAAGAACTGCAAAGCTGCAGTTTCATGGAATCCCAGACTGGTTGGGGTCAGAAGGACCTTAAAGATCATCTCATTCCAACCCCCTGCCATGGGCAGGGACACCTTCCACTGTCCCAGGTTGCTCCAAGCCTCATCCAACCTGGCCTTGGACACTTCCAGGGATGGGGCAGCCACAGCTTCTCTGGGCAACCTGTGTCAGAGCCTCCCCACCCTCACAGCCAGGAATTTCTTCCTAATATCTAATTAAATCTCTCCTCTCTCAGTGTGAAGCCATTTCCCCCTTGTCCTGTCACTCCATCCCTTGTCAAGTCTCTCTCCATCTTTCTTGTAGCTCCTTCAGGTACTAAAAGCCACCATTAGGTCACCTCAAAGCTTTCTCTTCTCCAGGCTGAACAACCCCAATTTTCTCAGCCTTTCCTCCCAGCAGAGCTGCTCCATCCCTCTGATCATCTTGTGCCCCCTCTGGACTCTCTCCAGCAGCTTCATGTCCTTGCTGTGCTGTTGTTTCCCAGAGCTGGGGGTCTCACCTGAGGAGGGCAGAGGGGCTAAATCCCCTTATTTTCACTTTCACTGCCCTCATTTCACTTGGTGGGTGCTCTGTATTGGATAAAATACATCTCTGCTCACTTTCAGACAAATTAGGATGACTGACATGCTGGTAAAATGAGAACAATGCTAAATCATAAATTAATTACTAACTGTGTGTACAGTAACTTCTTCAGGCGTGTTATCCCCACAAACTCTTTGGCAAGGCACCTCTGAGCATCAGAGCTCACACCACAGACTTCCCCTCACTTAAATGAAAATAAACCAGATAAATAAACACCAAGATCAGCCCATGGTGCCTCATTACAACTTGTGCCACAGCTCTGCTTTAGGGGCCAAAGAGAAGCCCTGGGGGGTGACTGCCCTGCACCACCACAAGGGCTAATTCTCATAAATGGATTTGAGTCTTAGTGCCCACATCAGAATTTAAATTAAATTAAATACTGACCTAGAATAACTTGCTGTCAGGTTCAGGGTGAAAAACTTCAATTACCAAGGAAGCAGGAGTCCTTGAAAATAATATCATACTTTCACCTTTACAGGGGAACAAAACCCCATGATATGGAAAGACACAGCCAGGGTGGGCTTTGTCAGCAGAGAAAGAATCAAATAGGGTTTTTTTGCTCATGTATGACAATAAACCCCTACTATTGTGGTAAAGCAGCAAGATTTTTCTCAAGGGATAACAGTGAGTTGAAGGACTAAACAATAACTTGTTGTGAACATTTGTGCATTTTTTTAATTGTGCTGACAACAAATTCCCTTCGAGCAAGAGGCTGCCATGGAGAGCCCCAGGTCCCCACGCTGCCATCAGCACAACTCTGGGAATCAGCAGTTTAAAATAAGAAAAAATATAAACTTTCCTCATTCAGACAATCAAGGACCTTTACAATTTGCCAAATTTAAGTGTCTCAGAGATGTTCAAGGCTTGGAGCTAGTGGAAGATGTCCCTGCCCGTGGCAGGGGGTGGGATGAGATGAGCTTTAAGGTCCCTTCCAACACAATAAAATCTGGGATTCTTAGTGTGGGAAATGGGTTCTACCTCCTTTCTTTTTTTGTCCTGCATATGATCAGGATTGCTGGAGGTGCATCAATAAGTAGCAGCTGCTCTTCACTTGAATTGTCCAGCCCAGACAACTTCAGAATGGTATAAAATGTCCACCCCCTCCTTTCCTGGAGTCCATTGAAATGTTTCCTCTTCACAGTCATCTTCTGGTCAGAAAAATCCCAGCCCAAGAGAGCAGCAAACACCAAAAATGTTAAGTCTTCTGAACAAAGTTAAAATCACAAGTAACTGTCATTTGGAAAAAACCCCTGACTAACCAAAACTGCTGTTAAGTTCAGCAGGGTGACCAAAACAAACAAAAAGTCTTAAAAAGCTTTTTCTGATCCATCTGTCACAGCCAAAACTGAGATCTGAGGATCAAAAACTCAGATGACATGAAGCAAAAAAACCTCTGAGATTACTTTTTTGCTAGATACCTCAGCTTTGCAAGAGCTAAAAGGAACAGAGCTTCCACTGAAAAGCTGAATGAATAAACATCAGGAATAAAAGGTGTGGAAGTTAAGACTGGAGGTATTTTCTCCAAATTGAAATTCAGCTCTTCTTATATTGATTCTATATTGAACTAAATTCCACTTTTTCTCTGAAAAAAAATGGTTAAATCAACAGTTTAAATATTCCTTTTTTTCTTTTCATTAAAAAATAGTCAATGCTTAAACAAGTAGTCATGGAAAAACCTGAACTATCATAAAAAAAGACATCTCTTTTCCTTTAGTGAGATATGTATGACATGGCAAAGTGCTATTTCTGTTTCTGTTAAGCAGCAAATTTCCCTGCACTCCATTCCTGAATTATTCCAATCAATGGGATGATCCAGATTTCAGTCCCCACTTTTGTTACCTGCCACAGTGACAGTGATGGCTGAGGATCAAGGCAGATGGTCAACACCTACCATTAAGGGAGAGCAAACAGGACATCTCTGACATTATCTCTGAAAATGCATTTGCTGGCAGGGCTGAAATGCCAGCAATTCTCCATTCAGAGGAGTGTAATTTCCAGCAGTTGTCTGAGGGGAAAGGGGGAGGAATAATGACAGTGCATCAGCTTGGGTTTGCCAAATGCAAAGAATAAACAGTCACCTTGGTACCAGTTCAAACACATCTTTGAATAAGCACGTTATCATTTCCCAGTGAGCAGGAATTAGGTTTGGGCTGTTAATCAAGAGCTGGAACAAGGAGCTGAACTGGGAGCACTGTGTGAACTGGTACAGGTTCCCCATTTGCTTTTTGAATAATTCCTGTCAGCTACAAGGAGGGAAGGAAGCCTTCAGCAGCTGGCACACATTTGAAAATGATGGAGAGCAAAGAAATCACTGACTGAAAGTCTCAGATCTGCTGCAAGTCACACTTTGCAGAGGCGACGAAATGACAGACCCTGAGTCAGGGGTTTGACAGCAGCAGCGTGGAAGGGATGATTAGTGGAGAGGTATTAATAGAGGATGTGCAAAGAGGCTCCTCTCAGCACTCCTGTGACTGAAGCAGAAGATAAAGTCGCTTCTGTTGCCATGAAGAAAACCATCCCCATCCTGCTGTGGCTCCAGTCCAGCCTGCAGGACTTTGGGAATGGACCATCTCACACCAAAACAGGTTTGCAGGTGCCCAGGTCTCCTTGCAGGAAGGAGGATGCTCATGATCCCACTGTAATCCCTTTTTCCAAGGTCTCTAATACTATTTCTTCCCCTGCTCTGTTTAATGAATGGTAATAGGGAAGACTTGATTAGAAGCCTTTCATCATTTTAGGACTAGGGGCTTTAGCTTTCTGACCTACTTTCCTTGCCAATGAAATTCCATTTTTAGCTCCAACTCAAGGTCTGAATGTTACCCAAATTCAGACCATCTGTTTTAACTGCCTACAGGCTGAGAAGTTTATCCAAGCCAGGAAGAATAAATGGAACCAGGGTGTTCATATATTAAGTATTCTCCACCCTCTGTGTATTAAATAACCTACTCAGTTTATTCCCAAGTCTACATAAACATTCCCCTTTCTTTGGGCAGTACCTGCTGTTGTTGTAAGGAATATTTATGCTGCCAGTTGCTCTGAGACCTTCAGCTGCGTCACCTTTTCTGTTCAAGCTCAGCTGATGCCAAGTCCATCTTATCCCTTGATTTGGTGAGGGTTGGTACAGGTTATCCAGTTCAGATCCACCCTGGGAAAGTCACCAGGGAATAATCTGCCTCTCTTCCTAATTAGAGAAGCAACAGAACTTGCATCTCCTCAGAGGAGGACAATTTTAGATACATCTCTCAGTCCTTTTATTACACAATACTCAGTAAGAAATATGAATTCATAAACCAGGACAAAATCAAAAAGGCAACTTTACCTGGAAAATCCCTACTAAGTAACAGCTGACCACAGCTTTACAAAAAATCAAAATGAATCCATGTACTGAAGATAAGCAGCTGCTGCTAAAGCTGCTCTCCATCTCCAGCCCTCATCCCTCACAGCTTGGCTGATGGGTGGAATTTCAGCTGAATATCTAAAGCATCCATGAAAACATTCCCCAACAAAACGTGCTGGGGAAAAATAAAACAGTGACATAAAACTGAGCCAGATGTGGCAGAAGTTGAATACCCAGCTGGGGGGAGCTGCCCAGCTCAAAACAAGGCAGAAAATAAGTATATTTAATGTAAAAGAATCCTAGCATGAAATAGGCTCTGTGCTTCCCCAGACACAGCTGATTTGCTGTTCAAACCTGTCATTTGACAGCCTGTTTATAGATTCTCCTGCTTCAAAGCCATCATGGCTCTGTTTACAGCTCCCTCTTTGAGGAGACACCTCAGGTTTCCAGCAGCACATCCTGCTCCTTCCAGGATGAGCTGATTGGACAAGCTGCCACTAACATACCACCCCATCCTCGTGGACGTGGATTGCAGAGTCTGGGCTGCAGCTTCAGAGCCCTTCTCCCACCTCCCCAGTACCCAGGAATTTATTGCATCACATCTGAATGTTTCCATGCCTCTGCTGAAAAAGTGCAACAGCATCTTTACATACTTGGAGGAATGAAGAGGTGACAGGATTAGGGGATTTGGATCAGATATTGGGGAGAAATCCTTCCCTGTGAGGGTGGGGAGGCCCTGGCACAGGTTGCCCAGAGAAGCTGTGGCTGCCCCATCCCTGGAAGTGTCCAAGGCCAGGTTGGACAGGGCTTGGAGCCACCTGGGCTATGGAAGGTGTCCCTGCCCATGGCAGGAGGTTGGAATGAGATGATCTTTAAGGTCCCTTCCAGCCCAAACCATTCTGGGATTCTACAGAACCCAACCAGACTTCCCTGGAAACATTCAAGGTCAGGTTGGACAGAGCTCTGAGCAACCTGATTAGTTGAAAATGTCCCTGCTCTTTGCAGGAGTTTGGACTGGATGGCCTTTAAAAGGTCCCTTCCAACCCAAACTACTCAAGATTCCATGGACAGAACAGCAGATAAACATCAATTCCCTGTGCTCCAGAGGGCTGCAGTTTTTGAGGGCTAATTCCAGGCAGATGAAAACAGGTAATGTGGCAGAGAAATGATGAATTAAACCCTAAACAAAAGACCTAACTACCCCCAGCCCTCTTAGCAGAGCTGTTAATTCCCTGCTCATTTGTCATGTGCAAAAGGAATGAGTAATACTTGGGTTGGTTTCCTTTGGATCATTACGAGTGACACGATCATTATTTCACCGGGTGCTCAAAGCAGCATTAACAAGATTATATTGGACTTGCACCTATGAAATGGAGGGACATGAGCTCCTCTGAGCTGTCAAATACAACACACACAGTCTGCCAGTGCAACTGAGACGTTCTTGATGAATTTTAGCCAGTTTTCCCTCTCCTTTGTGCAAATCCCAACACTGCCTGGTGATTTACTTACAGTATAAAAAAGGATCTCTTGCACCTGGAAAGCTACATGCTAATTCCATGTTTTATTCCAGCCCTTTCATGAAAAAAGGCTTTCAAAATCATGCTCTATTGTACAGTACATAATGTTATTATTCTGTCCTTATTGTCCTAAAAGCAGACACTTACAGGCTGGAGTGAAATCTTCTTTTGACTCTGCTGTGCTGGGCAAAAGGTTAGGGAGATAAAGCAGCTCTTCCAGAGCTGTTAATGCCAGGATGAGGCAGAAATACTAAATCAGGGGAAGGAGCATTGTTTCTGTTTCCAGCTCCATCAGATATTTCAGCTTTCACGGGCTCTGTGTGAAAACCACACGGTTTTGCACCACTAAGCAGGCGATGGCCCTTGAGCAGTTAAACACAGCAGTTATAGAGGAAGCACCACCCTGGCCATGGGATGCACAGCTTGGGTGTCCCCTGAGTGCTTGTGGTGGCTCTGTGATCGTAACCACGTCACCTGGGGGCACCTGGATATGCTGAGCTCTGTGGGGCATCACCTCCCTCCCTTGAGTCAGCTCTGGAGAGTAGGGAGGGGTGTTGAACGATGTCCAAAAACAGGTTTCCTGGTAGAAAAGGAAGGACTTGTCCCCTTAAGTCTGCCCTGGTGAGACCACAGTGCTGCCTCCAGATCTGGGACCCCCAATACAAGAAAGATGTGGAGCTGTTGGAACGAGTCCAAAGACCAATCCCATGGAGGCAGGTTGGGAGAGCTGTTGGTGTTCACCTGGAAAAGGGAAGCTCCAAGGAGGACTGAGAGACCCTGCCAGTGCCTAAAGGGGCTCCAAGAGAGCTGGAGAGAGACTGGGGACAAGGGATGGAGGGACAGGACAGAGGGAATGGCTTCCCACTGCCAGAGGGCAGGGATAGATGGGATATTGGGAAGGAAACCTTCCCTGTGAGGGTGGGGAGGCCCTGGCACAAGTTGCCAGAGAAGCTGTGGTTGCTCCATCCATGAAATGTCCAAGGCCAGGTTGGACAGGGCTTGGAGCAGCCTGTGGAAGCTAGTGGAAGGTGTCCCTGCCCATGGCAGAGGGAGGGATGAGAATTTTTAAGGTCCCTTCCAATCCAAACCATTCTAGAACTCTATACAGGCTCAGCACCTTTCAGTTGCACCATCACCTCCTCTGCATCCAGTGAAACCCATGGACACAGGAGCAGATAAAAGGTCATTTATGACCCAGAAGCCCTTCCCCAGCTCTGCCTCACTCAGACAAAAAAGTGGGTACAAAAAGGCTGCTGGAAAAGAGCATCTTCTGTAAAGCTGTTTCACTGTCCCCACAGAGCTGTCATTGCCATTCCAGCTCCCCACTTCCCATTCCATGGGATATTCCAGCTGTTTTCCTACATTCCCCTGTTTCTAGGGCTGTGAACGTTGCACAGAGACACAGGATCACCAGAGATGCTGCGAGGGGCTATTTTTAGAGTGAGTCATTTGATGAGCTGTTCAGCACCTTATTTATTGCTGTCTCCAGCTGGGGACCTGAGCAACACCCAGACACCTCTGTGGCTAAAACCAGGACTTGGAAGCAGTGACCTCTGTTTGATAACACCTTCTCTGCTGACAGAGAGACAAACAACAGCACATTATGTTGTCAGGACTAATAACTGCTAATTAGGGCGAGTGACATATGACCCCTTTCTATATCCAAAGAACACAGAAGTCACACCACAAATTAAAAAACAAACTTGTTGAAATTCTGCATTCAGTGCTTTGCAGTCTGAACAGTGAGCACTTCAAGGTAATTTTTTTTGTGCACAAAGCCACCCCAGTGCTGTCTGGCAGTGGGTGCATCTCACCTGGCACAGCCAGAGAGCAGAGCCACGAGTCCTAAAATGGTTTGTGTTCCAAGGGACCTTAAAGACCATCCCATTCCACCCCCCCACCACGGGCAAGGAACCTGCCCCTTCCACTGAATTCAGCAACTGCAAACCAGCTCAATCTGTCGCCATCTAACTGCATTCCTGGCAAAATTAGCAGAGAGTATGTTGTTCTCTAGGCATGTTCCACATCTGAGCTGATGCTCAGCTCCAGCTGATGCTCTGCACCCTCAGCTTGTCCCGAGGAATGAGTCTGGAGCCACGTGCAGGACGTGTTTACCCCAGATTTCTGTACAACTGCTTTGCATTATTAATATTCGTGATGCAGCAGCACTAAGGAGTCACCACTGGGTATATTCAGAATATGGGGCAGCTCCTGCTCTGAAGAACCAATACTTACTTAACCAACCAGGCAAAGAATAAGTAATTAATTGCCCTTTCTTAAGTGGGGAACCAAGGTACAGAAAGTTGAAATGATTTACTAGAGGTCACATTAAAAGTCTACTGAATTTGCAGCCTCCTGTTGTTTTCTTGCAGGCTCAAACATCCTGTTAGACCCCCTGAATGTTAATCATTACCCAACTCTTCTATCTTCTTGCTGCTCTAATGAGATTATTGATGGATTACTTAAAATGCACTTTTCTGTAGAAGTTTTTTAGATGACAAGTTGCCTTTTACTAAACAAATTAATAGGAAAGTTGAGTCCTCTCGTTTCAGTCTGGGGAAAAGAAGTTTTGGGGTTTGAAATGCCTAATTAGTGCTAACTGAAATCCAATAGCTGAGTTTATTTGGCACTGTACCTGTTATAAATATGCCATGGGGCCATTAGTACCTTATGGTACCATCAGGACAGAAATAGTCACTGCAGCAATTAATATTGCAGGAGCTGTGTGTGTCAATAGAGGAGCAGAACAATTGCAACTTTATAGGCTCATTCCAGACCCTGCGAAAGTCACAAGGAGGCCTCTCATTAAGTGCAAAGAGATCCAGATCAGGCTCCAGCCGGGTTTTACCGTCATATTCCCAAACATCAGGTCTGGCATTTCCACCTCAGGTCAGCCAACACTTCCCAAGGGCCTGGTGTGCCATTCCAGCCCTGAGGGGAGAATCCAGCAGAGTCCTCTCCATGGGTGACTCTGTGGTAGATCCACGAGTCAGTGTGACAAGTCTCAGCTCTTGTTTCTGTGCAGTCTGCTCCAGCCAGAGCCAAGGTCCTCATTCCAGTATCTCTCATAAGTTTGGCAAATGAAGTTCTCCAACTCCTCAGCAAAACCCTCCCTTGCTCCAAGAGTTTGATGGGGTTTGAAAGCACCTTCTCCCAAGTCCCAAGTAATGAGGTAACTCTCAGTCTGCATGTAAGAACAAAACTCCTCAAAGACAGACTGTGAGCCAGACACTTATTATAATACTTTCTACAAATGCACAGAAGGGTTTTCTCTCAGTGCTCTGGGTCACTGAGATCATGTTTGAGGCATATGATTAATTTTCAGCCTTATTGTGTTAAGGGCTGGCAGGAGAAAAGTAGGATTTTATTATTTTATTTTTTTTAGACCAGTGTTAAATGAGGTAGAAGACCTTGTCACTTAGCAAGAGCTTTGAAACTATCTTTGCATAAAGCAGCAGCTAAAAAGTTAATAGACATGAAGAGCAATTATTGATTTGAGGTATTCTGAGGGTTTTAATGGGGGTGAAGGAGGAGAAGGATTGTGCTTGGGATAAATAAGCCTTAGCTAATGAAGCCTGAAGTATTTAACATGTAATGACTTCTGCTTTTATTCAGACCCTCAGACCAACAAATTCTTGGATGGGGGCAAGAAGTTCAGCTGATAAAAAAGGTACTTTGAACATATTTGTTTTTCCTCTTGGATGTAAATTATTCTCAGCTTGACTCTGTTCCCCATCAAAGCTCTTTGCTGGTCATATGCTGACATCAAAGGTAAAAATAAAGCCTCAGCTGTAAAAAAGCATTTTACTTTTCAATATTTGCTGCATCAAACACTAGAACATCTCAAAGAAGACCACAAAGATTCCAAACACTGTCTGACTTCTCTAGATTTCCATTTTCAGGCTTTCTCCAGAGCAGAGGGGCTGAGCATCTCTGTGACCCCCTCTGGACCTCCTCCAGCAGGTCCAGGTCCCTATTCTGTAACTCAAATTACAATTGAAGACTGTTGGGTCAAACCCAGTGCAGAGGTTTTGCTGAACATTTTTCAGCTTGTCTCTTATCCCTGAGAATTCACCTTTCACTGAGCACAGAGTCTGAACAACCCCCAAATTTCTGACTGTGCAGATGGCCAGGAAACTGCTGGGCTTTGAAATGGAAGTGTAAATCAGTCTTCATTTGCACCTGGATACGAGGGAATGAAAATATATGAACCTGCTCACAAGCAGACAGAGTTTAAAGTTTGCTAGAGCTCATCTACGTGGAGAGGCGGGCACGGAACGAGCAAGGACAGGAATTTAAATACTCAGCAGCTGCCTGAACCAGCAACAAAAGTGCTTTTCTTTAGTTTAGCTTAATTCCCAGCCAAAGTGTTGTGTCAGTGGCCATTTCAGGGTGACAGCACCACAAATTGTCCCTTGCATGGTGGATCTCTAGGCTTTGGTGTCCAACGTTGGACGCACAGTTCGCTGCGCACTCAGAAAAACCTAAGAAAGCTTTTTTTGTCTGAAGGAGGGGCTTCCCTTTTTGTTTTTATCCCCGTAGTTATGGTGACATGGTGCCCAAGACAATCGCTGGGAAGATCTTTGGCTCCATTTGCTCCCTGAGTGGGGTGCTGGTCATTGCCCTGCCGGTTCCAGTCATTGTTTCCAACTTCAGCCGGATTTACCACCAGAACCAGCGAGCTGACAAGAGGAGAGCACAGAAGGTAAGTCAGCCTTGGGAAGCTCAGCTCCCTGGGGGGGTCAACCACAGGCTGGTGAGACACCAGGGATGGTTCTGAGCACTCCATGCACCCATCCATGCACCTACACCCACCTGCACACACACCTGTACAGACACACCCTTGGTTTTTGCACACACTGAACTGGTGTATTTTCAGCATCAGAAGCACCGGGGCTCTCATTGCTCACCTTTCCTCCATCCCTGTCTGAAAATAATATATATATATGTACACATAAAGTCTGACATCATCACCAGGAGCTGTTTATCCTTCTGGCTGCTTCATTCCTGTTGTCTCTCTGTAGTTCTGAAAAGACCCATCCAGCAACATGCAGACATGCACTTATCAGTACAAATACCCCTCAAAGCTGTAGCTGTGACACTGAGAGTACACAAAAGCCCCTGGAAATGTGAGGGGATTACTGAATATTCCAAAATCTCAACAGTTTTTAACCGGTAAAAGCTTCCTGAGTCGCTTACAGATTTATTATATCTCTGTTTCAATCTGCTAAATTACACCAAAACCAGAATCAGGTTTTTACAACAACTGCAAACTAAAGGCCTGAGGTTCTTTTTCTCCCCATGGAATGCTGTCTGCCAGAAATCCACGACTCAGGGGACCTGATGGGGAATAGTAGTAGAAAGATGTGCTATTTCTGCTCCAGGCGAGCATCTGGGCCGTGCCTGCTTCTCGCATCTCAGGGAGTTGACAGCAGAGAGCTGAGACACAAGACCTAAAAAACCACAAGATTTGGCAGTCAAAACACAAAAGGAGAGGAGCAGGGAGATGGGATCGTGCAGGAATCAGCTGCAGCCTCTGCAAGTCACTGCTGGGTTTTACACATCCCTGCCCGAGGTCTGACATGGTGCATGTGAAACACGGGAGGTGTCCTTGAAGGAGAGCTGCTGTTTTGATCAGTCAAATAACATAATACAGATAAAAAAAATATACAGATATCATTATGAAAGTCCACCCTATACCACATGCTGTTCCATCAGCAGCTGGACAGTGGGAGACCAGTATGGATCATTACATTCATTTAATGAATTGAAGTGATTTGCAGAGTGAGTTCCTAATGTGAGGCTGCACCCAGGCATGAGGAATTGAGATTTAACTTGCAACAGGAACATGGGAGGTGTCAAAGCACAGGAAGGACTGGAGAACTCAGGCAGGGGCTTGAGGGGACACTGTGCAACAGCCCATTGCAAGAAATGAAGATTGAGAGAAAGCTCTTCTTCTACTGAAACAGCACAAACACAGGCAGCACCTTCTCTGCAGCCCAGGCAGCAGAGAAATGGGCAACACACAAACCAGATTTGTGCATGACCACAGATCACAACCAAAGCAGCTCCAGAACTCACTCCAGGCATGTGGCAGCCCCCCTCTCCAGACAGCAAACCAAGGTTTCTTCTCCTGATTAACCTTTTCCTTTATTCATTGGACTTGGTGACAGGGAAAAGTACCGGCACCTTTGATGCCAATGTGATTGATTGCAGCTTTTATGAGGTTTGCTGTATTGACACACAGAGTGTATAATTTCCACCCATTTGAATTTCTAATTCCCTCGATATTGGTTGAATTTCTTGGCTAAGAAAGTTTTCTCAAGTCAGAAGTGTGAGTAATTTTCACATGATCATCACTGCATGAATACTAAAGAGGAGGAAGGAGAGAAGCACGTTAATGACAGTCCCTCTGGAGATGGTCACAGGGGCGTCAAGGATCTGCTTGGACAGCAGACTTGCTCCAGCATCACCCCCCTGTGAATCCCACCCTCAGAAACATCCTCTGTCCCCATCTAATTAAAGATATAAATAATTTTGCATGGCTTTTCCAAGCAGGTTGGAAAAAGCTCTTTGCACTCTCAGCCCTCAAATATGAAGAATCCACCAGCAGGAGCTCCTTTTAGACAGAATTTAGAAGGCACAGCTCTGAAATAAGACAGATGTTCAGTTGGTACTCTAGAAACTTAGTAAATTCTTTCTCTTGTTTAATTGAAGAGTAGTTTGTTGAGTATGTCTTAGGATAATTGCTTTACAATTTCTATTTAATTTAAGAATCGTAACTCTTATCATGTCTTAACCTTGTCTCTTGGCTGTTGAGGAGGCACTGGTCTAGCAGGAAGAGGTATTTAAATAGCACAAATAAAGTACTGGGAGGTGGCTGTTACTCATCAGCATCTATTCTTCAACTAACTGAGGAGAAATGTTCCTTAAAAAGGAAAACCAAGAAAGAACCCAAACCAAACTATCGGTGATTTAATCACTTTAAATTATTCTTTGCCAAATCTGCGCTGCAAGACAATTAATTACAAGGAGATGTGGCAATCCTAATTTATTGTGCCATGTCAACAAATTCCATCCTCTGGCATGCAGCAAGGACCAGATCAGTCTGAATGGAGGAGGAATTGATCATTTCTGACAAGATTCATTTTGGTAAAATTGTTGTAGTTTCCCCCCACCCCCCAAAGACTTTTTTTTCCCCCCCTCTTTTTTTGACTGATGTGCTAAGAATAGCCCTCCCTGACTTTGAAACGATGCTGTTCTTCAGTGAATGTCACAGCCTTGGGTTTTCAAAGGGAATGTGACACTTCAAGGTTTGACAATAGGAGGATTTTGTAATTCAGATGATGCTGGAGCCTCTCCCCCTGCGTTCAGTTTACAGCAAAGATGCAAAGGAGAAGGAGGCAAAGATCTGGTGCTGGTTTGGGGGCTACACCTCCCACATCTACTTTCAACCCTGGCAAGAAAAAGCAGAGGCAGCTGCTGACAGCTACTGGAATGCTGCTCCTTTAGCAGTGGGAAAAGGAGAATGGTCCATTGTTTAGAAGTTGGAGACTGTGTCAAAACAGTCCCAAGTTATTCCCACCAGAGTAGGGCAGGAGAGAAATGCAGGAAGACAACAGATGTGGACTTTGAGCTCAGTGCAGCAAAAATCCCAGAAGGGCAGGTTGCTCTCTCAAGATTTACAGGAATGCTGTAGATTCCTGGACTCAGCCACTGCTCAACATCCTGCAAGGATGATTCTTCTCAAGTAAACTCTAGAGGCTGACAATTTATTCCCATGTCTTTTAGTGGAGAACCAATATTAAAATTAAAGGCACTGTCTTAGCAAGAACAGTAAAAAAAAAAAAAATAAAGGAAGCAAGGAGAGAGGAAAACATGAGGTCTCTTCGTGACAATACTTCCAGGAAGGTGTTTTTCAAAGTGTTAGAGGAGCCTTTGTTGGTCCTTAATCTCTCAGGTTCAATGATAGTTTCTTTGTCCAGCTTTAAAATCACCAAGTCAGGTCCCTCAGCTGGAAGGATCGTGCTCAGTGCAAAATTAATTTGTTCTGTGGGGTTTTTTTGTTCCCAAAATGATGCTTCAGAAAAAGACAACTTTGATTTCTCCCCAGACTGCTCCAATTCAGCCCAACTAATTCCAGCAGTACAATCCTCTCAGAGCCAATGTCCTGTCCTGTGGGGAAAGAGGAGCTGGCAATAAATTCTACAGGAGTTCTCAGAAATGTGAATTTGTTTGGGTGAGCCAAGGATTGGCACAGAGTCATGTGCTCTGGGGGCTCTTCAGGGAGAAGAAATAGTAAGACAGAGAAAAAAGGCTATAACAGAGGTAATAAAGCATCCATAGAATTCCAGAATGGTTTGGCTTGGACCTTAAAGATCATCTCATTCCACCCCCAGGTTGCTCCAACCTGGCCTTGGAAACTTCCAGGGATGGGGCAGCCACGGCTTCTCTGGGCAACCTGTGCCAGGGCCTCCCCACCCTCACAGGGAAGAATTTCTCCCTAATATCCCATCTAAAAATTCTCCTTCCATTTGAATCCATCCCCCCTGTTCCATCACTACAGTTCCTGATTAAATTAGAGGTAAAGCCCCGACTCCCTCACACATGAACACACGTGCAGATGAAGACACCAAGCCCTCAAAAGCACATTTAAAGCAGTTTTGGATGGGCTCAGAAAGCACACAGAGGTAGAGGGGCTGCTGAAGTGTCTGCAAATAGCAAAACCAGCCTAAAGCAAATGGTCTCTAGATCAGCCCCCCCCAAGGGCTAAAATTTAGCTGAGTTGTTCTAGATCTCAGTTTAGGGAAAAAACAAAGAGGGGGCCCCTTACAAAATGAGGTAGGAACAACAAAAAAAAAAGAAAAAAAAAAAGAGAAAAAAACCTGTTTAAAGTGCATTTATCCTTTAATGGTTAGATTTGCTAAATGAGCCGAGATCCTGGAATGGCTGATAATCTCAGGAGGATTGGCATTGGTTTTAGTGGTGCATTTCACAGGGACTAAACTGGATCTGTCTGCAAATATAAAACTTCAGTAATCACAGTGCTTGGTTTCAAGCCTGCAGTAAATATGCTTTTGACGACTGCAGCCTCTTAGTCTGTTCAATTCATTTCATTTATTATCTGGTGGCCTTTGACTCCCTGAGAGCAAGCAAAGTACTGCAAAAGCCTTGAGATACACTTCTCATTTCATCCTCCAGGCTGGAAGCTCCCAGGGAAGAGCCAAGCACAGATTTGGGCAAGGCAAGGACTACACAGGGTGAAATGGTTTTGTGGAGCTGCTCTCACACAGAACTACAACATCCAAGTGAAAACTGTATCACAGGCTATCAAAGGGATGAATTAGGTGAAGCAGAGAAGTGGGCACGTTGTCTGGTGGCTAAATCAAAGTATTCAATCCCAGAGCAGAGGAAAGGGAAAAGCTGTATCTTTTCAGATGGAAGTCAGAGAGAGGAAGTAGATGGAGGAAGGGAATTCCAGGCAGTGAGATGGTTGCACACAGGCAGCTCCCTGACTCTGCAGCCTGAGGAAGAGGTAACTATGGAGATGCTTAAAAGGGGCTTAAGCCAAAAGGAAAGAAGAGTAAGGACACAAATATGTGATTGTTCCCTGAGAGGCACGTTAGAAACAGCCGGTTCCAGAGCTGGAGGCACAGCAAGCAGGGCTGGAGTGAGCAGAGGGGAGATGGTGATGAGGAGAATGCTTAACACTGGATTTGTGTCATCCCTGTACCCAGGAGAAAGACATCCCACACACCTGTCAATAACCAGGCCATTATAATAATTGATTTGCTACCGAGCAGGGGAGTCAGCTTTGAAACGTTCTGTTTTCCAGCTGACACCCTAAATTTTGGAGGTGGGTTAGTGAACTTCAGAGCGTGGAGAAAGGCCAGAAAAAGCGACTGGAGCAGAGCTGTGAGCTGTCTAAGGAGGGCTCACAACAGAACATGACTCAGTCCCCAGCAGGGGATGGGGTTGGGAACTTAAGGAGAGGGAGAAACAATAAGGTTAAAACTGGAGCTGGCTGACATTTAAAAAACATGGGTTTTTTTCAACTGCAATGAATCTGTGTGAAATATGTTTTTGTTGTTGTTGATATTTAACAGTCTTTGACGGGGGAAAAAAAAGCTCTTTTATTATTTTTTTTTAAAGATATTTCACTTTTGCTGGGGTATGTACCTCTTTCTCTTCCTCCTCTGTTTGCTGTTTGTCACATCCCTTAACAGAGTTCAGTGGGGGAAAAACCAAAGAAACAAATAAGCCAACCAGGAGCCCTGCCTCTCTTCTTTCATATCATCTAGGAAAGCAAAATGACATTTTCCATCAGTTCAGCTAGTTCAAATTCCCTGAGCCCCAAATTGCACAAGACAAGTAGACATCTCTGAAAGGAAGGGCTGAAATCCCTGAGCTGCAGCTTGTAGGTTCAAGGCTCCAAAGCCATCCCATACATCCAAATATTAAAGCCTGTTGTCAATAGTGGCCCAATGCCCAGCTGAAATTACTTGCACACATGTCCAGAAGCTGCTCTACATTTATTTCATGCCTTGAGGCCCTTTCACATCCCATCTCCATCATAACCAGATAATGGCTTCCAACTTACAAGGACCCAACTAATCCATCCTTGGGATCTGTCCTTGGTCACCTCAGCAAGAGGGTTCTCTCTCCTCAGCCTTTGGAAGCCCAGGTTTCTGTGGCAGCCTCTGTCCAGATGGCTCCATTATGTAGCACAGTTGGTAGGATTTGTTATGGATAATGTTGCCCACTCCATCCCAGATGTCTAAATAAATGCAGGCTGAAATCGCCTCATCAAGAAGAGCTGGATGCAAAACCTTCGGCCAAAAAGCTTTGGGAAGCCCTGTCCTGCTTTGGAATTGGCTTCTGATGATCAGATTCTTTGCTGTTACCTTTAGAATCTAGTTATTATTTTACCAGGCTGCCTAAATAACCAGAATTGAGTGGGCTGGGCACAGTTTAGCTCCCAACAGTTCCCAAGCTCCATAATGAACACAGCTCACACCCCTGCACCGACTGCAGCACGTGGTTCTGTCTGGATTAATGGATATGGATACATCCACTGGGTCAGGAGAAAACATCACTGGAGTGGGTGGAAATGTTAGTAGAGCTTATTATGGTTACTGATTTGTAGCATGGCAGTGATAAGCAAATGCAGGGTGACACTTGTGGCTGGCACAGGTGGTGCTGGGTTGGCAGCACGGGTGTCTCAGGCCTCTGATCACCTCTCAGGTCCATGGGAACGCTCTGCAGGCAACCAGCACATCCCCAAGGGCCACTGCAGCCCTTCCCTGCTCACACACTCCCAGATGTCTCACTCAGCCCACCTCGAGGAGCCCTAGAATCTCATTACTCCCCTCCTCCCACTCCACCCAGCAGCAGTGGCCTGGGAAGTCTGACTCAGAGCGAGCCTCTGTAGTTTGAAGGTCGTGAAAATCCCATCAAAGAGTAACTGCTGGTAACTTCTACATCAAATCAGGCTTTAAACCAGCACAAGGCAGGTGCTCTCCAGGCACGAGTCCTCATCTTTCATCTCCCTATTACAGCCAGTTTCACTGTTTTATCAAACTCTGACACCACGGCAGCATTGCCCTTCCATCCTTCCCTCTGTGACTCCTTTATTAGTGCCTAAAACTGGGATAAATCCACTTCCTTTTCTGGCCCAGTGGATTCTCACAGAGTTGTGTCACGTATACACGCAAGGCCATAAAGTGAAACCATCTTATGGCCATAACAATCATACCCAGGCTTTTTAATTTGTCCATCAGAGCTTTCTGTGCTCGCAGCTCTCACTCCCTCACCACACAAGGCAGCAGAAATGACAGCGGGAGCTTTCCTGACCACTCACAGGGAACAGTGAATGCTGTCAGAGAATGGTTAACGAGCAGGCAAGGGAACCAAGAGAGTGCATAAAACTCACAGATAAACACCCCAAAAAAATATCTGCTCAGGGAAATCACAGCCTGCCTGCGAGCACCGCGCAGGAAGGGGGAGCAGCTCGATCCACCAGACAAATTGCTCCGCAGGAAACGGTCCCTCATTTCTCCTGTGCCTCGGAACAGCAGAGCTCGTGTTCAGGATGCAAACCACTGCCCGACGTAATTCCAGCCCCGTGGAAGCGCAGCCGTTCAGCCCGAACTCCCACGGACGCGGCAACAAAAGAGCAATTCCACGCCTCGTCCGCGGCTCGTTCCCGTCACAGGCGGGCGAGCATCAGCTGGGTCAGCACGATGAGGAGCCATTCCAGCCAGGAGCAGGGCAGCGATGCTGGAATGCACAAACAGGGGCCGGAGCAGCCTGTAGCCATGACGACTCCGCAGCTCCTGTGACGAGCCGGGAGCGCTCCAGCGGCCGGGATGGATCCCAGGCGAGGCTTCTCCCGCCGCATCTGCCAGCCCGGCACGCAGCCAGCGTGTTGTGGCTGTCAGCGCAGGGACGGGAGCCCAGACACATGTTCTCCGGCAGCCTTTGCTCGAACACGACCACGGGAAGGGTTTGGGATGGATTCCCCTCCCTCTCCTTATGCAAGAGGTTTGTCCCCAGAGACCCCAAGTGCACGAGGGACAAGCAGGAGCAGCTTCAGGAAGAAAGGAATTGCAGCACGACTTCGTTGGGGTGGGATGAGTTCTGAGTGATTTTGTTTGCCAGCAAGAGACACTTTTCTCCATTGATTCTCAATTAGTGCTGAAAACTCATAGCAGAGAAGAGCACAGAACCCCCTTTACTCCTGTCAGTGGGTACCTGCCCCACAGAGGGAACACACACTGCAGCCAAGAGCTGGAGCATGTCCAGGGAAGGGACAGAGCTGGGAAGGGGCTGGAGCACCAGGAGCAGCTGAGGGAGCTGGGGGGGCTCAGCCTGGAGAAAAGGAGGCTCAAGGGGGACCTTCTCACTCAGAAGGCTGCGGGACAAGCTGGGGATGGTCACAGGTTGGACTCTGGGACCTTGGAGGTCTTTCCCAACCTCAAGGATTCTGTAACTGCCGGGGAGCAGCACAACAGCCCCACCACACTCTCTTCCCCTGGAGCTTCATTCCATGGGGCAGAACAAAGAACACAAATTTTAAAGACTTGCTTATTTTCTCTCCCATTTCAAGGCTTTGTGGTCACTGTCCCCATCCCACCCTCCCATGTTTTCACCACCTTCTTGGGCAGGTGTGAGCAGCACTATGTGAGCAATTCCCTTCCTCTTCTGCAGCTAACACAGGCCTCCACATCATTAATTAGGTTCATCTATCAGGCCCAGCAAGTTGGCATGTGACACCAGATCAAATTCTCTTAATTTCTCCATCCCCTGAATACTTTATGGCCATTAATTAGGGGTGTGAGCCGTGTGAAAGATGTTACAAGAGTGAGATCTGGAAACACAGATAAAAAAAGACAGACAGATAAATCACAGGCAGACAGCTGCTCATCACACTCAGCTTCCAGTGAAACACAGAACATTATTTTAGACTGATGGAGAGCAACAACATCTCTATTAATGATGCAGAAAAACATGAGGATCTTCTCCTTGTATTTTTATTAAGTAATACATTTCTAGATACATTCTGACACCCCCTGATTTAAACCCCATAACAACTCTATCTATACCAGATTATTCCCACTACAGCTGGGCACCCCTTTAACATCCGTGGAGCAATTTTGACCCAAGCTCTAAAATCTGTTATAGCACTAAAAATATATAAAAAAGTCTATTTAGGGATTTCTTTTATCATTATTTCAGGAAGGGGAAAAGAAGGGAAGAGAGCTGGCTTTGTCAGTCAGCTGGACTGGTAGCGTGGGAACTTCAGCACAGAAGAAGCTTTGAATTTCAGCCAAGATGCAGCAACTGTGTAAAACATAATTCCATCAAGGAAAAACTGTCCATAAGGCCAGTTCTTATAGAGATCAAGGCCTGACTGCAACCCATATTGGGTGGATGAATACACAGATAACTTGAAAAAAGTATTAAAAATAAGCAGGGCATCTTCAGAGGATAAAATATGAAATGGCCTCCAGAAAAGCTTACTGTTTAAATGTCAAGTAAAGGGATAAAGTGAGAATTGTCAAGCTCTACAAAAAACAAACAAAACAAACAAACAAACAAACAAAAAAAAACCCAAAACAAAGTGAAGCAGAAGAAGTTCTTCCCTGGAAAATGCAGAAAACACCAGAAAGGGGATGGTCTGTATGAAAAGAGAATGACAGTACAATGGCAACTGAGTAAAACTGGCAGTGAATAAACAGAGGCTGGAAATCAGAAGAAGTTTCCCAAACAGAAGAATAAAATCCTAAAATAAATGCCCTGTAGGTCTAAGAGCTTCATTAAGTTTGAGCCAGAGCTTGCAAATCTCAGAGTGAAAGGGTACAAAAAGAAGTTTACAATAGGAAGGGACCAGTCCTGCTGCTCCAGGGGCTTCCTGCATTTCTCTGTGAATTTTGCATATTATGCCAATTTTAAAATTCTGGGTTTAATCAGCCAGGATATCTGTGACTGGTAGAGAAGCCCAGATCCATTAAACTCCATATTCTGTGCATTGTTCTATAAATAGGTTGAACATCGTGTTCTTCAGCGTTGGAAAAGATTAAACGATAAAGTTCATTTGAAATGATGTTCTGTTGCTTTAATGGTGCCAAGGGTAAGGTAGGATTAAAAGGAGAGGCACAGAGGAGGAGAGGGGAATCTTTCATCTCTGGAAAGTAATGAAGAGGCCCAAAATAAGATCAAGGTCTGACTGTAAGTGGTTCTATCAAATTATATAGGAATCTAATGAGTTCTACACTATCTAATTTCCATATGCAGCTCTATAACATCTCCCCCAAAGCAGAAGTGACAGAATATTTAAACTCGCCTCAAAAGCTGTTTAATGTAAAGATTGGAGAGGAAGGAAATTTTAAATGTGCATACTTTGTTTCTTGGCGGGGGGAAAAGTTAAAAGGAGAAAAAAAGAAAAAAAAAATGTAGTTTTAGAGCATGTAACAGTGCTGTGCCTCCACTGCCTGCCCATTACCACAGCCAGATGGACCATGGCAAGCAGAATAACAACTAGTTCTTATTATATGGACCATTTGCTTTTTAAACAGCCATGATTCCACTCAGCATTCAAACACATATAATCACCCCCAGCCCTAATTTCCCTCTCCAACCTGCTCCGTTAGAGATGGCAAAGCAGCTTCTCTGTGTCATAAGGACAGATGATCAGTGGTACCTCATTATATTGAGGAAAGCACTCCAAAGGCAGTAGATCCATTTAATGTCTTGTCCACTCCATTATTTTTAAAAAATGAAGGGTTTTCCACGTTCTGCTTGGCAAGGAAGAGCTCCCACAACAGGCTGGGATGCTGAGCTGGTTCCCACCAGAGGAAGGTTCCATCCATTCCCTTCCCAAGTTACATTTGTGCACTGAGTTCCCACTCAGAAGTACAAACTGAAGCCTCTGTTGAATTCCTTTCTGAGTTTTATGCTAAAATTAGTCAAAAATGCCACAGACCAGATCATTTTAGGAAGGTGAGAACACAACTACAAGAAGATACTTTTTCGTCATTCCACACTCCAAGCCCTGGTGTTAAGCCTGCACAAACTCCTGTTTAACTCTACAATCTGCTTGTTGCCCTTTCTATATCCTAAAATCAACCACGTTCTTTCCATCCAGAATTAAAGCCCAAACCCAAAACCGGCAACAGATGCAGAAAAATGCAAGACTTGCTGTGATGTTTCACCTTGAGAATAAAAATCAGATATTCTGTTGATTACTTCTGAGAGCAGCTTCATTTCAGCCTTAAAAGGCCCAATGGTGCACACAAACTGCAGCAGCCACCAATAGGTCTATTCAAATTCAAACTACTGATTGTTTAGGAATTAGCATGTGAAGCATTGTTAATTATCTTGTGTGGCTGCATTTTCTGCCAGGAATCCTCTTAGTGTGGTTTTAGCAGATAAATGTAGGAGGGATGTGGATGGAGCACCTCTAACGCCAGGAAAGGCTGAGGGAGCTGGGACTGTTTGGATTAAAAAAGAGACAGCTCAGAGGGATCTTATTGATGGATATAAATACATTCAGGTATATATACATTAAATATATATATACAAAAGTATTTATATATAATATGTATCTATGAAGATACTCAGGTTTCCATCTTTGGAGATACTCAAAAGCCACCTGGACACAGGTCTGAGCAACAGGGCATAGGTGGCCCTGTTTGAGAAGGAAAGTTGGAGCAGATCACCTCTGATATGAATTCNTTGATGGATATAAATACATTCAGGTATATATACATTAAATATATATATACAAAAGTATTTATATATAATATGTATCTATGAAGATACTCAGGTTTCCATCTTTGGAGATACTCAAAAGCCACCTGGACACAGGTCTGAGCAACAGGGCATAGGTGGCCCTGTTTGAGAAGGAAAGTTGGAGCAGATCACCTCTGATATGAATTTCTCAGGTCCCTGCCAACCTCAACCATCCTGTGAAGGTTAATTTGAATAAGAGCTCCAGTCCCAAGAGGGAGAAGTGGATCTATTACTGCCACACAGGTACTCCAGTCACTCCTTGCTCAAGCACTGAGGAGCTGGAAAGCTGGAGATGTCTGGCAAATATGAAATTATGTCATAGGCTGTAGCTTAGACCACATAAATCAAGGGTGAACGTTATCTCCATAAGAACTAGATGAAAATCATCAATAAATAATAATTAGCTGTTTCCTGAGCCTGCCATCTGGTAAGCAGTTACCCCAGCCAGAAGCTCCTGCTCCTTGCACTTCTCCCAAAAGCTAAAAGATGAACTCAGGCTATTTTTTCCTCCTCTACCAGTCCCTTTGGGAAGTGCAGATACCCAGGATGCTGAAATCCTCCCCACTGCACCTCAGCTCTCCACCTGTACAAGTCTTTACCACTTATTCCAAGCCTCAAAAAACCCCAGTAAACCCCAGAAGTTATTGAGCCCTGCCTTCCATCCCTGCTCTCAGAAACACGTGGGCTCCAAGATAACCAAATTAATCATTCTAACCTGTAAGTGGCTGTCATTAGTATTATTATTTTCATCATATAAATTATCTTCCAGATTAGGTCATATGCATTTTGAGATCCTGTGGTTTCCTAGCAACTCCTCTCCCCACTCTACATGCAGACACAGTGTGCTGCTTTCTTTTCCTTTTTTAGACTCTGTGTGCAGGGGTTATATTCAGTAACAGTGATCTCAGGCCTGGCCCTGATGACCTTTAGTCTGTCACATTTGGGGGATAGGATGCAAAAGGCAGCTATTTCCCCTCCACCCCAAAAACCAAAAAGACATTTGCAGCAGAAAGCCAGAAAACCACAGTCCTTCACTTGTCCATCTCTATCCTCAGATCAGGAGCACTGAGCTCTGCAGGACAGGGAGGACAAAAACATACCCACATGTGGTAAAAACAGGCAGAATTTGGAGGCTCTTAAACCCTTTTTTTACTGTCAGGCTTGATCAAAGTAGCACATCCCACATAAGCAGACAACAGGTACCTAAACACCACGCAAACTTGTGGCACTTGATGCTTTCCAAATCATTCCCCATTTAACACAGACTCTCACATAAAAACCTGAACTGTTGTTTTAGAGTTGTTCCTTGTCCAATGCAGGAAACTGTCTGGAGGGGCAAACCAATTTTAGGCACCGATTTTAATTAACTTCTCTAGCTGAGTTAATCAAGATATGTACCAAATTTAATCACGGTGGGGACGCAGAGTTGGGCGATGTGACGATCCCAGACGATCCTTTGTGTAAGGAGAATAGGATTAACTTCTGTCCTGCCCCACTGACATTTTTTAAAATAACAGCGTCTGTTCTAAACTACAAAAGCTGTGGGGCTTAATTATTTAGATAGCTGGTGGCCCTGTTTCAAAAAAGAAAAAGAGAACAGACCTCAGAAATGAACCAGCTTCAGTCCACATGGAGTACAGCTATTAATATTTGATCCCCTGCTAGCCTGGAGGCAAAGGGAATAATGTTCATTACAACAGCCTGAGACTGAATCCACTTGAACAATTGACTGAACTGGAGGTGAGGAGGAAACCTTTCCTGCTACAGGTGAACTGAGTTTGGGCATTCTGGCAGTTCCTCCAGCAAAGGAGCTGATGTTTGGTCAAGCACAGAAAAAAAAAATGTGAGTTTTCAGTGGTGGCCCTCAGAGCCTCCCTGTAAAAATCATTACTGCATCCAAAATCTGGTCTTAAGACCATTAAGTAAGGAGCAGGGACACAAAGACATATACTTGCATGTAGAAGAAATAATTACATTTCCATTAAGTTACCAGGAACAGACAGGCAACGGCACTTAACTAGAAAATGGAATATCCTTCAGTCCCTTATCCCCTGCTCTCTCCCCCAGCTCATATTCAATAGCAGGAGTCCCTATGGATTTTTGGATTAAACCTCAGACCAGTCTTACTCAGGGCCCAAAGCAACACAGCAGTTTGGGGAAGTTTTCAGGAAAAGCTGAAGCCCCAATTTCACTTTCTTTTTGTATTCTCAGTCTTGCAAATACAACCCATGGCCCTTTCTCAGGGTGACCAGATTGGACCTTGGCCCCAGCACAGAGATTTCACTCTCAGGTGCTGATTAGGAGCCTCAGCATTAAAATGGGACAGCAAAATCTAGGTGAAATATAGAAAATAAAGTCAATTTTGGATGTCCCCATTTTTGGGAGGGGGGGGTGGTCAAAAGACAACCTATTTTTCAGACTGGTCATAGTCTGTGTCACCCAATTAAAGCTGCAAACTGGTACCCTGTGCATGTCTTTGCTTGGGAAATTGTCTGTTTGAGCAGCAGGTGTTGAGGTTAAACAAATCTTTCAACTATTGAAGGCCAGAATCGCTCACACACTCACAGCAACAGAGCTCCTGGAATGACAGTGCTCCCTGGACCCACTGCACATACTTTATTCTTCCTACAGTGTCTACCCATTAGCACCTCTAATTAGAAGGCAAAATCACGAGCTCCATGTTATTTAAGGGATTATGCAGCATTTTAAACTACAGCACAATGTAATTATTTTTTAATAGCCGCAGCTATTTCATGTATTTACTTTTAATGGTGTTTGAGTCATAAATTAACTGTAGAAAAAGGCAAATCAGCACTTGACAGAGGAGCAGGCAGCAATTGAAAAAAAAGAAATGCTAAAAGGAATGATCAAAAATTATCAAAAAGGAAAAGGGCCTTAATTTTTCTTGTTTGCTTTATTCTGGACTGCCTTTTATCATCTAACTTGTCCCCCTGGAGATCCAGAAGGTCAGGGATAAATAAACATGAGGAGACTTGAATGCCTGTGTTGTTCAGAGTGACTTCTGTCAGTTGGTAAGAGATGTGTATTTTTGTGCAGTTCTTATATTATCAGACAGCAAAGTTAATAAACTAACACATTCCAGTGCAGGGGACAGTCCCCCCTCACTGAGGGCCAGGTGTCCCTGTGCTGCTGCAGCACAAGCAGGGAGGTGACAACAGATGTGGGAGAACAGAGCTGGAAGATGAAGAAGGGACCAAACAACCAAGCACATTAGAGGGAAGGTGAGCCACGAAAACATCACGTGTGCTCCATGATAAACCACACAAAAATCATCCTGGGCCAGGGGTATGGCCAAGACAAGGCTCTCAGTGCTGTGCAACTCCCCCCCAAAAATTGCAATGAACTTTTGAAAGGGTAAAAAAAACCAACCAAACTCTGCACACCTCATTTGTTGTGCCTGGAGAGGTTTTTAACACTCTGTGGCAGCTGAAGTGCTTCAGGTCCTGCAGACAGACCTGTGCCGGCTGCTCCCAGCAGCACCTCAGCCTCTCTGCCCACATTTCACCCCCAGACAAGAGCCTGAACCTGACATCCTCTTCCTCCAGGTCCTGTTCTGGCAATAGCAATCACCCAGTGTGTCCCAAGCCCTAACTTGGTTGTCTCCCTGCTCCACAGAAAGCCCGGCTCGCCCGGATCCGCGTGGCCAAGACCGGGAGCTCCAACGCGTATCTGCACAGCAAACGCAACGGCCTCCTCAACGAAGCCCTGGAGCTCACGGTGAGTGTGGACACACCAGCTCCTTCCACAGACTCCCCCAAGCTCCCCATTCCCACTCCTCTCCCTGGGCTCGCTCCCTTTTCTGTCTCGTTGCCGCTTAATTGCTCGTTATCCAGCGTGGCGGCCTCGCACGTGGAACGGGTTAGCACTGTGTGGAGGCACAGCTGGAATCCAGCTGGGTGGGAAGAAAAAGCTCCTGTGGGCTCCTTCTCAAGCTACAGAGGGATCTGGCTTTCCAGCAATGAGCACACTTCTCTCTAATCCCTCTGTTGGAGCTGGACTGGTTTCCACAGCCCGGGTTCTGCCCGCACTATAAATACCCCCTCTCCCTTCCAACACAGTCATTTATTTTCTAAGAGCACAATATGGATACCTGATCATCTCCAACAGGACAGGAAAACATTCCCTAGCTCCTGGCTGAGGCAGCTGGGTGGTGGGTTTATTTTTAAAGGCTTCTGGCTGTTCAGGAGAAGGGAAGTTCTGGGTGCATCAAATTGCTCAGCAGACCTGATGAACACGAGGTGAGGTTATTGTGTTAGGCCTGATCAACACCAGAGCAGGTATTTGCACATCTCATGGATTTCATTCCAAATAAATCAGCCTTTCATGCACATGGGGAGCCACCAGAGCCACCTAGCATGCATCCTTACTTGGGGTTTAATCCTTCATAAAATATGATTTTTCCCTGGCACATCCTTGCATTTTGTGTCCAGAGAAAGGGAACGGAGCTGGGCAAGGGTCTGGAGAGGAAGTTCTGCTGAGGCAGCTGGAGGGGCTCAGCCTGGAGAAAAGGAGGCTCAGGGGGGACCTTCTGGCTCTGCAACTCCCTGACAGGAGGGGGGAGCCGGGGAGTGGTTGGGCTCTGCTCCCAGGGAACAAGGGACAGGAGGAGAGGGAATGGCTTCAAGCTGTGCCAGGGGAGGGTCAGGTTTGACATCAGGAGGAATTTCTCCATGGAAAGAGTGGTCAGGCCTTGGAAGGGGCTGCCCAGGGAGGTTTGGAGTCCCCATCCCTGGAGGTGTCCAAGGAAGGACTGGATGTGGCCCTCAGTGCTCTGGGCTGGGGGACAAGGTGGGCACCAGTCAAATGTCAGACTCGCTCTTGGAGGTCTTTTCCAACCTGAGTGATTCCATAAAATCAAAGCTGAAAACCCTTTTCAGTTCATGGTGAAAGCTGCTCCCCAAAGACCTGAGCCCACTCCCAGCCCAGTTTGGTGGGCACAGCACAGGGAAGTCGTGCAGCACCTTGTTTTCCACGTAGGAAGGTGCTTGGTGCACACTGGGATGCAGAAATCTGGCCCTTTACTACTGGAATCATTTTTCAAGTGGCTCTACAAAAGCACTTCACACGAAGCACAGATTTGGAAGGTGGGGTGCCCAGATCAGTGGCTGTTCTCCCCTCCAAAACAAGTTTGATCCTTCTGGCTACACACCCAACGTTGTCTCCTACTCTGCAAATGGCAGCAACACCCAAAAAATCTGTTTCTTGAACCATATGTTGCTGTTGAGCAGCTCAAGAGAAGTTTCTTTATCAAGTAAAGACCAGGCAGACTGGTCACACCTATTCCAGAACCTTAGCCCCAGCCAGGGAAGGCTCAGGGAAACCAACTCTGCTGGGATTCTGCTTTCTCATTACCAGAAACAGGCAAAAAAAAATTCGACTAAAAAAAATTTGAAACTTCCTTTTAAGCTTTAGATTTCTGGAGAGCTTAGCAGGGACACTCAATTTGCACTTGATCTTCCAGCCTGTCATCCCAACAAGAATCTCCTCGCTTCTCTTGTCAACCAAAACTCCCTGCCAAGAGCACTCAGGGAAAAGCAGCTGATGCACCAATGCCTAAAGTCCAAAATGCACAAGGTTGAGAGAAATATTTGGCTGAATGGGCTCATTTCTTGGCACCTGCCCAAAAATAAGTGGGAAAAGGGATAGGTTTTGTTGGCCACAAAGCTACTGTAGACACAGGAATGGAAACAAAAACATTCCTAAAGAGGTTCTAGAGGATTTTTTTTTTCCCTGACTAAATTTAGATATATGGTAACACCTGGAGCAGTTTTTTTGCAGGCTTTTCTGGGTGCAACTCACTTTCTGGGTGGGTTTATAGCTCTAAAATCAGAGTCACAGGGTGGTTTGGGTTGGAAGGGACCTTAAAGATGGTCTAGTTCCAACCCCCTGCATTGGGCAGGGAATCTTCCACTGGATGGAAGGTTGAAATATAACTCCCTCACAGCCCAGTAAGATGCACAAATCCCACTCAGAAAAGCACTAAATACTGTGTATATTTCTATTAACACTCTGCAAGAAATTATCCCCATATATAAAATCCAATACCTGAAGGAACTCCCTGTTGAAATAGTCCAAGATTTACCGCCCACCTGTGACATGTGGGAATATAATTTTTTTAATTCACTAAATTACTAAATTTTTACTAATTTATTAAAACAAGAAACTTGCCAAGGCCACGCCTGGCTCCTGCAAAACCACCAGGAAATGGTGTCTGACTACCTGAGGACCAGCCACATACCTGAATCAAGACCCAACATGAATCTCCATCCCCAGGTAGTGGCATTAATTAATTACAGAACTCTCTTTACAGGACCATTTTAACTCCATGAGGCAGGATTTCATGTCCTTTCATTTTATGGCAGGAGAACAAACTATTCTGAAGGGTACAAAATGTGAATGACAGCACAGTCTAGACAGCCAAATTTTTTAAGCTGTAAAAATCTGAAGGAATGTGACTCCTGCAGTTGCTATATTTAGGCACCAAAATATTATCTACATACTGTGCATATTTGTCAGTCAAATTAGGATCAAACTGCTTCAGTGGTCAGGTGCACATCCCATTTTGACACCTTGCCCAGGATTCTTGCTCACAGTAATGGGCTGCACATGGCCAGATTGCCTTAGGGCTGGTTTGTCACCCAGCAGTAATTCCAACTGCAATTACTCCATGGCCATGACCAGATATTATCACTTCCACCAGCAGCAATCCCACGTGTGTTATTGTTTTACAAGGGCCCAGCACATTGCCTGGCACCCTGACACTTGGAGGGGTCACAAAACAACTGCCCCACAACGCAGCCTGGCTGTGGCTCTGCAGTCCAACTAATAAATTGGAAAATAAGGACTGTTCAGGATTCCAGAACATGTGCCAGAATGTCCTTTCATTAGCAGCAGAATGAACACACTGACACCATCTTCCGAGGGAACAGCACGTCTTCAGCCTGTGGCCTCGTATCAAAGTAAAGAAAGAGGGAAGAAAAGGATTCATCCAAGGACAGCAGCAGGAAGGAGATCTGCTTCCAGCAAGAATACAGGCTCTTGCTTCACAAACATGTGGATTTGTGGCATTTGCCATCGAGACAAGAAGTACTCAGACTGTTTTCTTCTCATTTAGAGATTTTTTTTTTCTTAGTGGGCTTTATGTCAAAAGTGCTCAAGGGATGGGTGAGCTCCTTCCCATGGCAGCAGCCTACATATCCTCTTAGCACTAATCTCCTTGTACAGCCAGCTGAAATTCCCTTTTAGCTGAAATGCTGGGAGCTGTATATCCCAGGAACAGGAGGTTGTGAGGTCTTGTGCCTTTTCACAAGCAGAACCTGCTTAGCCACAGATAAGCCTTGTAGCTTCTCCCACGGGCAGGGACAGTCCAAGCCCTGAACCAGCTCATCTGGGTTCACCAGGGCCCAGTTCTGTGTGCTGGAGCACTTCAAGAGAGGTAAAGTGGAAGTATTTTGGATTTCAGTGTGTTTCAGCCTCCCCTCCAAGCCACCAGCAGTTCACTGAATGTCTTCCAAGAACAAACTGAATGGCAGCTGGCATCAAATCCCTGCAAAACTGGCATCCCAGCTCTAAAGGCAAACCATCCCCTCTCCCCCCCACCAGCTTCTCCATGACAGCCAGCCTCTTCTAATGAAGACACAGATTTTGTTTGCCTGCAGTACCACTAATGCAACCTCTGTAGGTTCACTTTCCTCAACAGTGCTGCCAAAATACCCATTTCTGTGATGCTGGCACTGTCACCATCCTAGGGCAGGACTTCCAGCAGATCTCATGTGTAATTTCCACTTAGGATGGGCTCAGTGGTTGCCTGCTCTTTGTTTCTGGAAACACTGAGCTGACTAAAAAAAAAAAATCCAAGAGGAAAATAAGGTACAAGTCACAATCCCTAATATTCCACATTATTCCTGGTCACTGCTCTTGAGGGACACATCCCTTGAGCCGTTTCCCTCAGCCTTGGGATGGAAGGCACAGGGAGAGGCTGAGCTGTGCTGCCAGCATTCAACAATTGGCTTAAGTCTCCTGCCAGAGTTATCAAAGCTCTATCTTTGCTCTCAGATGCCATTTCTATTTCTTCCCAAGCAAATCCTCATAAAAAAAAGATACTGTTTGCAATATATGCTCTTCCCCTCTCCTTTTCCAGTGTTTTAGTGCAGCATCCTTATCTGCTTTAGGGCTTCCAAGGACCTCCATGGGAAATATTCCAGCCCAGACTCCAGCAGAGTCAGTGATCTCAGCAGGTACCAACAGGACCTGTGGGGTGTGTTACCTCACCAGGAGGATTGTTAATAAGAAAAATGGAACTGATCTTTTTTTTTTCCCTTTAGGCCACTTCTAAAAATACTTCTGGGAATGCTCATCTTCCAAAACAATGGCAACAACAACAAAAAAAAAAATCCATAACCTGTCTAAGATGCATTCCCCCAGGAATCTATTAATTCTGTGTACAGTAAGTCAGCTTCCTTAATGTACCACTTCAGCTGTGTTTTGGCATCTGTCAGAGACAGAGTTATTCCTTCACTTAAGGATCACAGCACCAGCCTGGAAACAGCATCCAGAAGAGGCATTTGCAGTGAATCACTGGGACACAGGAGTGTGTTTAAATGCGATGCTTCAACCAGAGATGAGTTTGACCCCCCCTGGGAGCAACAGGCAATGTCTTGGCACTTCTGACAAGATGTTCTGCTGTGTCTCCCATCCCACCCATTTCCTCCCTTGAGCAGTCAGATATTGCTGGTTCGTGTCTGAGCAGAGATTCGAGTCATACAAATCCATTTCTGACTTTAGGATTTAGGCACTGCACAAAACACCAGGCACCCCTTACTTGTGGAACACAGGAAAACGTTTTGCAGCACCCAATAGCCATTTTAATGCACATCATTGTCTTTGAAAATGCCAGTCCTCAAAGACACACACAGGCTAAAGTGGGATGAAATCACAGTGAGTTTCAAGACCAGGAATTTAAGTAGTAGTAGTAAAATACTACCCTTAAAAATCTGCCACCATACCCTTAAAAATCTGCCACCACACAACAGAAAAGGGGAGAAAAATACACCTGGCTCTTCCATAGCACAGAGACTCTCAAAACAACCCCAATTGCTACTTTTCCTTTCATTTCTGNTAATGCACATCATTGTCTTTGAAAATGCCAGTCCTCAAAGACACACACAGGCTAAAGTGGGATGAAATCACAGTGAGTTTCAAGACCAGGAATTTAAGTAGTAGTAGTAAAATACTACCCTTAAAAATCTGCCACCTCACAATCTTAAATCTGCCACCACACAAGAGAAAAAGAGAGAAAAATACACCTGGCTCTCCCATATCACAGAGATTCTCAACCCCATTTGCTACTTTTCCTTTCATTTCTGAGGTGTATCTGACCATCAGATCACAGAGCAAACAACATGCTATACTTTGAGAAACATAAGCATCTGATTCACTGATCCAGTGCAGAAATCAGAAGTACAGAGCCCTGGCTTTCTCCCCCCACACCCGATTTAGTTGACTAAATTGGGCTGTTGCTGTTTTGATGAGTGCTGGAGACAAAGCTTTCTGTGTGAGCTAAACACTACTGAAACTCGAGCTCCCAACCTCTTATCCACTTCTATTTCAGAGGATTCAAGCAGATCAAGTCCCTCAGCTTAACAGAAGCAGAGACACTGGGCTGGGATCTAGAGCTTATCCCAACCACTAAGAACTCTGCAGCCTGAGCTGTTCCTCCCCAAATCACCACACACACATTACCTGGTGCAGAAGCCAAGAGCAGAACAGTAGAAGTGCCCCAAAAAGTCTTTGCAATCCAGAGTCATGCAGACCAAAAGCAGATTGATTATTCTCCTTTAACTCCTCTTATTTCTTCCCAGGTGGGACCACTCCTTTTAATGGTTTTTCAAGCTAAATACACTCAGCTGTACCCAATTCTGCCCCAAAAGGCACAGGCTGCCTAAACACACCTGTTTTGATTTAGCTTACAAATTTGTTACCCCCATTTCAGCAGTTTGAGTGCCCAGGTGAAACTGGGGACAGCTGGTTCCCAGTTGCAGAGGATTCCTGTGCAATGAGTCAAGGATGTGGATGGTGAAGCCTCTGGACCAGACTGGCCTTGTCCTGGTTTTGTTCTAAGTGATGCCCAGAGGGTTCCAGGTCAGTTTGCAGGACTCCTGGGTGCTGTGTTACTAAAACATAAATCACAGCCCTACTGCTGAGAGCCATAATCCATAAGAAACTCAGGCAGATGGGACCTTTCCTTCTCCCAAGGAACATTAATCCTCTGCCACTGCTGCACAAGGTTTCTTCACTGGGAGTCTTCCCTCTGGTGACCAGAGACAGGCTGGAGCTGTGCCAGAGGAGGTTGAGTTTGGATATTAGGGAAAAGTTCTTTCCCCAGAGGGTGGTTGGCACTGAACAGGCTCCCCAGAGCAGTGGGCACAGCCCCAAGGCTGCCAGAGCTCCAGGAGTGTTTGGACAACGCTCTCAGGGACAGGGTGGGATTTTGGGATGCCCTGTGCAGGGCCAGGAGTGATGTGGTGATCCTTGTGGGTCCCTTCCAGTTCAGGGTACTCTATGATTCTAAGTATGTTTGAACAGGATAATTTGTATATTTAAACTCTTCCATTCATAGTGTCTGCCAGCTCCTCCCCTGTCAAAGAGGGTTTGGCCACAGGAGGGGTTACACACATTCAGCTTGCACCAAACCCAGTTCCCCAACAAGAACCAGACACACCAAAACCACCCCCCCTTTTAATACACTGTGTATTTGCCACTGTGTGGCAAACAACTGGTGAAGGGGAGAGACAGAGCAGGGATTCCTGTCTCTGCAAACAGCATCAGGGTCCAAAATACGAAGCCCAGGTTCACATTTTCTTCTCCAACGTGCAGCTGTGACTCAGGAGGGTTTGGCAAACAGCACACCCAAGTTCCAAGGGGCCCAGCACTGCACAGCCCTGAAGGTCAGGCTTTAGCTCAGAGAAGGCAGGACAGCTTGTGTTTTGTCTCCTAACACAGCCCAGAGTTCAGGGTACATCTGCTGGCATTCAAAGGTCACGTCAAGCTTGGAAGTCTTAATGCATTTTGGAAAAATACAACAGCACAGGTCCTTTTTCTTTTTACATTCTGGCTCCTGAGCCCTGACATCATATGTCAGCAGTCCTCCCCACATCTCCTCCCCAGCTATGGAATACCTGGAAACACACAGGTTTGGGATCAAAGCTGAGCTCCTCACCTCAGTTTACAATCCAAATCACTAAATAAAAAAAAAAAAAAAAAAGAGGAAACCTCCTAAGAGCCAGGAGAAAAACCTGGGAGCTGGCAACACTGGAAGTGCCATCTTTACCCCCGTGAAAGCTCATGTGGGAACTGATATTTCTATTTGTTTTCGTGGTTTTACACCTGGTTTGGGTTTTGTTCTTCCCTTCCCCCTCCCCTTTATATCTTTTTTGTGGCTATTCAGGGATCCACCGAAGAGGAACAGCACATGACTAAAGGCACCTCCTTAATCGAAAGCCAACACCACCATCTGCTGCACTGCCTGGAAAAAACAACCGTAAGTACCAACACGATCCTTCCACACCGCCCAGGTCCGTGTGCCCGGCACGGGCTTCCCATGGCCAAGGTGTGGCCACGGAATGCTCTGAGGTGGCCCTGGGTCAGACACATCCAGCATAGCCCCACCTGTGCCAGAGGGGCTGGTACTAAAGCTCCTGGTATTCTGCAGTGGGTTAAAAGCACTTCTATTCCCTTGTCTTCTTAAAACAATAAAAATAATCCCTGTGCAAAGGGATAAAGGTGTGATCATCTGCTGCTCCCCAGTACAAAGTCAGCAGCAGGTTGCTCAGTCAAGGTCACCTGGAGGCAAAATAAGTTTTCAGCACAGAATTAGGGGGGATCCCAGAAACAACAAGTCTAATTTCTTCAGTGTTTCTGAAAGAGAACTAAACTGCATTTGTCCTGTACTGTCAGTCACACATCATACACACCCATCATTTGTGCTAATTGGCAACAAAGGACAGTTCTGCTGCCTTAAAGAGGAAGAAGATGCTGGTGATGACTCCAAACCACAAACTGGTCACCAGTGCCAACAGGCTGGAAAGAAAATAACCTTCAGCCCTTGAGATGGTTCGGAGCAGCTGAACTCTATTAATGGGTTTAAAGGTTGCACATGTCTTTTCTCACTTCAGTCTGGTTACAAGGGCAGGTAATTTATCTCAAAGCCAGCCAAGCAGTTTTCTACAGCATGATTTTTCTGTTTGCATCGTGCAAGGTGTTGGCAGTGAGAGCTTTGGTTTTTATTATTAAGTGGTTGTGTATGCAGAAGTCTCTGGGAGCGTTTCAGATGTTTATTTGATACATATGTTTTGCTTCCAGGTTTATATAAAAGGTTCTGCAGTAGAGGAACACATTATCTATACCATGATTCATTCTAGAGAGAATGAAGCGAGGTTAACACTTGAAATATTCATGCCTTTTTCTATCTGCATCCATCATCAAATGTACTTTTGGTTTCTGACTTGCCAGAGCTTTCTTTTAGATAAATCACTTTCACTTCCATAGTTTGGTTTGTGCTGGAATAACACCACTTAGGCCTCAGAGATACACTGGAAGAAGGTGCTGATTAATTACAGTGACCTCTGAGCCCAACGAGCTCTAAAGGTCACCAAGGACACTGAACTGATTCTTCCTGTATCAATGACTACTGAGTTTGTTTTATAAGACTCATCTTGCCTTTATTTCGACCAGTTTTTGGATGTTACATAACCAGCAGATATTTCACAGCCTGACTCTTCAGTTTGGAACTTTCTGCTTGAAACCTTCACTGCTACGACCCGTATTCCACGAAAACATTTCCATCTGAGAACCTGAACCAAACTGGGTGAAGCAAACAGGAGCTGACAGCCCTGTCTGCAGGGTCTGCCCTTGCAAGGCCCGATTTTATAAAGGCTTTTAGAAGTTCTGACCTCTGCACAGGGCAGCTGAACCTCTCTGGGCTCTGCAGGAGTTGCTCTGTCACTAATGAGCTGGTGAGAGCTGGAAGCACCGTGGCCAAAGCGGACCCTAATTTGGGAATGCAGGGTAATTTGTACCCTAATACCTGACTGGATCAGCCTAACAAAGGTTTGATTTCCTCCCGCAACAAACCTGCTCAGGCACTGAAAATGTTCCAAATGTTGCTCTTTTCACCAGAGAATGGCAATAAGAGCCATACTCGAATTTTGATTAAAACCCAGAGAGACAATCTGCACAATGTTTAATGCGTTTTCCCCCTGCATTTTTCAGCCAGTTATTGCCATGATGCAGCACCAAATCACACAGCAAGTCTGGATTCTGGCCTGGAATTATCAATCCAAATAGTTTGATGGGTTTGTGTGGAAATTCTGTACTCACATAATCTATTAAAACACTGTGCAACAGTTCTCCTCCCCAAAATTGAAATCGTAGTAAAAAAGCATTTTTAAACACTGAAGAGTCATTTTGTGACCAGGTTGCAGGAATGGAATGAGGAATGTACCATGGTTGCAAACTTGTTTCAATGGGCAATTCACCTTTCCTTGAACTAGAGAGGACTCTCAAAGTGCATTATTTATTGACAGGGAGTCTGGGTTGTCACCAGCACACACTTACAGCTGAATGGCCGTGAATGGCTCACAAATCTGCTGTGTCAGGTGACAAAGTGACCCTGGAGTACTTGTAGCTGCCACAACAGAGATTACTTTGTCATATTAACACAACAGATGGAGTTTGTTCAGACAAAAGGAGGTTTTTGCTCTCATTCCAACTCCCAGGTTGAGCAGGGACATTCACAGGCCATGTTTCCTCCGAGTGCTGAGTGCCTCCAATCCAGTCCTCCAACCCAAACCTTTGTCCTGTGTTTTCACAGAGTGGGATCAAACCCCAAATCCATTGGCAAAGCCATTCCAATTTTTGGCTTGTGAACCAGCAGCCAAAACTTTGTTTTCCTTCGCCTTCAGCTCTCAAAAGATCAAAGTCATAACGCTGTGATGGGTTTTGTTCTGTTTCCAAGAACACAACCTCAAGAAAGAAGGAACAAAGGGGTCTGATTCAGGCAAGGTTTGGTGAAGAGAAGGTCCTGTTGCCCATTCAAACTTGAGTGAGCTGGAATGCTGAGGCAAGAGATGCAGTGCTGGGACTAAACTTCTGAATGCTGGAATGGACAATCAATTGTGTTTTTATCTTTTGTTGGCATGTTGTCCCGTAGGGATTGTCCTATCTTGTGGATGATCCCCTGTTATCTGTACGAACTTCCACCATCAAGGTATTTCCTTTTTAATTCGATCTGTTTTCTCTATGGTCTCTGTGACGTGTCTGGAGAGTGTTTGCTGGTTTTCTCGTTCTTGGTCTTGTACTTGGGAGTTTGTGCACGTGGCTCCCTTTGGTTCTCCAGTGCTCTTGTTTCCTGTGAGAGTTGTTGGTTGTTCTGATGGAATCTGATGGCTGCCTTCAGCATGGTTGCTTTTGTTTCCCATCCTTGTTAGGGACTGGATAAAGTCTGTTCTCTAGAACTACCTGGGTGTTCATGTACATACACATATGAGTTCTTTCTTCCAGGATTTCTTGTTCCTTAGCAAAATAACTCTTTCCAGATTCAGCTTTCTGAATTCCCTTTCCCTACACACTTCCCACTCTCACCTGCCACATTTATTCCATTCATCCAAGGCACTGCAGGGATGCTTTGAACCCAACAGCCAATGTAAGACACATCCTGCAATTAAGTTTTACATCCAGGTGGGCATCCAAATAAAACACAACCCTGTCCCAAGCATAAAAAAAAAGGGGCATGAACTCCTCCATGTGTCATTCTAGGATTTTTGAAGGCATTTCTGGAATCCAGACACAAAAATGGAAGGAAATTCAACCACAAGAGATTAACCACCTCAGACTATGCAAGCAAGGCAGCACTGACAGACTCCTGAGCTTTTCTCACTGCAACAGCTCCTCTTGTTCCCCTACTGACACAGGAGAGCCAAATCTCCCTGTGGTTGCAGTGAGGGCAGAATCATTTTAAGATCTTTTTAAAGATCATTTTTAAAATCTCTTTAATATCTGCCCAGTGCAGACATTTCCAGGCCCAGGGGCAGAGGGCCCAGGGGCTGACACCCCCCACCAACCCAGCTAAAGGTGCCGCTGCACCCAAAGTGCTGTTGGGCCAAAGCTGTCGGTGCCACCAGAGAGTGACAACCCTGTTTTTCCCTCCCCACTGCCAGAACCACGAGTTCATAGATGAGCAGATGTTCGAGCAGAACTGCATGGAGAGCTCGATGCAGAACTACCCTTCCTCTCGGAGCCCCTCCTTGTCCAGCCACCACGGCCTGACCACCTCCTGCTGCTCCCGCCGCAACAAGAAGACCACTCACCTCCCCAACTCCAGCGTCCCGGCCACGCGCCTGCGGAGCATGCAGGAGCTCAGCACCATCCACATCCAGTGCAGCGAGCAGCCCTCCCTCACAACCAGGTACAGTTCCAGCCTCTCGGGTGCACTGTCCACCTGCAGGGTCCTGCAGGACTCTTCTCCAGCCAGGGACAGGGGGCTGGTGCTGGGAGCATTGTTGGTTCCCTCCTTCTGGTGATAAGTGGCTCCAAGCTGTTCCTGGCAGAACCAGGTCAAAGCCAGACTTTAGTGCAGCTCTTGAGTTGGATCTCAGGGAAAGGTTCTTCTCCCAGAGGGTGGTTGGGCACTGAATAGGCTCCCCAGGGTTTGGTCACGGCTCCAAGGCTGCCAGAGCTCCAGGAGTGTTTGGACAACATTCCCAGGGACCAGGTGGGATTTGGGGGTTGTCCAGTGCAGGGCCAGGAGCTGGGCTCAGTCCTTGTGAGTTCTTTCCAGCCCAGGATATTCTGTGATTCTTCTCTGGCCAGATTGGATGTAGAAGTGTGAATTCCAAGTGACACCTGCCCAGGAAGTTCTCATGGCACAGGCAGGAGCAGCTCCCAGGCGTGAGACAGTCACCAAAGCTGGCCCAGGACCACCTCCCAGGTGAAAAAAAACCAACAAACAAACTCTGGGAGCAGGCAAAAACAATGGGCTAATAGTGCCTGTCAGCAAATGCTGTTAGAGAGCTGCACACACTGACATGGCCCCCCAGGGACACTCACTCCACTGATTTTCATTGCCCAACAGTCTAAATTGCAACTCTAAGCATCACTGGGAAATAAATAAGGAGGAATTTCACAGTGCTGTCTTAGTAGCCTCCTCCTAAAAAGCCATAAATGACAGAGGTGAATTGTTCCTGAATAGAAAACTTTGAAAATTCCATTTTATGCATAACTTGCTGGGAAAAAAACATTTATTCACCATATCGTTCTTGCAAACATTAAATTACTTTCTAAATCCCCCTCAGCCCATTAAGTTTCTTGTGCACCAGGGCTGGTTTTGAACTTCCCATTCTTCTTCTCCCCACTCCTATGAAAGGGATGTAGAAGCTGAAACAAAGCTGCCTTTAGGGCAGCAAGTGATTACTTTGTGCCAGAAGGGCATTTCAGAGCATGAATTATGAATGAATAAGCACAAAACAAGTCTCCAGCTATTTCACTTTCAATATGACAATATTTTAAACCAGCACCTGAAGCAGTAATTTCGTGGAATGTCAACTATTCTGCCTGTTTCAGTGGGTGCTAAATCAGATGCCTGTGATATTTTAAATGTCAACACTTATTTCACTTGCTTACCAAACTGTGGAAGAATGGAGAGAGAGAGAGGGGAAAAAAAGCTTTTAAGTTGTTTTTCATGTGGAATGCAACTAACTGGGGGTACTGGTTGCCACTGGCAGAACCACCCAGGCCCTAAAACTGCCCCACTCTCAGCTTGTGCCTGAGGCATCCAGGGAGCAGAATGGGTTCTGCTGTTCTTGGGATGCTTGAGAGATCAAACCCCATCCTCTGGGTGAGTCAGGCTGAGATAACAACAGCGAGAGCTTTCCAACTGGGAGCTTTACACTCCAAAAGGACAGACCTGGTGTTTAAAATGAACGTGTTGGGCTGGTAATAGCAGACTCCTGTAGCTGTGCAGATGCACAGAAACCAACCTATCATTTTCCCTCTGTAATTAATTATAGGATGCAATTGATGCAGATCTAATAAGAATGCTCCCAGCTGCCAGATCCTTGAAACGACTGCAGAGAGAGGGGGAAAAAAAAATAGAAAAGATCAAGGGACAGTGAATTTGAAAGAGATATTTGAAATGCAAGGAAGACAACATCTTCCTCAAAAAGAACTACCTGTGCTCTGAAAAGGTGCAGTACACAGGACAGTGTATTTAGATGTCCTCTTAAATAAACTACAATTATTCAAGAAAGAAATGGAAAAAGAACAGTTTGCCCTGTGGAAAGCTGTATCCTAACCAAGGGGGATATTACCAAAGCTTAGTGGCATCTGGGCAGACATAAACGATTTCTTGCAGGAACAGGGTGGGGAGGGACCATTTCAGCAGCATCTTCTGAATAATTCAGGATATTTCCCCCCTTTGCAGCAATCTCGTGTGGAAAAAAAACCAACAAACAAACCAAGCCAAGCACTAAATTTGTTTTCTAGTCGTTCCAGCCTCAACATGAAGTCAGATGATGGGCTGAGACCGAACTGCAAAGCTGCCCAGATCACCACAGCCATCATCAGCATCCCCACCCCGCCCGCCCTCACGCCCGAGGGCGAGAGCAGACCCACCCCCGGCAGCCCCGGGCACTCCACGAACATTCCCACCACCACCACGGCCAACATCGTCAAGGTCTCTGCCTTGTAATACGCCTCACGCACGCAGAAGGAGGCTGGAAGACCAGTGGCCCCTCTCCCTCAGCACCTCCACGCTCCTTTCTTGCTGCAACTTGTGCCTGGATGGACCAAACCCGACCGTTCTGTCACCGGATTCCTGGTGGAGATCAGCTTCCTTCAGACAGGGACTGAGGAAGGATTGGAGAGGAAAGAGGATGGTCGGAGGGAAAACCCACCTGGAGAGCGTGTTGTGCCGTGGTAAACGGGGCAAAACCCAACCCTGGCGGAGGCTGGAGGGGAAGAACCATCGTGGCAACAAGAGAGTCAATAAGCAAACGGAAATATAACACTGTGTATCGCAGCACCTTTTTAAAGGTTTTTAATGGATAATATTTATTCATGAGGAAATGACTGAAAAGGTGAAAAACAATGGATTTTGTGAATTATCCTTTTTTTTTTTTTTGGTTCGTTTGTTTGTTTCTTCTTCATGGAGCAGAACCTTTAAACCAACCAAAATTTCACATTTCTTGTTTTTCTTTTATAGAAAAAGATTTAGGCAAAAGAAGCCACCTGTCACAGAGATCTCTCTCCATCCCTCTATGTGTGTGTGTGTGTGTGAGAGTGCAGCAGGAAAACACTGAATTCCAAAGGGCAGAGCACATTCCCATGAGTGGAAAACACAAGCATGTGTCAGCACACACACACACACACATCCCTCTCTCACCCTGGATGGTATTTCTTTATTTAGACAATTTTGTACCCGCCTTTTAAGTCAATACAGTGCAATTGCAAACAGTGTGTTTGTCTGCTAATTATTGTCTGTGAAAACATATTTGTGGAGAAAAACTAAACAACAAAACAAAACAAAACAAAAAAAAAACAAACAAAAAAAAAGACAGGCTTTAGTAGAGTTTTAGTCCCACATGGGTATCTGCTTTCTATTTTTGTTATCACTTACTTGTAAGAGTGTGACTAGACTACGGTTCTGTATTTTTAAAAAGGAAAAAAAAAAAAAGGTAGGATTCTTTTTTAATACTGTGCACACAAATGGCAAAGAATGGAAGCACTGAACTCAACTGCATCAAGCATTCATAAGTCTAACAGAGGTTTCTTGTAATGTATGCCCATGCTTTTTAATTTTTGGGTTCTATGTAGAAATTTCTTTGCTAGCACTGGACGTACAACCCATTGTAAATAGTAGCCAAATAATGTCTGGATTTATACTTGATCATAATTAACCCCAGAGCCAAATATCTTGCATGGACAGAGAGGTATTTGGCTTTTTCACAGACTTAGGGCTCCAGTTGTCTCATCAGTGGCTTCTGGGTTGCATTGATTTTGGGGATAGATGAGATGAGCAGTTTTAGTTCTCCAGGCCCAGCACAGGATCTGCTTGAGAAGGGGGAGCAGCACTGGGGTGTGGAAAACATCTGATAACATGTGGTACAGACAGCATTTTCTTTTCACAGCCCTACACTTAGTTTGGGCAAAGTCTAACCCTGTACTTCTAAACCAACCAAAAACTGAAGAACACTGGGTGGCACTGCCAAGCAGTTCACACTTCTGACCAAGCTGTGGCCAGTCCCACCACCTGAGATCTTTCTAGGAATGATTTCCTGTGAGGAAACACATGCACCTAAAACATAACTGGTTTTGCCCCCCCTGCCCCCAATATGAGCAACTTTTTTCTCCCATTTCGAGGAGGATCCCCTTTTACAGGTGTGATCCATGGGGGGCAGGGTGAGGAACATCCTCACCCTCCTTCCCACTCGTTTGATTCCTGTGGTCGTGCACAAACCTCTTCAGTGACCCCACAAAGGGAGATGCACCATCCCCCAACACCTTGTAGGGAACAAGGAAAGACAACCAGTGTCCTGTTCTGAGCAGGGATTTTACCAACACCAGAGTTAAAAGAACAACTCAAAGCACATCTGAGGCTGACCTTTTTTTTAACACTTGCCCCAACCTATCCTGATGGAATATTTATAGCCATGTATACACCACATATAAATAACCACAGACACACACATGTATAGATAATTCATAGACCTCCATGCTGAATTACACATAGGAGCTGACAACCTGCTTTGGTAGCACTGCTGCTTGTCTGTAGTGGACTTGATGGCTGATGCATCAACCCAATGCCCTCCTTAGAATCCCAGGAATACCAGAACTATGGCTAAGCCTCCAGCTTCTACTCGTTTATCCCAGTGCTGCAATATGTTACCCCAAAACTATGTTTAGCCCTGTTTTTAATGATTAAAACGCTCTGCCTTTTGCTGCTTCCTGTAGGAGATTGTGCTGCAGTTAATCTTACCATTATTGAGGGTTTTTCTCAATGTTTTAACTTAATCTTTGCTTTAATTCCATTGACTGTCATCATCTGCTCCCCATTTGAACACCCTCACCCTTGTAGGTCAGAGGCCTTGCTCTCCACCAACCTCCCACCCACCTTGCAACCTCATTTACACAGAGTGAGGGTCAAATGTGCTGACAGGGCACAGGAATGAAAAAAATCCCAGAGAATCAGGGATTCAACGTGGATTCTTGGTGCTGCCTTTCTTATTCCTGATTTATCACAGATTTGTCATCTCTCTGCACTCATCTCTTTAACTGTAAATAGCAATTGTAGCAGCCCTCGGCCAAAGCACTCCTGGTGCTTTTAATTGCTATCAATCAAAAGGTTTTTTGGAAAAAAAAATAATATAAAATCCAACATTTTTAAGAGGAAAAATAAAAAGTAAGGAGGAAAACCAGGCCTAGAGGTTTCTGGGTGGCTGCCTGGGCTCAGCTTGTCAAGGCAGCCACAGCCTCTGCTCTCTCCCATGGAAGAGGAATTGTTATCCTGAACTCCTGAGCTGAGCAGGTGCTGCCCCACACAGTCAGTTCCTCAGCACAGACTCCCAGAGCATAAAACCAGGCAAAATTAAGGGAGTCTGAGCCTAGAGGAACAGGGCTAAAAATATTTTTAATGGAGGCAATAGGTGCCCTTATCCCCGGCAGTGAAGCCGCCTGAGTAATGCTTCCAAAAGCACTTGGAAATGTGCTATAAAACCCCTCCCTGCACTGCCCAAAACAGCCACATCCTTGTGGGGAGAGCACTGGAACAGCACAGACAGGGGCTGGAAGGGCATAACAGAGCATCCCTGGAAGGAAAACAGGGAAAAGGGAAAGCCTTGGCAGAGCAGAGCCCGGGAATGGCGCTGCAGCCACTTATTCCCACAATAAAGGGAGGGAAATCAATCTCCCCAAACCACAAAGATCTTCCCAATCTTAAATAGTAACTTATAAACCACTGCTGAGATAAGGCCAAGCCAATCCCAAATATTCCTCAGCCAGGGCTTTAACTGGAGGGTGTGGGTTGTTGTCTCCAGAGGTCCCAGTGCTGCCCAGTGTTACCCATTCTGGGGTACATCCATTGATCCCAACCCAAAACCCATTCCTGAGGCATGGAAAGGGGCTTCTCCAGGTGTGGGCTCCCTCTGAGAGGAGAAGCATCCAGGAAAACAGGCAGGTTCTAGAAAACAACCCCCTTGGCCAGACTGTCCATCAGGAGGGTGTTGGCAGATCCTGTCCAAGCCTTTCTCCCTCCCTTAATTGCTGACTTTTTATAGAAAAGTTCCTTTAAAAGCAAAACACAACCAAAAAAAGATAAAAATGGGTTCTTTGTACAAAAAGCAATGGGAAGGGGGTTATTTTTTCAGACTTCCCTAGAGCAATATCGAAAATATCAAATTTTCTGAGCATTTTGTTTGCTTTCCTAAGTTTTTTTTTGGAGGGAAAAAATTGTTTTCATGGACTTTTAGTTCATTCTGATAATAGATTTCCTCTTCTCTCACCTGGCATTGGGCTGCAAACAGGAGTCACACCCAGTTGGCAGAGAATGATGAGAAATACCTTTCACATGTAGGCTTTGACTTCCATCTACTCCATCCAAAATCCACTTTTTACTTTCATTTTCCTTAAAAATCTTAAGGACACCCATAAAGAAGAGGCCACAGATAACACACCATGGCACACAAAAATTCAAGGATTATAAAATTTAATCTATCCTCTGCTAGCACAGGATCCTTCCCTGTGATATATGGCACTGCTTTTTTAGATTTAGATTAGATTAGATTTAAAATTCCCCAAGGACTTCCTCTACTTCCCTGGGGAAGTAATTCCAGAGTGATAGACCTCAATGCCAAGGATTTTCCTCCAGCTGTTCAGCCATAATTCTCTCCTTATTTTCTCCTCTCTTGCAGCCATTTATACTCCCTTGCACCATTTAAATTATTCTCCTTCCCACAAGAGGAATATAAAACTTTCCACAGCAAATTCTTCTCCCAGAGACTACTTTTATCCATTAAATAATTATCACTGTTAGAAGTTTCAGGGGAAAGATAACCTAAGTAACACACATGGCCTCAGTGTGGAATAAAGCTAATGGATAATTCAAAATAAATCCTTCTTTAATTGGCCAGAAAGACTAAATTTAATCAGTGCCACTTGTTTCACCTAAAACTGTTGATAATAAACTGCAACCCAGCATTTATCATTCCAGTTTAGGCAGCCTGTGCTGTGCACACGAAAATCAGATTAATACCAGCTAAAGCAAGCAAAGTTTCTTCAAATATTTTGCTTCTTTAAGTAAAGGGGTTGCAAACATGTTGTATCTTACATGTATTATAAAGAAAATTCAGTAAAATTTACAAATCATGTTTCATTTGTGTGCTGAAACATCCCTTGGATCCTGTCATGTTTTACTATGTTGGATTAATGCCACTCATGGATGGCTGGGAATATCAGCAGCTTTGACCTGAAAACTTCATTCTGCTTTTGAATTTAGGTGAATTTTCCACATAATTTACTCATCTTAATTGATTTTCTTTTAAACCACTTCTTTTTCTCCAACACTTTGAGCCAACTGCAGTAGATAAATGGCTTTAAAGCCCAGGTTTTAGGCTTCACACTTGCCATAAACACTCTCCTTAATGATTTTATCCTTCAAAAACTGTGAGAGGAAAGGGAAGGCAGGGAGCTCATGGAGCAGAGCCAGGAGACCGAGCATCAGGAATTCTGCTCCTGATTGTCCTGCTGAACCACTAAAGAGACCCCAAAAAAGTCACTTCACCTCTCTGCCAACCATCCAACCTGTAGGGAAATCAACCCTTCCTCTTGCAATAAGTGGAGCCCAATTCATGACCCCCCAAAAACCCCATGGGGAATCCTGGAACCCCAGAACTGCTGCTGGTGTTTGGGAAGCAAACCCTGTGCCAGAAAGGCTTCGGGTGGAACAGGCTAAATAAAGATCAGGTGACAAAGAGCTTGTGAAAAAACCCCCTTCCTGTGTTCTCAGTCAGGTCTGTTCCTTTGTGTGTATCCGTGTGCACGTGTTCCTCTCCCTTTTGGGTTAAATTAGTGCTAGTCCAGGAGTCTCAGCTGTCTGGGGGGGAAGGGACCACCCCCTCTGAGGGCTCCTCTCTGTTCTGGTGCCACCACAACTGGGAGCTCCCACCTTGGGCCAGTGGAGCATCTTCCACACTGGTGTGATGGTCTCTTTTTGATAAACCAGTATGGCATTCCAATGGTGTTTTTCTCTAGGAGTTTTATGTTCTAAGAAGCTCTCAACCTTTATTATTTTCTATTTTCATACTCTAAATGGGCTTTGCTTACAGAGGACAGATCCAAGCTGTACTGTACACAACTGCAGGTAGCTTCATTTGAGAACAACTTTCTAGAAGAACCAAGTTTCCTGTTGTCTTCTTTTGGAATTGTAGTGCATATGTTGAAACTTGTATATCATTTACAGTATTGAGTCTTGTGCCACTGCTGTACCTGATGTATCCAATCCGGATTAAACAGAGTATGTGCCACAAATACCAACATGATGCTGGAGATTTCTTCTGAAAAACAAAACCAAAAACAAATCCTGGGAGGTTCTTTTGGAGAACTTTGGGTGTTCAACTAAGTCAAGTTGCATTTAAACACTAATAGGTCTTGTTTAAGCAACCATTAATGAAAACAGTGAGTGTCACAGCAGAGCAATAATGCAGACACTGAAGTGAAACCCCTCCTTTTGGATGTTTAGGGTTGCAAAAAAATTCATCTTGGAGAGAAAATCATCACACTCTGCAAACAAAATTTGGGTGAAACCCCTCCCTGGAGTAATTTGTGACACAAAGGCAGGAAAAAAGTAGAGAAAGAAAAATTCTTCTAACAAGATTTAAAGAGCATGTATTATGCCTTTCTTTTCAAAGGTAACCTCAGCTGTTGAGGCCAGTCTGGCATCCTGTGCTGCAGACGTGGTCAAAACAAGCTGATCCTAAAACAAGGAGAGCTGCTAGGAAAAAAAAAATCACTTGGAGGCATCGTTTAAAATCTACAAAATTATTTAAGCAGAAATTAAAATCACTTATTAGGTGACTCCTAACAGCTTACATACACTTTTCTCTCTTGTAGTAAAGGCTGAGTCCCACTAGGAGCCCTCACTACCCCAGGGAGCTGCTCTCACACCAGCACAGAGCAGCCCCAGAGCCCATCCTGGGCTACATTCCCACACCATTCCTGAGCTAAATCAGTGTTAGAATCCTCCTGCAGACTGGAAAATGAGTCTGGAACACACAGGTTAAAGTTCAGAGCCACGACTCCACAAAGAAAGGTCAGGAAACCCAGGGACAGCACAGGATTTGCACAGGGAATTTTTGTAAGACTGTCAGGAATGCTCAGGCAAGTGGTTTGTGCAAGCTGAGGGAAAACTGTGTGTTTATCAAAATGAAAGAGGCTGAGGGTGAGCAATCCTGGAGACACCCAGAGCACCAAATTAAAGCAGCAAGTCTCCTGGGAAGGGCAGCTCATAGGTAGGATGCACTACCAAGAAAATTCCAGCCTAACTCTGCACAAGGAAAAGAAAACAACCAAAAGCAGACTGTAGGTGCTCTGGGGATCACTGGAACACTGAGAAGTCAAGGCAAGTTGCTGGATAAAGTGTGTAATGATCCCAAACATATTAAAATCAGTGCAGAGTCAGCCCAGGGTCAGCACCCTAAGCCAGCCAGCACTCCCATCTTTTCCTGCTCCAGGACAGTTCCTTGCAGAGCACTGCAAGCCAAACAGGAAACATCAATTAGTTTTAGCACTAATAGGTAATTTCAGTTCTAATTAAAGCTTTCCTGTAAGTGTGGCAAGTTTGATATTGTTGCATCCAGAGGGACAGAACAATTATGATTGCTGCACTTTCCCTCCATAATTAAACCATCCTCTCCCTCACAGCTTGGGCTGCACACCTTGCTATAGAATGTTATTTATACAGTGGTAATTAACTGGATTTAAATTAGCAATGCAGGCATTGAGATGCATGTTTCACTCTGTCACTTAACCAGGATATAATCAGTGCCTGGTGTTTACCAAGACAATTATGGAACATGGAATGATCACCAACTAGAGACTATGGAGTTACAGGGAATTCCTCTTCAAAGTCACAGGGAAGAGAAGTCAAGCAAGAGGCCCTGGCACAGGTTGCCCAGAGAAGCTGTGGCTGCCCCATCCCTGGAAGTGTTCAAGGCCAGGTTGGAGCAATCTGAGATAGTGGAAGGTGTCCCTGACCACAGCAGGGGTTGGGATGAGATGAGCTTTAAGGTCCCTTCCAACCCAAACCATTCTAGGACTCCATGAAATACAACTGGGGTTGGTTTGCATTTTTTCCTTAGTGACATTTCTAAAATGTACATGGCTGCCTTTGACCATCCTTTGTTTACTTTGGATTGTAAAGATTCCAACAGAGCATCCAGCTGCCTTTCTTTTCCTTTTATTAACAACTTGTAACACCATCACTGAACTCGTGTAAAACATTTACCAAAACACAGCTGCTTATAAAAAGACAACATTTTTCTTCAATCCCCAACCGTGTCTGTCTGTCCATGTCCTTCAGACCAGCAGAGTTTTCATGGATCATGTCCACTACAGGTCCCAAGTGGCAGCATCAGGGCATCAATCCCCACTTTTCAGGAGCTCCTGGAGATACACAGAGTTCACATGGTAGGCCCTCATCCAGCTGAACTGCCTGTAACTGTCCCTGTAGTGAGACAGTGCTGCATAGTAGCTCTGCCAAGCTGCATTATAACACTTCCAATAGTCCTCATAACTCCAGTCCTCAGAGGGAGCATCATCCCAGGAGCTGCAGGTCCTGTCCTCTTCAGTTTTCCTCGTGGAAGAACCAGAGAATTGATGGTTGTGGCCTTTCTTTTGTTTAGCATTTTGTTTCAGAGCTTTCTTTTTCACTTCCTTTTGCTTTGGGACCTGTGAGGGCTCCTGAGGCTTCTCTGGTGTAGGACAGAAGCCTGAACGACCCTGATGCCTTTTGGGGACAGCATTTTTCTCCTGTGTGTCTGAAAATCCTTCAAAGCATGAGTTGTTCTCCCTGCCATTAGAGGAAGCCCTGGAAAATACTTCAAAGCATGAATTATTCTCTCTACTACTAAAGGAATCCCTGGAAGTGTCTGAACCATCACTGTCACCAGAAATGTCACCGTTTGCTGCTGTCTCTGTGTGATGTCCCATCTCTTCCCACTCCACATCCCCATTCCTGGGGAGCTCACGTTGCTCTGCTGGGCCTGAAAAGCTCCTTAAAATTTCCACCTGTCTCTCAGACCCTTCTTTGATGAAATACTCATAATCCTCAACAAAATCTGAGAAGCTCCAGGGATTGTTGAGTTGGTTTTTAAAGGAAGACAAGCATGGAATTTTGGGAAGGTTTTTTTTTAAGGCCTCCTCATCTGGAGCCTGAGTGTTGTGATGTCCATCTGTCCTGGAGACAGTTTTGACTGGATTCCTCTGCTCTGTGTGACAACTGGAAGTTTGGGGGGTCCTACTATTTTTATTTGCAGGATTTGTGCACTTTTTTATCTGCTTTTGCTTCTGAGACTTTTTTGGCCTTTCTGCAGAAGAATTATCCCTTGGAAGACTGGAGAGGGGCTGAGGTGCCTCTGGAAAACCATTCTGGACAGGCTGCAGCACTGGTTCCTCTGGTTTAAGACACACAGTGTCACAATTCACCAAAGGTCCTGGAAGTACAGCAGGTTTAACTTCCACCTCCCCATCTTCAAACTGATCCATCATTCCAGGAGGTATTGGCTCTGCATAGAAGGGAAACAAGCAGGCACTTAATTAATTCCATCCTTCCCCTTAGAACTCAAATCAATACCCAAACAAAGCTCTCCAAACTTGCATGTTAAGACATTAAATTATGGCTACAAACCAACCCCTTCAATTCTTGGAAGAGCTCAAGGAGTCAGAACATTTCCTTCATGGAGGGCATCAAGAGGCTGAGCAGGACAAACAGCACTGCATTACTTGTCATCTATTTTTCACATCCTACTTGACCAGATCAAGTTTGAACTTGGACAAGAAGGCAAATCCTCCCTTTCAGCAGAACAGCAAAGAAGGGAAGCAAATTTGCTGCTTTAATTATTCCTTCCTTCCTCTACTCTTCCAGCTTGAGCAAGGTTTGATACCAGATTTCTGGAAGTCCAGGTAGTTATGTGGTTGCTTAAGCACCAGCTGGATGCAGAGTTCCTCTCCCTGAGCACTCAGCCCATTTTTGCTGTTCCACACAACTGCAGCAGCTCCACAAGGAGTCATCAGCAGAGATGATGAAGACCCTGGCCTGAAAGTAATGCAGCTCCAGCAGAGAAGCCACATCAGCTCCCTGTGGACTTGTCTGAAGCTCTGAATAGCACAAAGCAACCAAATCCCAGCTGCACCCCAAGCCCAGAGCACACCTGGCAGAGGAAGCAGCTGCAGATTACACTTCTGAGCAATTTTCATCATCATGTTCTCCTCCTCCCCACGGCAGCAGTAGGTCACAGACAAACCCAGAGTGCCTGGGACACACAAAAGAATTAATTAATTACCAAACAGAGCCAGCAAAACAAGGGAAAGCTACGAAAATCCATGGATTTGGCTCTTACCAAAGCGCCCAGCCCTCCCAATCCGATGCATGTAGGTCTCCCAGTCCACAGGCACGTCCAGGTTGACAACCAGGTTCACTTTCTCAGCATCAATTCCACGAGATGTCTGGAGAAAACAGGAAGGAGAGAAGGGGAGTGAGAACTGGATGTGCTGAACACAGCTTTAAATAAACACAGAATCACAGGGTGAGGCTGGAAGGGACCACAGTGGGATCACCTGGTTCAACCTCCCTGGAATTGCTCCCACCAACTCAGATAACTGTAATAACTTTCAATTGTTATAATACACCACAAAGCAACTACAATTTTCCAACCATTTGACAGGTAAAACTGGCACATTGCTTTGGGACATGAAAACCAGGGATCATTTTTCTTCTACCTTCCTCATGTCCAATACAAACCAGGATGATTTTTTCCCCCCCAGCATCAAAAAGTCCAACCTGACAACGTGGAGACATCTTCTCATGGCAGCACCTCAAACCATCAACCAAATAACAAAATTCATCAGGAGTGAGAAGCTGAGAGTGTCTCAAACATAACCACTGCTCTGTTTAGCTGTTTGCAATGTCACTGTGTGAGGTACTAGAGAAACAAACTCTTCCTCCCCACAGCTCCTGTGCAAAGGAAACAATTCTAAAATCCCTTGAACTTTAAAGCATTGAAAAAGCAACAGATAAATTGACTTCTGAAGCAGATCACACACTGGTTTCTGTTGGATGAGATCTTAAAGATCATCACACCCAACCCCCTGCCACAGTCAGGCAGATGAAAAATAGGAGGCAAATTTTTAAGTTCACAGTGAAAATAAGTCACACAGTCTCAATGTGCTTCATCAGCACATTCATGTTCAATTCCAAGTCAAATCTAATTCTCTGAATCACTTTATGTGCAATAGTCCTGTATGCTGTAAAATTTACATATCAGGTAGTAAATTTGAAATAAAACCTGTCAAAAGCTTGTTCAAAAGCAGTAAAAACTCACCAAGTCTGTGGAAATCAGGACTCGACAGTGGAATTGCTTTAATTTGGCCATGGCATCCAGTCGTTGGTTTTGATTCATGTTGCCTGGAAAGACAAAAATTAGAAATAAAGTACATTCTTCAGCTTTATGCCCCTCAAAATCTAGAAGGCACTGGTTTGTAAAACTCACAGATGAGATCAAAAATAAGGTTGAGGAAAATTTCTTCAAGTATCAGTTTTAAATGAGAAAACAAGGAACAAACAAAATTTGAAATAATTCATTACAAAAATAATTCTACTGATTTTAAATAGGAACCAATTATGGAGATGCTTAACCCACTTCAACAACATTGACTTTAGATGGATTTTAAACACATGGAAGCTGAAGTAAAAAAAATCAAGGTTTCTAATAAGCAGCAAGTGCCAGCTTTCAGCTTTTATAGAGAATTGAAATAAAGATTTACATTCAACACCTGCATCCCAAAAAAAAACAGCTTTAACCTGTAAATGTGAGTCAACTTTCTCTTTGCAAATAAGGCAATGCAGTCATAAAAATGACTCTCAAACAAATGTGAAAACAGGAAAGTTAAACATTAATTTTTACATGAAGTCTCAAGAGACTTAGGAACATTCAAATGGTATTTAACCAGAGGCCATGAAAAACAAGATTTAAGATTAATTCTCCTATTTTAGGTCTTATTTATGCACAATTTCAATAGAATAGAATAGAGTAAGTTCATGAGAAGTTGTGAATGGACTCACCTGAAATGCACTCAGCTGGGAAGCCTCTGGATGTCAGGATTTCAGCCAGATGTTGAGCCCTGATGGAACACAGACAAGGAAAATCAGGAATAAAACTGCATTCCTTTATTTTCAGTAGATCACACTGCATTCCCCAGGCTGTGTTTCAGATCTGAAACCTGCACACTGCTCTGAGACCTTTTAAGTCTCATAAATTTACCTATATCCATATAAATTTATCCCTGACTGGATATTACAACCAATGTTTTCAAACAACTGTTTTTGACAGATTTTATTTCACATTTATCACCTGCTGTGCAAATTGGAGAAGACTAAGGCTTGATTGAATGGAATCTTGCTGAACAACTCCTGTAGGTGCTGGGTTTTTTCCTCAAATGTTTTATGTGGAAGTGGATGGGAATTCACAATTTTGTAGTACTGCTTCAGCCCTGAGAAAGAAACCCAAAAAAAAACCAGATTCAAGGTTGTCATAAAAACATGTACAGTGCTTTGTAAACTGTGTCACTGCAGCTAAGGGAAAAAAATTCCACTTCAAACACACACAAGTAACAGATAAGAACCTCCAGGAGAGGTTTTTCTTAAAAAGATGAAAAATTTTTTTTAATGGATAAAAACCCCAGAGAGTTACATTTGTCATTGATGTTTTAAATACAAAGAATCACAGGATGGTTTAGGTGGGAAAGGACCTTTAAGAAAATCTCACTGCATGGTCTAGTGGACACCTTCCATTAAAAGGTTCACTTTGAATCAATACTTTATAATTAAACAACTCAGGTGTGGAGTGAAATTATGAAAAATCATTACTTTTAATGGTACATATTTTGAGTTTAGTATATTCCTCTTAATCTATTGGCAACAATATTACTAGAATTGGATATTTACTCACCAAGGAGGCTTGGATCAGTGGGGTTCAGCCTCACAAAGGTTGGCTCCCTCATGTACCTGGTCAGAGCACGAGCCAAGGACTCGGGGTAAGTGGCTGACACAGCCAGCATCTGCTTATTGGCTGGGAGTGAGGAGTAAATCCAGCTGGGAGACACAAATGTGGGAATGATGAGCAACAAAACACCTAACCTACTGAGAAATGCATGAGGTGAGTGTTTTTTCTTACTTGATTTGCTCCTGGAAGCTGCCTTCCTCCAGGAGCTTGTCTGCCTCATCCAGGATGAAGAGCCTGATACTGGCTGTGTTCAGGTAGTCCAGCTCTATGAGCTGTTTGATTCGACCTGCACATGAGGAAAAGAGGGAAAAGAACTTCAAAAGTATGAAGTGAAAAGTTCTAATGATGAACTTTTAAAGTTTTTTTTTAAGTTATTTTAGTAAGGGAAAAAAAAGGGGCGTATCTGGAATAACCACAGAGACACAGAATAAAATGGGTTGGGATGGAAGGGATCTTAAAGATCACCCAGTTCCACCCTCTGCCACGGGCAGGGACACCTTCCACGAGCCCAGGTGGTTCCAAGCCACATTCAACCTGGCCTTGGACATTTCCAGGGATGGGGCAGCCACAGCTTCTCTGGGCAACCTGTGCCAGGGCCTCCCCACCTTCCCAAGGAAGGATTTCTTCCCAACATCCAACTTAAATTTCTCCTCTT
>VYXB01010508.1:282724-429629 GCA_013397135.1 Pachyramphus minor
GTCCTGCTGTTCCTGTCGCTGTGAGAGGGGAGGCAGGTCCTGCTCAGGGCTCCCGGTGCTGGTCCCGGCCAGGGGTTGGGGGTCCTGATGTTCCTATCGCTGTAACAGGGGAGGCGGGTCCTGCTCAGGGGNCCGGGGGGGGTGGGGGTCCAGGATCGGGTTCCGACTGGGATTTGGGGGTCCCGACCGGGGTTTGGGGGTCCCGCCGCTGCTTTGAGCGGGCTTTGAGGCAGGTCCCGGGCAGCGCTCGGGCTGCTCGGGGGTCCGTCCGTCCGTCCGTCCGTGTGTCGGAGAGAAACCGCGCCCGGGGGCGTGCGGGGGCTTCAGGGACAAGCCGCCAACACAGGTCAGAAATCAGAGAAACACCCACAGAGATCTCCGCTACGAGTAAGTTTATAGGGATAAAAAGGATGTAAAGGGAGGGAGCGCTCTGCGCTCCCGATACTCTCTGAAAATACTTCTTTAATAGGGAAGCCTTTGTCAGGAATCAGCGCTGTTTTCGCCCTCCTCCCGCTCCTGTTCAGGTGGTAACCCCGCTCCCCGGACTTGCTTGGGCTTGTCCACAAGCCCGAAGGGATTGTTGGTGCACTGGGGCTCGCTGGGGGTGGGTTGGTAGGAAGAGCTGATACTTCCCGAAATAGGGCTCCCAGCGGGTCTGGCTCGGAGTCGTGCGTTATCCTGATAAATAGATAATGAGAACAAAAGGGGAAGACAAGGCAGAGCAAAAAGCGGGTGGGTGAAGTTTCTGAATGCACAAAAGCTCCCGGTTTGGGCTGGCGAGGATGTTGCATTCGGCTGGTTGTTGTGCTCCCTGGAGCTGTGTGCAGTGCTGCTGTCATGCCCGGGCTGCGGGAAGCATTCCCTGTGTGACAACACCATTTGAGGCCACACAGAGCCAGGCGAAGTTCCAGCTGTGATCAGGGCAGGACCAGGGCTGGAGATCCCTGTGCTCCTCCGGATCTTGTGAAACACGGGCTGAGGCAGTGGCCTTTTACTCTGAATAAATGTGGCAGCAGTGACATTTAACCTGCTGGCGTTCCCAGTGTTTCCCCAGCAAACACAGGAGCTGGAAGACAAACTAAAACAAAGGGAAAATGAGAGTCACTGGTGTGCTGTGAGCTGGGTGTGATGAATGAAATGCCAACTGCAAACCAGGACATCCACAGGGCCCTCTGGGAGGTCTTTAAAATCTGAGTTGGAAGGTGAGATAGGTAAAAGGAGTAACTTCCAAAAGAGCATCCTAACAATAAGGTTCCTAAATCAATATTTTGTCTTCTAAACAAATCATTTCTGTTATCAGGGTTTTTTTTAGAGAAGCCTAAACATTGCACCTTTCTGTGAGTCTAAAACATGCCTGTTTTGTAGTACACAACATAACTTCTGAAAAGTCAGTATATTCAAAGGGACGGCAGATCCCTCACTCTTAATATGAAAACCAAAAAAAAATATTTAAAATGAGAAAATTCTGGGTTTGTTCACACCCGTGCTATAACACAGTAATAGACTTTTTTCAAATCTAAAAGTGCAACAATTTTTATTACATTAATAAACCAAGACTTAGCCTGGCATAAATTCAGGTGTATGATTGGCTTAAAAAACTGGGAAGGGACAGTTGTCACCTTGGCTGAAAGCAGCCTGGATCTTCATTCGTTTGGTTTTCACTGGTCCCATTCTTTCTTCCTCCACTGCCCAATTTTTGTTATTCAGACTGAAAAACCTACTTTAACACAAGTTCTCAGGGTGTCAGAGTGAAGTTGTGAGCACGGCTGAGCTCACAATTGCAGCTCACCCCTGGAATCACTTCCCTCCCCTTTCCCTGCAACTTGAGCGAGCTGCAGGTTGCACTTAGTGAAGGTCGGAGCTACTGCATTAATTAAAACAACCATAAATGGTATCCTGTGCAATAACAGCTTTTAAAAATCAATACTGTCATGATAGCCTGGAATTAAAATAGATGAGTGTTTCTTTAAAGAGCAGCTCGAGGGACAGCTGGGCCCATCTGCCCTGATGGGGAGTGGGAACTGAGCTCCTGATCCTGCTGCTTTGCCACTTTCTTCATTACTGGGCAGGTCATGCCTCACACATTAAATGCACCATAACCAGGAGTCACAGGGCAGGAATGGTGGGAATGACTGGGCCAGATGGAGACAATGAGCCACCTCGTGTGGAGTAAGTGGGAATCCAGCTCCAGGGCATCCCTGTGGATTTAGGAACACAGAGGTTTGTGTTGTGGCCAAGGAGCAGCTCCGTCCTGCAGGGAAGTTCTGCAGAAATTCCCACTCTGAGGAACCAGGCTTTGGTATCCCATGGCAAAGTAAGAGGCTGCCCTGTTACCAGGAGTTCAGTTTGTCTCAGTGCAAACAGCCTCTGCTTTGGTAAACCAAGACTTTCAGCTGGTTTTGAGGAGGGGAGTTTCTCAAAAAGCAGAGGATGTTGGCACAGCTCCCAGTTCCCAAGGAAAGGTTATCTTCAAGTGCAACTCAATCTCCCAGCAGGGTGAGATTTGAGGATTCCAGCTCTGGCTTTGCTTTCTCTTGCTTTGTTTATTAAAAACATGATTAAATAACAGTGTGCTGGGTCTGGGCTGTTGCTGTGCCCCCACATCTCACCTGAGCACTGAGACCACACTGTGCTGTGCCAGAGAAGTCACAGATGAGCCTGGTCCAGGTGTGCTGACCCTGCTCTTCCCATCTCCTGTGGGAAAGCTCTGCCAGGGCTCCCAGGGATGAATCTGACCCGTTTCAGTCAATGAGAGGGAGAGAGAGATCTCCTATTCCAGCCGCGAGTTTTCCATTGTAAGCTGATAGTTTCTGGCATGTGTGGTGTCCCTTTGATTGGAATTCATTCAGAAGCTTCCACATGCAAATGCTTCAGAGCCAGGAGAGCCTCAGCTGACACAGCCATTCATCCCAGCCAGTGGTGGGATCAGGGGCCGGGATCCTCATCCCAGGCTGTCACCAGCCCATGGAGCTGTTTTTGACAAGCTGTGCCAGCTCTCTGCACCTCATCCCTGTGTGCAGAAAATCCATCAGACCTTATTCTCCCCTGGAAACCCCCTGGAGATTTATGGACCAGCGTGGCCTGGGAGAATAAGCAGTGCTGCTTTGTAGGTCTGGTGGTGGAATGAGCTGTGCTGCTCCACTCCTGTCATCTGCCCTTCCCATGCCAGTCATGAAATGTGCCACAGAGCTTGTGAATATTCCATTCATGCAATTAATCCCAATACTAAAAGCCCTTTTGGACTCTGGAAAGGCCATCCTGAGGCACAGCAGAATTGTGTCTGCTCTCAAAGTCACACAACGTTATCTCAGCTGAAAGATCAGATTTAACAAGTATTGTCTTGCTGAGGGATTAGCAGAGAGGAATTTCATTTCCCTGCCTCACTCTGCACGTGGCATCATCTCCCTGCACTCTGACATGGGGATTGCCTGCATTTCTATGGAGCAACATCAGCACACACACTGTGGGATGAGGGTTTGGGGCTCATCTGCAGCAAGAATAAATCCCTTATTTTCAGTGGGGACTGGTGAGTCCGTGGGGCAGATTTATCTGTGGCTGTAACAGGCAAGGGGTCACAGTCACATTAGCTGTGCTTGTAACTTTACTTTGCATGTTTTTCTAGAGGAATCCAGGATATTTCTGGGTTTTCTGCTGCTTTTTTCCTAGGAGGAAAAGTATTAAAGCAGCTATTTAAAACAACCACTCTGACTTCAACTTCCAAGTGTTCTCCCTGCACATTTGTCATAAGTGCATCGAATTACTGAGTTTGATGGAGTCTGACTCCCTCTTTACATTAATTTATGTCCTGGTAGACAATGTTTCTTGCTATGAATATCCTGCAGGAATAGAACATTTGGTCCGGGAGAGAAATACAGCCAATTATTTTTACTCTCTGTCTCACACTGGGCCCTATTCCGGTAACTGTGTCACGCTCCGACAGGATCTGCTGTGTTTTCATTTCTGCTCCTTCTGAAGGGGCAGCTCCTGTGGTTTGCAGATGTGTGAGGCACAAATAACAGACCTCAGGGTCCAGTGTCACCGCTCCCAACTCCAGCAGGTGGGAACAGGGAGCTCCATTTGTGTCTCTGCTGATAAAATGGTCCCTTTAAAGGTGACTTCATCCACCCCTGCTGGAGGCTCCGTCAGAAACTTGGGGTGGTTATGGCAGGATCTCATTCCTTGGTGTTCCTTGAGGGAAGGTGCAAAGGAGTGACTTGACAGCAGATGTCCTGTCACATAGAACTGGGGAGAGAAAGCAGTCACAAGCTTTGTCTGCTTGGTTATTTCCAGAGAAGACTCCTGAAGGTGATGATGGATTTTTTTAGGCTCCCAGCTTCGTGTGTTCAGGAATTTCAAGACCAGATCCCCAGGGAAGCAGACCTGGGGTGAAAACCAGCACTTTTAACCATCATCTTCACTGGTCAGTCCATCCATCAAGATTTTAATCTCTGTTATCTGTGAATAAAAGTCTGAAGGAGTCTGTTGGAGCTGGTTTTGGTCCATTTATTTCCTGCTTGTAGAGAATTGATTTTTCTAATTTGCCTTTAAACGTAGCAAGTGTTATTGGGAAGCACAGAACAATATCATCCCAGTGGGAAGGAAGGCCATTGAGTGAGGAAGGTGCTTAATGGAGTGATGTGAACCACGTCTTTCATGGGTAACATCTGCTTCAGATCTATTTAAACTCTTGTGGGGGGGGAGTGTTTGGTACAGTTTCAGCATCCTTCCTCTTTTACATATTGTGAGCTCACAGTTTACATCCTCATTTACACCTAAAATACTCTGGAAAGACAAAGAGGTAAAAAAGACAGACTTGAAATTATTGTGGCAAAGTGCAAGGACTAAAAGAAGACCAAGGGAGGGAAAAGAAAGGTGGGACATGGAGCTGGAGAGAAGCTCTGTGTGAGCTGTGCAGCAGGGGTTATGCCCAGCCACAACTGCAGGCTTGTTGAAGATTAATCCAGTTAGTGGCCCAGAGGAAAACACAGAAACAATATGGTCAGCTCAGCAGTTCTAAAATAATTTTGGTCTCTATTATGTCACCCCCTTTAAATACCAATTGTTTGTCACTGGCTCTGCTGCCCATCAGAACTATTATTAAGAACTATTTGCCATTTGCTCTTTCCTGGCCTTTTAGCAATAACTTCCTCTCTTTGCAGCTCTTTTCCCTAAGAGCTGGACATCTGTCTTCCTCCTCATGGTGACAAACACACTCAGGGCTCTTCTTCCCAGCTCTCTGTGCTCAGCTGAAGGCTGAGGGGTGTTGCTGGGATTTTCCTTTCCTCCCATCAGCATCCCAAAGCTGCTGGAGCCCCGGGCAGGCCAGATGTGTGGATGGGCTGGGAATACAGACAGCTGTGTCTCAAGGGGATTGATGGGAACTGGACCCTGGGAGCTCAGCAAAGGAAGATGGTAATAAAAAAACATTAGTTCCCAAAGTGGGTTAAAAAAGTTATTTATTTACCTGGGAAGTGGGAAGTGACGAGGAAAAATCTCCCTTATTTGCACATCTTGGGTGTTTGGGTCTGTTGAAATGCCAGTGAGTGCTGGAGGAGGTTCCTTGGGGCAAACTCTCCTCCTGCTGTGTTAACCAGTGGTGGGAGATCATTGACTTACAAACTGTGTAAACCCATTGTGGTTGTACTTCTGGGAAGAAGTATTTTGAGGGCATAACTGAAAAGGTGGCTTACAAAGCCTTTGCTGCTCAGAATGGAACATTTCCAGTGCAAAAAACCTCCATATTTGAACTCTGACAATTTTTTGGTTCCCCCCCCATGTTGAATATTCCTCGATGATCATTTGCAAGTGGAATTTTGAATTTTGCACTTTGCTTTTCAGCGCTTGGGGTGTCTGTAGTTTAAATGAGGTTTGCTTTGGGAGAAGCATTTAGCCAGAGCTGCCTTTACAGGAGGATAGATCCAGGTTTTCTGCTGGAGAAAGGAACCTTTCCCATCACACACCAAATCCCAGGCGCTGAAATGGAACACGCACGTCACCCTCAGCCCTGCGTGTACTTGTCTTGCTCTAAAAGACAGGAGTTGGCTTGTGCAGAATTAGACATAAATTTTTTCATGCCAGCTTTTAGGGATTGCAAAAGTTTCGGGAATAGTGAGATCCAGTTTGAGGCATCTGATTTTTAACTGTTTTGTAGAGGTAGGTTTGGATACCTGCAAGTTATCCATAGATCTAAGAGGGCTTTTTTGGCAGCAGAGGTGCCAAACCACCACTTATTTTGGAGCACAAAGTGTCTCAAATTAGACACCAGGACTCCTTTGAAATGCTGATGGGTTTGTGCACCTTGGGGAGAGACCAGGAGGGACAAGGAGGGAGGATGCTGCTGAGCAGGGTCTGTGCTGGACCCAAAATTTGGCTGGGAATGCTGCTGCCCCTGCTCCCTGCTCTGCAGCCCAAGTGATCCAGCCCCAAGATCGGGATTTGCAGCTCCCAAAGAGGCACAAGCCAGAACATCTCCTGCTGCTCGTGGTGGGCAGCTTACATAATGCCACTTGCATAACCCCAGCAAGTTCTGTCAGGGGCTCTCTCCATGCCAAATTCAGGCTCTCTGGGGGTTTGTGTCACATTCACGCTCTGTTTGGAATTGCACTTTCAGTTCATCACAAATTCCAGTTCCTTCTCCATGAAGTGTGCGACCAAGAGCCAGTGAGGCTACCAGGCTTGTCCCTTCAGCCTGGACCTTCCATCACCTTCATCAGTGCATCTGATTTCCAGCCCACTGTGCTGAATTATTTGCAGAATCCTGTTTTCCTCTTGCAGCCCAAACAGTTCAGTTCTGACCCTGTGCCAGGGTGATGGTCCCTTTTCTCTGGGACATTGTTCCTTTGCTGGAGAGCTGCAGGGAAGCCAGTCTGGTCTTGGTTCTCAGTTCTCACTGAGACCTTGGCAAGGAGGAGAGAGTGGCAGTTAGACACCTGGGAAGAAGGGTTTTTTTCCCTCCAGAACTTTCTTTCCAAGGTGACTACTCTTAATTACCACAGGATAATTACAGGTGGATGGAATCCACGCCCTGCAGGCTGTTTGGTCATCACCAGGCAGTGACTTCACTTTGGGCTGGGTTTCCCTCACTCTCCAGGTCTGTAAAAGACTGGAGCAGATACCAGATAAAGCAGAGGGGGGGTTGGTTTGCTTCATCTTTTTATCTTGCACAGCCCAAAATTTCATCAAGCAGAGTTAAAAGCCTCGTGTTGTTTAAAAACTCTTGCTGGTGGTGGGATTCACGTTGCCAGCAGGACCCCAGGGCTAGAGGGCTGGATTCATCCCACTCAAAGCAGGTCACTGAAACAGGACAAATGAGTCACATCCTGAAAACCCCCTTTCCTCCCTCCCCTGCTCTGAGGGGGGGCAGCTCAGCCTGGGCATCGGGGGGGGGGGAAGTGTCCAAATCTCAGTCACTTCTACGAAAGGCTTTCCACAGCTGAAAACACCTCCAGTCCTTTTCCAGCAGCTCAGGCTCCCCAGGCTGGTGCTGGCACCAGGTTTGGCAGATCCACCTCCTTTGTTCAGGAAGAAAAGTGCCGGATTCTGAGCCTTCCAGGTCTTGTCTTGTCGGGGGAGGGAGGGGGGCGCGACTGTATCTGCCCGTGAGGAGCGACCACAGCGACTCGAAACGCTGCCTATGAAATTTTAATGCTTCCTAAAGCCTGGCTGAGGAATTGTGAGGCTCCCACCCATCACGGGGGAGTTAATTGAATCAATGAGGTGAACAAGAGCCGCCCAGCAGATGCCAGAGGGTTTGATCAGCCCAGTCATTACGGCAGGACCCTCGTCACTCCCCACGGAGCGATTACAGCCCTGCACCAGCCGGGGGATTTGGTGGGAAGTGGCCAATGAGGGCCCAAGCTGGCTCCAAATCCAGCTTTTTGCAAAGCCCCAGATAAAACAGGCTTCCATTAATAAGGCAAGAAAGGTTAGGACGAGCAGCAGCATTCCAGCCAGTCTGGAGAGGTAAGGTGATAGTTTTGTCGGAGGCTGGTGGAGCATATGGCCCCAGCTTGGTGTGGGGAGCCAGGGTTCAGTCAGGCTGGAAGTGGGACATCGTTTGCATGTCTGCAGAAGTAGTTTATTTGCTGATCTTAAAAAAAATGAGAGAGCTGGAGGCACTCAGCGTAATCAGGAAGCTAAACACAGATTTTCTGTGCCTTCGTAGCTTGTGTGCTCGTTCCGGGTGATAAATAAGTTTCTTGAGAGCAAAGCTCTGCAAAATCATCGTAACCTGGTTTAGTTTTAGGTTCTGGGGTTTGAAATGGAGATTTGTGGTCAGAAACCGCTGAGCAGTGACAGAGCTGGCTTGTTACAGGTTCTGATGGCTGCTCTTTCTCACTGCTCACATCCATGTACAGAGATGGAAATGGAGCAAGTAATTGAACTCACTTATTTAAAATGAAGGAGATGCAGAAAATAAAGCGTGAGAATGTAAAGCCGAGCATAAGAATTAAAAAAACTCGGCTTTTCCCACCCTAATCTTGAGATCTGTTGCTGGACAAAAATGGGGCTGAGTCTTTTAAAACTGTTTGTGGCAGCGTAGGCTGGAGCTTTCCTAGACAGTGGTAATCTCTGGTGCAAACCACCTTACACTGATGTGACATGGCTTCACCTCCACCCCGCTGTCCCCTGCTGTTCCTCCCTTCTCCTGCCCATTCCCCACTCCCCCTCTGTGCTGGGAAAAAAAAAAATAAGTGGCAGCTGTTGGAAAGTAGAGCCCATTTGTTTTATGGTGCTGCTTTGGGAATATGATCCAGATCCTACATGAGAGAGAGAAAGCAGCAGAGCGAAAGAGAAGAGGAGGGGGGAGGGAGTTGAGAAGTTCTGGAGAATAACTTGCTTTTTTTAAGTCTGGAGTAGAAAGTTCAATCTTTATGGTGAGATTCAAGGATAAAGCAGAACTGCTGCTACAGGTCCTAGCCTGGGAATCAGAGAATTCCTAGTTGAATGTAAGACATTTTAGAGATTGTTGGTTGTTTTGTACGAAATTTCCAGTGCGTTGAAATGTCTTTGGTTGTCCTCTAGCGAGAGGTGGCTGCGGGGAGGACGTTCAGATCTGAAGATGTGTTGTGTGGGGTTTATTTTTAATTTACTTTAGCACTCCAGGTAAAGGAATGAGGTTTTCCATGGAAGGCACCTCTGTTGATTGTTCTGGCTCCTGGTTTCAGTTGGTGCCAGGGCACAAAGGCACAAAAGCAGAAGAATATGCTAAAGCTGGCGGAGGCCAAAACCATTCATAGTTCTACACCTTGGGTTTCTGCCAAGCAATTAATGGAAACTCAGACTATTTATTTTTGTTGTCAGGTCGAACAATCCACTTGTGTCAGCTCCTCTGATTCCTAGAGGGAAACTCCTAGAAAAATCTAAGGAAAATCTGATGGAATGGATGTAGTTCAGGGGGGGGTGCATGGAAAATGCAGTAGGAAGAGGTGATGTTTCAGAAAGCTGCTCAGCCCTTCGCTCCAAATGCTCTTGCTCTCTCCTGGGGATGCTGATCCAACGTGTGCTTCCTTCCCTCCACAGCTCTCCATGAAGGAGGTCGGGGACGGGCTGCACGAGCAGATGAACTGCATGATGGGGGCCCTGCAGGAGCTGAAGCTGCTCCAGGTGCAGACGGCTCTGGAGCAGTTGGACATCTCCGGGAGCCGCAGCCCCGGCTGTGGGGTGGAGCAGCACCGGTGCTGCCGGAGCCGGGGAGACACTCCCAGGGCCTGGCAGGACGAGCAGGGGGAGGCAGCAGTGGAGGGGCACAGCCCCACGTCCTTCCCACATCCGGCAGGGATGTCCCATCCCACCGCGCTCCTGGGGAGCGAACACCTCAGAGACACCCCCTCCTCCTCCAGGAGCCTCTGTGGGGAGGGTGTTTGTGCCCCAACAGGACCTTCCTGTGTGTCCAGCAGAGCCGAGCTCGTCCGCCCCAGGACACTGGAGAGCAGCAGCCGGGGCACGGCCGGGGGGTGGCCGGAATGCCAGGAGTGCCCGGGCTGTGAGGACGGCCACGACTGGACGTCCTCCCTGATGTCCCAGAGCAGGAACCGGCAGCCGCTGGTCCTGGGGGACAACATCTTTGCAGACTTGGTTGGGAACTGGCTGGACCTGCCAGAGCTGGATAAGAAGGGGGAGAAGAGCGAGGCGTCCCTGTCCGTGAGCAGGTCCCAGGAGCTCTGCAGGAAGTTCTCCCTCACGGCCAACATCTTCAAGAAGTTCCTGAGGAGCGTCCGGCCGGACCGGGACAGGCTGCTCAAGGAGAAGCCTTGCTGGCTTCCTCCTGAAGACAAACAGCCTGAGATCTCCAAGAGATCCAAAAAGATGAACAAACTCAAGGGGACATTTTACTTCCCACTCCACGGGAGCCATCACGGCAAAGCAGAGAGGTGCCCAAAGGCAGAAAGCCATAGTGAGCACCCCAAAGCAGGCACCAAGAAAGTCCACGAGGCCAGAGACTACTCCCAGTCTGGCTTTGACATCAACACAGCTGTTTGGGTCTGAGTTTGTCTGTGTTCTCTGCTCTGCCCAGCACTTGTTCCACAGCAGAGAGGAGCTGGAGGCCACACTTGTCTTTTCAGGAGACCCCTGAGCTCTCCACGTGGACTGCAAGGAGAGGAGTCCTCTGCAAAACATTGCTGTGGGTTTCACTCACTTGCAGCTTCAGGGGCAGCCTGAGCAGCAGCTGACACAGAGTTTTGGGGACTGGTATTTGCAAAAATAATCCGAATCTTTAGCAGCTTTAGGGTGAGTGGTGCCAGGGATGCCCAGCTCCTGGGGCCAGGCTGGTGAGAGCCACTCCAGGCCCATTCCATCATCTCCAGCTAAAGGGCTGCAGCACAAAATCCACGGTGTGCATGTGTGTGTGTGTGTGCAAGTGTGTGTGTGTGTGTGTGCAAATATATATATAGTTTTTTAAAACAAAACAAAAAAATCTATTCCTGCTTGTGTGCACTTGAAACTGGGTTCTAAACCAGGCAGCCCAGGCCTTGCACCCAAAGCACTTGTTATTTAAATGGAAAAGAGTAAGTTTGAATCTATAAGACTTGAACAGTTGCTGAATAGGAGGTGAAACCCCAACTTGGAGGAATTTTCCCCTTAAACCAGTGTGCTCCCAGCACCTCTCCTTCATCTGCCAGTTAAACCAGCAGGGCCTACAAGGCTCCTTGTAGGGGGATTTGTGCCCCTGGGGTTGTTGGTGGGGTTTGCCCCTCTCCCCTCCCCTTGTCCCCACAGTTTGCACCAGATACAACATTGGAAGAATTAATTGTTGAGTTTTCACTTGCAAAGTTAAAAACTTCGTTTATTGTTGTGTTTCCTGTTGCTGTTGTTGTACAAACCTTGTCTTGACAGAACCAAGTTCTTCAGTGTCCAACTCTCCAAGAGTTTCCAATAAAGTGGAATCTGTTTTGTCTCCAGTGTGGGACACCCTGGGTCCTGCTTCTCTCCTTTTGGGGTTTTCCCCATCGTGGAGTCACACGTGGATCATCTGGGGGGGGTTGGCACTGGCAGCCTGTGGTCCGTGTCAGGCTGTTCCCAGCTGGGATCAGGGAGTTTGGGGAGCAGCCAGGAGAGTTTCCATTCAAGGGGAGGTTGTAAATCCCAGCAGGGAGAAGGGCTGCAGGCAGAGAGGTCCCTGCCAGGGTGCCAGCACTGCTCCAGAGGCACATCCCACCACAGCCCAGGCACAACCCTGAGAGCCTTCAGGTGACACTTCAACATCCACCTTCTCCCCCAGCACCGGGAAAGGCAGAGGGAGAAAAGTTTGGGAGAGAAACTGCTGCCAAGGAAAGAGCCTCAGAGCCACACAACCCCTGATTTGTGGAGGGGACAAGGCCATGGGGGCCCTGCCACAGCCTCCTGTCCCCCCCAGTCTCCAGGGATTAAACCTGAGGTGAATCCCTGGCAGCTCCCTGAGCCACAAGTGTGTGCAGACAGCACAGAGCCTGCACTGCAGCCCCCTCTCTCCACCAGCCCTGAGCCTCACCAGATGCTTCGTGTGTGCCACAGTGTTATGTTCCAAAAACCTGTTCCACTCACTCCAAGTTTAGGAAGGGCTTATGTGTGAGCTGGGGGGTTATTATTGTGTTTTTTTCAAACATGCAATTCTATTCCTGTTGTAACTTCCCCAGGCAGAGAGAGGCCAGTGGAGCAAGAGGCACGGAGAGAGAATTTTTTTCACCCTTGCAAATTAAATATAGGCACAAGGCAGGCCCTGTTTGTGCCCATACAAGGAGAGGAGCAGGGCAGCATCCGAAGGCTGTGCTCAGCACTTTTTCAGGAACCTGAATTGCAAGCAGGCTTTTGTTTTCCCTCCTCACAGGCTCTAGGGCTGGTTGTTTCCCTCCTTTCCTAATTTCTCTGAATCCTGAAGGGTTGTTTTTAAAGCATTTTGTTTTTCTCCCCTTTTATCAGCAGTTCATCCTGTTTGTTACAAATGCCCCCCCTGCCGCTTGCCAGAGGGTCAGCAAAGAGGAGAAGGAGTTTTCTGGAGAGAGCAAGAGCTTTTCCTGCACCAGCCTCAGTCTTGGGAAGTGTGGAATCACCCCTGGGCCTCCCTTCAGCCCAGGCACAGCCTGTGGGTCCCATCCCTGGGCACCCCTGTCCCCAGGAGCACATTCCTGACTGGCACCGAAGGCTGAGCCCTGTGGAGAGAGTGTGACTGGGGAGATGCTCAGGGAAACATCCCCCCCAGGGCCTTTTTTAGCCTGTCACTGGCATTGCCCTTGGCTGTGATGGGTGTGCTGGGCACCAGGGGAGGGCCAGGCTGAGCAGGGTGGGGCAGGGGCACGACCCTGGGGACATTTGGGGTGAGAGGTGCTGGGTACAACTCTGCCTCTGCAAGGCCTTGTGTTACCCAGGGGACAGGGTGTGTTTGTGCAGCACACAGGGACTCCTGGAGCTTAAAATGCACATTGGGAACCTCCTGTTCTCAGGGATTGCCCCCCACCCATGGGTGCCATCCCACCTCCAGCGCCCTGCAGAGCCTGTGCAGCCCCAGGGGCTTCAGAGGCTCAGACCCCCTTTCCCAGCACAAGTGGTCGCTCAGAAACACTGATCCCACAGCCCAGCAGCTGCTGTGGGGCCTCTCCCCCATCCATGGGGTCTCCTGAGGAACCAACAGGAGGTTTCTCTGGAGGAAAAGCCCTTCTGACCCCCTTTGCTCCTGACAGCTGCCCCACAGAGCTGTGCTGGGTGCTCCTGCTGCTCAGGGATCAGCTGCCAGACCCAGCCCTGCTCCAAGGAGAGACTATTGTTTGTAGTCTTCACGTGGAAAGAGCAGTTCTTGGCCCCAGCTGCCACCCACGTGTTCCTTTCCCACCCGAAATAATTGCTGCTGCTGCACTGCCCAGTCCATGTCTGTGCCACCCACATCCCTGTGACAGGGACAGAGCACCCACTGCTCCTCCCTTCAGCTCCAGGGACAAAGGATGGACACCTGAGCACAGTGGTTTCCTTAATTTCTTCCTTTTCCAAAGGATCAGACCCTATTTGGACACTTTGCATGGACAAAACACCCAACATAGTTCCAAATATATTTATGTCCTCTCTGCCTGTTAAGTGTTTCTTCGAAGCGTGTTTTGCATCAAAATGGGATTTTCCAGGAGCAAATTCAGTGGGATCTTGGCCTCAGACAGGCACCTGGAAATGGTGAGTAAATGTAGCTGCATTTCAAAGATCTTCAGAGAAAAAATATTTAATAAATATTCTTTATAGACATTCAAATAATCGAGAATAGCAGCCAAGCCAGACATCCTCCCTAATTTAGTCTCCAGAGCTAATGGATCAGAGTTGGATTTGTGAATTACCATTTCACTTCTCCAGGGACTTTTCCTGAAATTATAATGGCTTTTACTCCTCTTTTTTTTATAGTTTTTTTTTCATGAAACTGCCACGAAATAGTTCCCCATTATTAAGTATAAAACCTGCCTAATTAGCACAATGACAGTCTCTAACGAGGCCCTGTCTGTGTTGTGCATCAGTGATAGAAGTGGTTGCTCCCAAACACGGGACAATAATCACAGAAACAGGTTCCCCAGGAACTTGTCCTGGGAAATGCAGCTCAGGCACTTGAGTTTTCCTAGAAATCTCTGTCCCTTCTCCTCCTGGGGCTGGATGAGCAGCACACCCAAAGCCCAGCACTGGTCTGGCACCACTGGAATGGAGAGGAGCTGGATCAGGACCACATGGCTTCATGCAGAGAGAGGATTTAGCTCAAGGTTAATCGAGTGCTTTTCCAGGAGCTCGGCCTCCCTGGGCTTTCCCTTCCCGGTGTGCCCAGCCTGACACCCAGCTCTCCCAGCCAGATGGCCTCCAGAAGGCTCACAAATGGGCCTGTAATTAAAAAAGCCTCTATTTTCAAAACCATTTCACAGCTTACTCTCCTGACAAGGAGATGGGGCTTCTCGGGCGGCTGCTGGGCGAGAGGGAAGAGCAGCTCAGACTGGGGGTTTCCTGTACCCTGCTGAAGCTTCCCAGTGCTCCTGTTCCCAAATGGTGCTCAGCTCTGTTAATCATCTGAGCTGATGTGCCCAACTGACCTGAAAGGCTTTCTGACCGTGCACTCAGCAAACGCCACAATTTCCCCTCAATTCCCCTCGTGCTGAATCCAGCAGGAAAGCAACCAATTGCCACATCCTGGCTGAACTGAGAGCCATTTTAATTGAAGTCCAGCACTGGTTTATTCCCTCCAGCACATTCCCCATCACCTTCCTGGTATTATTAAACAGCAGCAGAAGCTCTTCCACTTCTTTAAGCAGCGTTTCTGCTGCACATCCCCGCAGAGGAGGCTGTGTTTTATTTCTCTTCCCTTTTGTTCAAGTTCATTTGTATCCACGTGGCATTGCTAATCAGGGAATGGTACCCCTTCCAGCTGGCAGGCAATCTCCTGTGCTTGTGTTGGAGCATAAATAAAAATGAGTTGACTGCAACAATTTGCCTCAGCGAGGCTGAGCTGTGGCAGCTTTTGGGGGAGCCCCATCCCTCCACCCCCCGGCTCAGCTCTGTATGTCTGGACAGGGCTGATGTCCCCAACCTCCTCCTCACTGGCCCTTCTGCAGCTGGAGGGGTCATTCCTGGCCAGGACCAGCGACTCTTCCTCATTTTGGGAGCATTTCCTGCAATAACAGTAGCGAGCAAAGCCTCTGAGCTGGCTCAGATTTCCTGTCTTTGGCTGACCAGGAAAGTGAAAGGGGGGAAAATCAATATCCCAGAAAGAAGAAACACCTGATCCCGTGTCAGTCCTCACCTTGGGCAGGCTGGAGGTTGATTCAGAAAGTGCTTTCCAACACGCTGTAAATGTTAAATCCCACTGGAGCCAGAAGGACACGAGCTCCAGGATGTGGAGGGGAGGTTCTGGGGTCCCAGCTCATGGTCACTCCCTCTTTAGCACCTGTGGGAAGGGGCTGGATGTGGCCAAAGCCTTGGTGGAGTGGAGGGAGAGTGGGTTTGTGCTGCCTCTGCCCCTCCTCACGTGGGGTCCCTGGGCAGGCAGAGGAGCATCCCTGGCACAGAGGAGGAGCAGAGAGCTGGTGGCACAGGGGTGCCTCACCCAGCTTCCCACATGGCCCCTGTGCTGCCCCAGCACCTCCACACTGCCCATGGGGCTCCCACTGCCCAGGCAATGAGAGGGGCAGGTCCTTTCCCTCATTACCAGCCCACACAGCAATCCAGGCTGGACCTTCCCAGAGGGCTCTGGAGCATTCCCAGCACGGGGCTGGATTGGAGATGTGACATTTCAGGCCCGGAGATAATGAACGTGACGTCCTGTCAGGGTTAATTAGTCCCTTTGCTCTGCCTCCACTGCCACAAGCCTGGCCAGGGCTGGCAGGGACAGGGCACTGTCACCTCCGAAGGCTCCACGGGCAGAGGAGGAGACTCTGGGGCTGAGATGAGCAGTTGCCTGATGGAGCAGCTGATTTTTTCTTAAATGGATGTGCTGAGAGCCACCAGCAACCTCCCTTTGCCTGGGTAGGATAACTGGAGCGTCACTCCAGGCCCTCCACATTGTATTTTCTGTTTTCTCTTTATTCTCTCTATTGTCTGTGTCTTCTGGGGCTGAAAGAGTCCCCTCAGAGGACTGGCTGGGTGTTTCCAGAGAGCAGGAATGTGGCAGAGGATTGTTCAACTCTGGCCCAGACCGAGGGCCTTGCAGCACCAGTTGCCTCCAAAGGGCATGAAGTGGGCTCCCAGTTTAACTCTGGCAGAGGCTGCGACAGGCAGTGGGGTAACACAAGGAACAAACTCTCCAAGCACACCCATGTGTCCAGTGACTGCTTCCACACAGTGCAGACAGCAGGAAAAGTGTCCTGGGGACTTGGGGGGCTGGTCTCTCCCTCTCCCCTGTGGGACCAAGAGCAGCACCTTGGATCCCAGGAGCCATCTCCATCCTTGCAGAGCCGGGTGCGCTCCCGAGGCTCACGGCACCGTTCTCAGGGTGTTGCTCAGCTCCTGCTCAACCCCATCCTGGGATCTTCAGCTGAAGCTCTCCAGAGCTACCTGCTCAGACTTTTTTCCCCCTCTTCCTCCCCCCTTCTTTCTGTTTCCAGACCAATTACTGGGAGTTTTGCACCCAAAGGCAGCCAGCCAGGCGTTTATGCTGCAGCTGCCTGATCTGCATGCGCTCATGCTAATGGTGTGGAAACCATTCAGGGGAGGCTTTGTGCTGAGTTTCCTGTGCCCTGAATTGAGCTCTGCTTGGGGGAAAAAAAGGAGAGACCAGCTCCTCTGGATTTGAAATAATTCAAGAAGGGGACTTTCTGTTTATTGCTTGCCTGGTTTTCAAACGTGTCGCTGATGATGGTGATGCTGCCAGCAAGAGGATCTGAGCCTTTCACAGAATTTATGTGTTATTTGCCTTTTTAAGGTAAGTAACACATCTATTCCTATGAGGAATTTGTATTTATTCCCACGAGAAACATTCTATTTGCAGCTACAAGCAGAGCATTGGGAAATTCACTGGAGATAAGATGCACTGCCAGGAAAGTCGAGCAAAAGTCCTCCTTCCTCAGAGGTTTTATGGCACCTCTAAATCACTCGGAGATGGACAGGATAAGACACCCTGCTCATAAAACAGCAAACCTTGTGGTTTCTTCCCAACACCCAGAGGGCAATTCCTCCTCCTCCTCCTCCTCCCTCCTCTTCTCTGCTGAGGAACAGGGGTGCAGCCCTGCGTGCATCGTGCCAGCACTGGGTCTCTGCAGCACAGCAGGGTGACAGTGATGGCTCCAGCATCCCACCAGAGCCATCCCACCTGGGAGGAGCTCCAGGCTCTCTGAGGGTGCGCTCCTGCCTTTTTTTTTTTATTATTTGTAGGTTTAAATCCCTTCTAGAACAACCTGTCACTCCTGCAGCACGTCAAAGGTAGGTTTCCCCGTATCCCTACCCGAGGGGATTATGTTCCCAGCAGGGGCTCAGGTCCTTTGCCATAATATGATTTCGGGTGACAAGTGTAATTAGATGTGGCACATCTCTGCAACAATTCACTACCTTGGAAGAATCACAGCTGAGCTTAAAATGCAGCAGGATGCAGAGACCCACATCCCTCTGTGCGTCGCAGCTGGAAAAAATAAGCACCAAGTTAAGGACCTTTCAGGGCTTCCTCTGGGAGACAGAAAAGTCCTGAACACGATACTATAAATTAATTATTTAGATTCCAGCCCTGCAATGAGAGCCATCTGGCCAGATGCCTTTACCCTCACCAGAGCTCCCTCAGAGCTAACAGCACTCCACGCTGAAGGATCGAGATATCCACGTGTATCTCAATGGAACTTGAGGCTTCTCCCGGCCCTGGAACCAGCAGGAATGGAACAAAAATGACTCTTAGCCCTTGGGTTCCCTGGCCATTTAGTTTCCTCTGGAATTAAGGCAACACATCAAACCTTTGAGCCTCAGTGAACACACCCGTGTGTTCAGGGAGAGCTGGAGTTTGGCTGCTCCAGCCTGAGCTCCTGCTCATCCCTCCCAGCTCCACAGCCCAGTGTAGGTGATGGAAAAACACCCAGGCCGGGATTCTGACCCCGGGACAGGGACCTGGGGGTGGAAGGCTCAGACAATTCACTGTGCACATCAAGATAATTCCCATTTCCACTCCGTGGGGCCCCGGTTTCCAGCTCAGCTGCAGGAGCTGCAGCGCTGCCTCTGTCTCTGCCACAGAGTGGATTTAAAGCCAGTTGCATTTTCTCAGAGCTTCAGATGTTTGTGGCCCTCAGGTTGCAGCGTGACACAGGGCTGGAGACTTGGGGAGGGGGGTGAAAGAAAATCTCGGTCCTAAGGAAGCACTGAAGGGAGCAGGGAGAGGTCTTTTTTCCTGGAAAAAAACCTCAGCGCTGGGAGGAGGAGAGGGCACAGAGGGGCACGACCCCGAGGAACCCTCCCTGCCCTTCCCAGGGAAGACACAAGAGGGAAAGAGTTAAAAGCTGTCTCCAGGCAGGAGAACAAAAACGCTATTGCACTCATCCCTGCTCGCTGTGCTCATCTAATTACGTTATTTAACAGGATACCCTCTCATTGATTTTAATTACTCACATAATTTGGGAGGTAATTCACAGCACATCCCTGCAGGGTGCAGGAGTCTGAGCCGGGAACAATGTGCTCGAGTCTTCCCGGCTACATGAGAGGAGGGGATGGGGAGGATGAGCCCAGACAGGGGGGTTGTGTCCCCTGGGGAAGGTTTCTCCCCCAGCACCGGAGCCATCAGGAAGGCGGGATCATGCTCCATAAAATCCTGCCACACGCGGGTTCGGCCCCACATCCATTCCTGCCCGTTCAGCCCTGCTTGTCCAGTGGGGTTTTTCAGGACTCCTCCCTTGCCCAGTGGGATTTCCAGGATTCCTCCTGGCCCTGGCTCCCAGCTGCCGACTCAAGAAGGTCCTTGTCTCCTGCCATCCCCTTCCCTCTGAGCAGAGCAGCTGCGGATTAATTGGCCCTTTGATATCAGTGGGTCCCTGCCAGGGACGATTCGCTCCTGTCACACTGATGGGGGGTCCCTCATCCCTTCCAGTGCCCCCAAAACCCCCCTCATTGCCCCTCCTAGGGCAACAAACCACTCCTGCCCCCCTCAGAACCACTAATCAAACAGTCCCCAGTGTTGGTGATCGTCAAAAATGCTTTTAAACCACAATCCTGCAATTTGATTTGTTTGGGTTTTTTTAAACCCCAGTCGCACACAGTTTAGCAAATTCGGGTTGTGCACCCCCAGCACACACTTGTTTGGTTTCCTCGCTGCCTTTTGTAAGTTCCCCACTTAATTAGGATGCAAACAATCCCAGAGGAATGTTTAATTAATATTATAAAGCAACAATGGGATGATTAAGCAAGTCTGGGCAGCTGCTATTTATACACAGGACATGTGGCACTTGTTGGGGGCGAGCGTGTCAGGGTGAAAAAAATCATTCCACGGACCTCTCTGTGCAGTTTTAATGCTTGTTTTAATTGTCTGGTTCAGGCCTTTTCTCCTCTTTGTGTTCACTCAGGCAGAGCGAGGGAACCAGAGATTTAACTCAGTCTCTTGTTCAGCTTAATTACAGAGTGAAGGCTTTCACTGAGGAGCCTCCCTGCCACCCCTTCTCCTCTGCCCCGGCCACGAGCCCTCCAGAAACAGCCCAGCAGAAGCTTCAGGCAGTGGATGCCCTAAAACTGGGCCAGGAATAGCATCTGGGAGGCCCCTTCCAGCAGGAAAACCTCCCAGGGGATGGAGCCAGGCTGGCAGAGCTGGAGGGGCTTTGCCAGGAGCAGCAGCACCAGCTCAGCTCCCCCCACGAGCAAGGGGCTGGCTGGGATGGGGCCATCGTGGCCAGGGGGATGTGAGGCAGCAGTGGGGTGTCCAGAGCAGGTAGTGGGATCACCTCCCACCCTTTGGAATCACAGAATAGTTTGGGTTAGGAAGGGGCTTTCAGGATCATCTCGTTCCGCCCCCTGCCACGGGCAGGGACACCCTCCACTAGGATTAAATGTGGTCCTCAAATGGCTGAATGATGCTCTGATTGCCCAGTGGCTTCGTGGCATTGGGTTTTAGGGCATTTCCCATTTGGCAAATATTCCTCCTTTGCTTCTCAGAAGCCTGTGCACAACCTGAAGTAATTGTATTTGCCTTGGGTTGAACTCTTTTGGCAGCGTCTAAAAATAAACATTTGATTTCTTCTCCTTCCCACAGAGCTGCCTCTGCTGAGGGCAGCAACCAAACTGATAAAAAATTAAAGGAAGTGGGAAATCCAACAGAAGGGAAGCAGGATGGCAGCAGCACAGCCCTGAGTCTGTCAGGACTGTACAACTCACATCAGACAGCAGCAAAAAAATCTTCCAGGGGAAGACACACAGGGATGTGATTTCTTCCAGGGGTGGGAACAAGGCTGGTCCTGGGCTCCAGCTCCACGTGCTGGATGTTGTCCCTCCCTCACTGCACCTTGTCCTGGCCCTGGCCCCCCAAACCTCAGCATGGATGAGGGAGAAGAGGCAGAATCCCAACACAGGAGCTCAGCCCTGTGGCAAAGCCACCTGAGCTGCAGGACACCAGCACAGCCCCCAGGGAACTCCCTCCCTGGCCTTTTCCCCCCAAAAATCGACTTCTGGCAGCTCAAGGAGCTCAGTCCCACCAGGAGCAGACAGCAGAGGAGACACCAAGGAGCCTTTTCCCTCCTTCTCAAGGGCAGCTTTGGCTCTGACTCATCCTTACGTGTCTCATTCACCACCTCACACTTATTCAATTATTACTTCAGTCCTGGCCCCACTCTGGGAAGCTTATCTCACACCAAATCCTTCTCAGTCAAGCCCTAAACACTGATTGTTTCAGAAGGAAAGGGCCAAAAGCTGCCTGTTGGCTGCTAATCAGCCCCTGCATCAGTGTGTTGAACGGATGGGAACACCCTGAGCTCAGCAGGGCAGCAAATCCAGGGCCCTGTTCCTGCAGAAGCTGGTGGGAAATGTGCACCCAGCTGTGACACAGTTAGAAAGCCATTTTTAACACAGCAAAATAGCAGCTTGGCTGGGGCACACAGAGCAAGCACCAAGGAGAGACATTTCCTCACTTCCTCCTTTAGCCTGAGCCCATCTGGGGTTGCTCAGTGCTCCCGAAATCTTGGGCAGGGAGGCAGAAGAGCTCTGAGGAAACCCTTCAAACAACTCCTAACAAACAGCACATTGAGAGTCTCTTGGAGAAAAACCTCCTTTGGGGTAGTTTTCAGCTGAGAGAGGGCACTGAATTAACCCTTAAAGTCCCAAACTATACCAAAATTGTACTTTCACCACAGTTTCTCTTAAACCTGAAGTCCCTCTCTCTGTGCATTTATCCTCCCTGTGCATCAGGGATTTTCATGTCAGAACCAAATCAATACATTCAGATGAGAAAACTTCCCTCCAAGGCCAGCAGAAGGTGTGTTACCCTTGGCTCAAATGGAGCCTGACAGGACAAATAAGTGTCTCCCAGTGCTGGAATTCTGCAGAAAAATGGATGCTTTCCCTGTTTCCACTGAAACCCACGTACATTTCCAAAGGGATTTCAGAAAACAAGAGGTTTTTGTTTGCCATTGAGGTTTCTTGCCAGGTTTCTGCTGCTTCTGCACTGAACAACATCGAGAGTGGACCGAGGTGCACGTTACAGGAGAGAAACCCTCAGGTAGGGAAGTGTTGGCTTCATCACAGAATCACTGGGGTTGGAAAAGAGCTCCAAGAGCACCAAGTTCAACTGTTCCCCCAGCACTGCCAGGTCCACCACTAACCCCTGTCCCCAGGTGCCACATCCACAACATCCATCTGAGCACTTCCAGGGACGTGTTACAGAAAGATGCTCCACAAAGATGAATCCAGAAAGAAGCTTCCAGAAAGATTCCGTGTCTTTGCTGGAACCCTGATGCTGCTGCAGGTTGAAGCTGCTGGTTTGTCCACATCCAGCCCCTGCCCTTTGCTCTGCTGTGCCTTTCCTTGTTCCTGCAGATTAGCTGTGACTGGAGCCTGAGCCGGCCGGGATCGGGTCTCCCTCATTTCAAACATCATTTATCATAAAGGATTATCCCCCAGGGGCTCCTGTGCCGTCATATTTAATAACGTAAAGGGCTCCAAATCAAATGAGTTCTCCTGTGAATTTAAGCCAAACTGACACAGCAGCTTGACACTGCTTATTTCCAAAGCTAAATGAAAAATGGGAGTAGGGTGCTGGATGTCTGTGGCCCTCAAAATGTTGTACCCACGTTTTGAGTACAGGGAGGGTGAGTGGAGGTGGAAGGGAGCTGAAGTCAGTTTATCCAGTGATTTGTAACCACCTGGGTAGGAAAGGGCAGCAGAGCTCCAACACTGCTTCCTTTCACTCAGCTCCACCATCCCTCACTCAAAATGGGAGCAAGAAACTTGATTTATGTGTAAAACACCTGCAGGAGGGGGGAAAAGGCAGGATTATGGTAAACTTCCATGTTGCAGAGGAGCTGGGCTGGCTCTCCATGGGGCTGCTCTGAAGGAGAACCAGCAGTTTCTCAGGTTTCTTGGCTGAAGAACAGCCCGCCCAGGAGGAGCATCCCAGGAGCCTCCAGCAGTGTCCTGGGAGCAAAGGTGGTCCCGTGCAGGACACAGGGCTGCTCACCCACTGTGGGGGTGAGGGGCTGCCCAGCGCTGCCCCTCCCGGCTCCACAAGGCTCCAAGTGTGCTCAGCCCACGGGGAGCCACTCCCAGCCCCGTGAATTTGTCCTTTGTTCCTTGATTTTGGGCTGTGGAAGGAGGAGCAGCTGCCACCCCGCCCCCGTGGGCACGGAGCGCTCCAGCATCGTCCCTCAGCATCCTCCCCTGGCAGCACAAGGGGCTCCTTGTGCACCCCCAGCCGTGCCAGGAAGGGGGGGCTGGATCGTGGGCTGTGGCTTTTGGCCTGGAACGTCGGTGCCACCCAAGGAAAATGCCGGGGATGTTTGAACTCCGAGGCCAGGCTGGGGCAGAAGGGCTCATCTGAGCAATCCCTGTGTCCCAAAAGGGCAGGGCTGGCAGGGCCAGGCCAGGCCAGGCATCTCCAACTCCAGCAGGGGCTGCACTTCCAGCTCCACCACGGACTTGTCCAACATCTCTGCCAAAGGATTTCATCTTCCTGAGGTGCTGCTCCCTCTGAAGTGAATCCCGCTGGAGATGAGGGACAGGATCCAGGACAGCATGGATAACAGGGTGCCACCCACTGCTCTGGCCTCAGTTTATTTCTGTGCAACTTCCCCCTGGCAAAGCGAGGCAGAAAAGGCTCGTTTCAGTCCCAGGATAATACAAACACTGTTTCCCAACCCTGGGATTAGTAACTGAGCTCAAGAGCCCGGCCCCTGCCAGGAGCAGCTCTGTGCCAGGGCTGCCCTGAGCTTACAGCAGGGCTGATCAGCCCTGGCTTGGGGCTACTGAGCCCCGAGCCCCCCACTCCATGGGCACTCAGTGCCCATCCCCAGCTCCCACCACAGGCAGGACATTCCTGAGGGGCCCAGGAGGAGCAGGAACCCCTCCAAGGCACAGGCAGGAGCAGTCCCTGCTCACAGCAGCCACCCTCCTGCAAGGGAAACTGCTTTTCCAGGTGAGGGGTGGGTGGAACAAGCACAAACCCCAACACAGGACCTTGGCTGCTGGAGGCCTTCGCTAATCTAAGTTAAAAAGCCAGGAAAGGCCCCAGGCACCAATTTCACTGCTGGGCACTGTTCTTTTTTTGTTCCTGGGGCTGCTGGGGATCCTCCAGGGCGGCTCCTCTCCCTCCTCCTGCACAGGGTTTGTCTCCAAATTCGGGCTTTTCTTTCCAAGGGGAAAGACAAGGCTGTGGCTGAAAGCCAGAGCACTGACCAGCTGCTGCAGGGAAACCAGTGCCAGGGCCCAGCCCCAGCCAGGAGGATGGGAAGGATATTTAGCCCCAGCCAGGGCAGCCAGCACGTGCCAGCAATTCACCAAATGGCACCTGGGCCTCTGGAAAATCCGATTTCGCTTCCTCAGTGCCGAGTCCTGGCAAAAGAAATGAAACATTCATTAGTTTGGGTGATTTTGAGAAGGTTAAATGTGGAATTTAACATGAATTAAGTTTCTCATTAAGTGGCTGCTGGATGTGAGACCTTCCACATCAGCCCAGTGGGTTTGAATAACTTGGGAAGGGTGTCCCTGCCCACGGCAGGGGGTGGAATTGAGATGAGCTTTAAGGTCCCTTCCAAACAAAAATATTCCATGATTCTCTGAAACCACAGGAGCACCAGCATCTCCACTCTCTCTAAAAACCACATACTTCCTTCTTTTGCTCGTGCATTTGGGTCAAAACCCAAATTACATCTTCCCAGCAAGGCAGGACATGTGGCACTGGGCTGTTACCACCTGATCCAACCCACACCGTGGGTGGGAAAACGTGACTGAAAACGACCTTTAGATAACACACACACACAAAAAATAAATACAGGCTGAGAAGTTTGAGAACAGTGTATTCGTGCAGAGGGCAGGGAATCACTTTGGTGGAATCTGTGCACACTCCAATAGCTCAAAGAGGAGCTGGATGGCTCTGGGGCTTCAGAGAAATTCTAAATGAGCTCCTTTGCTCGCAGCAAAGTGTGGCTTTGCTCGGCTGGATGGTCAAAGGCAGCAGCGTGTGACTCCTCCTGGGAGGTTTTCCTTTCACCCTTTCTTTAGGACATTCTTCAGTGAAGTCATTCTTAACCCGGTGAAACATTAACCACCCAGTGCTCCGGGACATTTCTGTTTGACACGAAACTCCGCAGCGAATCCAGTGTGTCCAGGGGCAGAATTGGGGTTATTGTGCTAAAATCCATTAGAGGGGATTTTTTTTTTTTTTTTTTTTTAAATCCAGTTAGAAAACCGAACGCGTTGTGGGAGGCAGAGGGGAGCACACGGAGGGTCCCGGGGCTGGGGGAGTGATGGGAAACGGGGCTTCACCCTGCAAATAACCTGAATTCCCGGGTAATGTCAGTCGGAGCCTCCACCAGCGCTGAGCTTCTCCCACACCACCATCTAGTGGCAAAGCCAAGAGGCTCGGGAAGAGTTCCCACCTCTCCCTCCATCCCTCACACCCCAGTTACTACTCATTTTGCATCCCAGGGACGCAAAGCCTGCCCTTCCCGCCTCTCCTGGGAAGCCACCATGGATTGCAAACCCCTCCAGGTTTCGCAGGTGATGGAGCAGAAACGTCTTCCCACCACAGGGACACCCACAGCAGGACTGGGGTTTGGGAATGAGTCCTGAGCACTCCAGGAAGATCCCAGGACAGGTTAAAAACGCCACTGGAGAGCCTGGATTTCCCTTACCAGCCTGACCAGTTAAACTGCAGGAAGACCCAACCTGGGAGACAACAGGTTGAGAAGTGACATGGAAAACTGCTGGAAGGTTGAGCACCCCCAGCATTGCAGGCAGCTGGTTCTGCCACAGAAAACACACTGGAAGTTTTATAAAAGTTGATAAAACGAAGCTTCATATTTTTGAAATGAGGTTTCACATTAACGAGATTATTTTGATGATCTGATTACATCTGAAAAAAATATTAAGGTTAAATTTCTGGTTTTATAGAAGAGACACACCTAGCAATCAGCGTGTTCGTTAAAATTACTTTATTACTAAAATATTTTTACATTTAGTAAAGATAACCAACCTGCAAACACCATGCTTCTGCTCCTCCTGAAAAAGGAAGTGCAGAGGAAGGCTGAAGACAACCAGCTAAAAGTAACTACGTTTGTCCTAGTAGCTTGTAAGTAGGCAGATGTTTTCACATTATCCAAATGTTTTCATCCAGTCTTGTTTGGGCTGCTTTTAGAAACTGGGATCTCTGTATAATTCAACAGCTGCATCAGGAGCACAGTTTTAGAAAAAACTATTTATAGAAGTATCTCCCCCCCTGGTTTCCAATAAAACTCTACAGTGGGTCCAGGAACAACTGTAACATTTTGGTTTCCCATTCAAACCACCAGGACGGGGCCTGTCCTGAGTTTTCTCCACTGGGAAGACACATTTCTCTTCTCACTTACTCAGAAGCGAAGCAGCAGCAAGTCCTCCAGCCCTGTGGGAATTCCAGCAGGGTGGGATTTGGGTCCCACAGGCGGCTCTTTGACTTGCACACAGACAGGAGGATGGAGCACCCACAGCTCTCTTCATATCCTGCTCTTTGAAGCTTTATGAAACCAACAGGTATTTAAAAAAAAAAATACAAGAAACAAACCCAAAATGAAATAAAAAAAATCTCTTTTTAGCTGATCAGGGATCATCAGCCAAAACAGGTCCCCAAGCCAGGGGTGAAACCAAAGATCATGGTCAAAGTCAGCATGAAATCTGTTACATATTAAAATAAGTGTACAGAGGAAATCTCTCCAGCAGAAATACAATCTTTAAACAAGCCAAAAGAATACACAGAATTAATTCAAAGTTGCCTGCTGTACTTTTTGTGTGGTGCATCAAACACCTCCGACCCGGAGTTGTGGAGACGTGGTAAGGACACGGTCCTTGGTTTACCAGGATGGGAGAGGAAATCACAAAATATGGATTAAAACAAAACCAAAAAACAAAACCGTAACAAAAACACAGAAACAAAAATGAAAATGTACTAAAATTTAATCATTCATAAAAGCTGTAATTTAATCTGTGACAGGAAAACACAAGAAGCAATATTAGAGTTGGTTTAGTATATTATATATTTTTGCTTTTAAAGCCATAGAAATCAGTTATCCCAGGTTGGTTTTTTTTTTTCCTATAAAAGACCCATTTTTTCCAAAGCATTATGCACAAACATTTTTAATTAGAATATAATGGCAGAATGAAAATAATGATATTCCATAACTTTTAAATACAAAATGAAGTCAATGACTCAAAAAGTTATTTGTTGTGGTGAGTTCAAAGGGAGACTTTGCATAATATATATCTATAGTTATAGATATAAAATATAACAGTGGAACATTTTTTAGTGCTTGATGGGGAGAAATGATGATAAAATGGTCAATATGAAATTTTAATTATAGTAGCAATCTCTAACATTTGAAATGCATCCATGCTCCTTGGGATAATCATACACTAGAGTCAATTATATTTATTTTCACATCTGTTAATTGCTATTGCAAAGGAGGAGGAAAATATTGGCTTAAATTTCCAAGAGATATACACAGAGCAATTGCCTTTTTTTTTCCTTTTTTTTTTTTTTTCTTTTTTTCTCCCAGGGACTGTGTGCAAACCATTTTTAAGATCTAAATTCTTCTCAGAGTATGTAAAAAAAAAAACAAACAGGAGAAGCTTCTTCTGATATGTCATTAATTTCCATAAGGTTTTGAAGTTGGGAATGCTGGCACTTTCCATTTAGGCAACAGTTCTTCATTCCTGCAATCTGGAGAAAGTAAAAAAAAATAACATAAAATAAAATAAAAAGATGGTGGAGGGATATCTTTTATTTTACTGATGAATGATCTCAAAGGCCTGGAAGTTTCCCGTGCCCAGGCTCATCAAACACACAGAACTTCAGCAGAACAGCTTGTTTTTCCCAGAATTGGGGTTTGTTCCCAGGTACAGACAGCAGAGAGACTTTGGGAAGTGTAACTCTAAGACAGATATTCTTGTTTTATCAGGGCCACAAAGCAGTGAGAGACAACTGCCACCCATCTGTCACTGCTGTGATAACAGGGGTGCCACTCAACCACCCACCCTGGGACAGGGACGGGCAAAGGGGTCTGGAATTCACCAAGGGATGGACAATTTAGGGGGGAGGGATCTCAGCTTTTGCATTTCTGAGTTGCTCTTAAAGCCTAAGGAGTCAAAAGATCCGAGCAACAATCCGGCTGTAATCAGCAGGCAGGGAATTGGGAAGAGATTTGGGAAGAGTGAGGGAGACACTGTGGGATTTTGAGGATCCAGAGCAGATTTGGGAGCACAGGCTGGAGTCAGTGAAGGGGCATCAGTAAGTGACAGGCTGGGAGAGCTGGGGGTGTTCACCTGGAAAAGAAAAGGCTCCAGGAGACCTTAGAGCCCCTTCCAGTGCCCAAAGGGGCTTCTAAAAAGGAGGAAAAAGGACTTTTTATATGGGGACAGGACAAAGAAGAATGGGCTCAAACTGGGAAGAGGGGAAATTTAGGTTGGATTTTAGGAAGTTCTTCCCTGTGAGGGTGGGGAGGCCCTGGCCCAGGTTGCCCAGAGAAGCTGTGGCTGCCCCATCCCTGGAAGTGTCCAAGGCCAGGTTGGAGCAACCTGGGCTGGTGGAAGGTGTCCCTGCCCATGGCAGGGGGTGGGAGGAGATGAGCTTTAAGGTCCCTTCTAATCATTCTGTGATCCTGTGTTTCTGACTGACTGAATGCAGGAACTCCTTCAGCAGTTCCCAATATTCCAGTAATAAGCTGCTGCTGGGCTTGGCTTTGTTCAGGGGATCCCAAGCAGAGCTGTGCCAGTCCAGCAGGTCCCATCCTGGGCTGGGGAATCTGACACCACACCAGCTCAACTCAGGTGATCACCTGAGCAACAGGAAAAGCCACTTAAGACTCTTCAATTTTTATTCCTAAAGCCATTGTTTCCCCACAGCCCTGAGCTGCTGTTTTCTGGCTCCAAAGCTCAGGGAAGAGCCTCATGCACCAGTGAAGCCCATCACAGCTCCATTTCTGCTCCTCAGTCACACCCAGGCTGCCCCAATGACCACCTACAGCAGGGACTTCTGAGGAATTCATCCCTGAAATCCTTCTCAGACCACAGGCTTGTCTTAAATGCTGTAGGACAAGGGCAGCAGAGCTGCTTTGCCAGCTCACTGTGCCTTCTGATTAACAGCAGGACAGAGCACAGAGGTTCTGGTGGGTCACAGAAACCCTCCTGAGGTGACAGCCTGTGCAGCCCATGGTGACAAAGACACATGGCAGAGAGGGGCCATTGCTTTGCCTCCAAACAGGGATATTTCTGACCAAAACCTGGAGCTACAGAGCTGCTGTTTCCTTTCAGGAGCACGACAGAACAGCTGTAAGCACACAGAGTTCCCTGCCAAGATACACAGGAAGATTATTTATAGCTCTGTCCAACCTTGGGGTGGTTTTTTTGGGTGGTTTTTTTTCTTGTGTTTGGGTTTTTTGTTGTTGTGGGTTTTTTTTGGGGTGGGCAGCTTTTTATTTCTGTGCCATTGAAAGCCACGTCCCACCCAACCTGATTTTAACTGTCCCCAAAGCACCCAGGACTGAGACACTAACAGAAATTACACAGATGTTACCAAATTCCATCAGAGGATGAAAAGGAAGCAAAACTGAGCCATGGGTGCTCAGAGCTTCGTGTCACAACCCAGAGGAAGAACCTGCAGCAGTCAGAAGGAAGCTCCTGCTCTGTCACACTCATCAACCCAAGCAAAAAGGAAAAGGGAGACAAGCAGGTCTTTCCCTGCCAGGTCAGTCAGCAAAAGTGACTTTTTAATTTCCTGTGTGGGAGCAGACAGAAGGAACACGAGCACAGGGAAGGGGAGAGAGTCCTTTCTGTTAGGAGCAGCTCACAAATCACCTGAGCCACAGGTGGAATTCAGCCCCCTCTTACCTGGCTCAGAGCTGCTGCATGCTGGGAGTCTAAAGCAGCAGACATGATTTCTTTTTAGGCTTCTTCTTTTCCACTGGTGTTTTTCTATTTATTTGTCTGACCAGGTCATAAAAGATCTGAAAAATGAGAAACACAAGCTGAAAAACACAAGTGATAAAACATGAAGTGTCACAACTGAGGCAGGCTGGGGAGCTGACACTCTTTCCTGGTGGCTGCAGCTGCATAAATTCAATTAAAGTGCTTGAATTTACTAAGACATGTTTCTGCTTATGGAACAAGAGACATAGAGCTCACACCAGTGTACAGAACATAAACTCAGTTTATCATGACCAAAGGCTTCAGAAGAGCATGGTAAGGAAATGGCAACAATTCCCCTGCTTTGGAAAAGTGGGGAGTAACAAAAGGGTTTGTAAGAACCGGCATAATATCCTTAAGGATCATCTTCTCACTGGCATCTGAGGCTGGGGGTGCCTGCAGAGCACTGCTCCACCAGCAGCAGTGTATTCCCACTGCAGGGAAAGGGCAGGCAGCCCTTTTCCTTGGCTTTCCCCCTCAGAACATCTGCCCTGAACTCCGACATTTCCAGAAGGGGATGATTACAGGGCCCTCTTTCAGCTGCAGAGACGAGTTTCTTGTGAAGGCTGTTGCTGTGAGTTGTTTTCCCAGCAATACTCAACCCATTTATAGGAAAATGAGCTTTGCAAAAATGCTTGGAGCTGGGTCACAGCATTGAGAAGAAATATTTCAACCTTCAGAAGGCTCCACCCTTGTCCTTGTTTACTTTTTTCCCTTCCTGGAGTGGCTGAAAGCTCACAAATTCTTGTTGATTCCAAGGAAATTCAGAAGACAAAGAAACAGTTTATAGCATAATGTAACAACTGGAAATTTAGGATTTTCCTTTGTAATAAATTAGATTATCTAAGTGCTAGTACTGACTGTGAGTACAGGAGTCTGCAACAAGGTTTCAGGAATGCCACCATCCCTAAAAATGTCAGTGTGGTGCAAGAACATCCCAGAGGTCACCAGAAGGACACTTGATGTGCTGCTACCAAGACTCACTCTCTGGATTAAAAGCTTATTATCTGGATGAAAGGTTTGATTCACATTCAGCAAATGCACATGGAAATTTAGCACCCTTTACCCAGATTTTAACAGAGTTAGAAAGTCCAAAAGTAGCAAGAAAGCAAAAACAAACCCCAAAATAATGCCAACACTCCCTCAGTCCACAAGCCAGCAGGGCAAACAACCAGAGCACCGAGTTGCTTCATTCACATTGTTTTTCCTCTTTTCATTTCCTCAGCTTTTATACTTTTCACAGCCAGACAATATAAACTGGCAGGAATCCAGAAAAATTAAGATCACAATGAAACCAGAAACTGATCTTCCAGACAGTCATCATCTTCTCTATGATCTGATCTCACCGGAGGCTGCAGGAAACAGGGAAACCCGGGATTCACACCTTAGGGATGGGGGGATGTAAAGCTGGGACAGCTCAGGGCTCTGCCCACCACAGAAGCCCCTTTCCCACACGAGGCTGAGGCAGCTTTGGCTACAGAAATACAGTAACCCAGACTGTGCCACACTCCGTGGGGGTGTTTGAGGGCTGAGCCACTCGGTCCTACATTAACAGTCACAGTTTTACTACAGCTCAGCCACACACACACAAATAAACCCCTCCTGGCAGCAGTGTGGCTCAGCCCCATTTCCTGGGCTGGATCAGTGCTCTCCAGCCAGGCTAATCCCAACCACAGAAGCTGCAATTCATGCAGCCTGGAGCTCCCTTCCCTTTGAACCAGCTCCATGCAGCGCAGGGCACGTCCCTCCGGCTGCCAAACCACCCCTGGGCCCAGGCCAAGATCCTGCTGCTCCTGCTTATCTCCCAGCCTCCTAAACAGTCCCAGTTATCTGCTGGCACTGAACCAGCCTCACTGCACGGGGTCACCTTAGCTTTTGTGCCTGCAAACCTGGCCTCTGTCACAGGCAGATAATTCGCAGCGCTGAATAAAAACCCGGGGCCTGGCGCAGAGCAGAGCTCCCTCAGCACAACCCCACGGCCCCAGGCAGCGGGAAAAGCCACTCCAGGGCAAAAGCCAAGCTCATTTAAGCTCATTTGAAGTTGGGGAACTGCTTAGATCTGTGTTTGGGCGCAGTCTCAGCAAACTGGTGGCTTAGAGAGATGGGGAGTCTCCTCAAGCAGCCAGACGTGGCATGAATGTGAAATGCAAATACTTCAAAACCAGCCAGCACTACACAACAGGACAAGTAACACAATGGGGCATAACCCACGTTCAGAATAGCAGCAGTTATCTTGAAAAAATACACTTTGTAGATAAAGTTTATCTGAGCTAAGGGTCATCCAGCTCACTGGGCTTGCTCAGGACCCTCTGCTATTCCCAGTAAGAAAACTCTTACCTGGAAAGTCCCCCACCCTCTACAGACAAAAAGGAGCAGATATCCTTAAAACAAACAGAAAGTAGCTAAATATACTGCATGGCAAACCTTTCTCAGGCTGAGAATTCAGAATCACCCTGAATCTTCCCAATTAAGAGAGAGATTTAACATTACATTCAACTCAGGAAGGCAAGGGAGGAGCTGATAGTTACCTCATTTACGTTGATTTTAGACTTTGCAGATGATTCTAGAAAGGCACAGTTACACCACTGTCTTGCTAAGTTCTGGCCCTGCTCTTTGCCAACGACTCGCTCTTCCTCCAGGTCACATTTATTGCCAACCAGAATCATGGGAACCTGCAGAGGAAAAAAGCAAAGGAGGAGAGACACATCAGGTTCGTGTACAACGTGGGCTGCACAACTGGCTCACAGCCTGAGGGAACAAAGTATGAAAAACACACCATCAAGTATGAAAAACACTGACAATCAGGAGTTCTGCAGAGCTGACGGACCAGCCTGGAATTTAGGTGCCTGCTGGGAAAGGGTTGAGCAAAGTCCACACCACAGACACCCTGGGGCACTGAATTAAACACATACAAAACCGAATGATAATGTTTTCAGCACAATTTTAAGCCAGTAAAGTTTGATTTTCTGAGACACCATTCTAATGCAAAACTTAATTTACTCCTGAAATGCATCTCAGGGCTTCCCTGTGACAGAAGGATGAACTGCTGCCAGCAGCAGACAACTTCTGTCTGTACAACATACACAGCACGTGTTTCCAGACATATATTCTATGTTTCAGCCCCTTTGACCTGTCTTGTCAAACCACACAATAATAAATGGAAGCACCTTTAAAAAACACTGCCCTGGATGTGGAAAAAAAAGGAACAGTCCTGTGCAGCCAAGTATTCCCACAGCCCTGAGCACAAGTCCACCTGCCTTTCCCATCCCAACACAATCTCACCCTACTGACATGTTTTGCACACACACAGAGGATGTTCACTACAAAAGGCACAAACACTGCATGATATTTATTAGCTTTGAATATTTAATATGTCCAGCTAGTGACCCCCCACCAGCTCAGTTCCTGAAAGCACATCACTTCCCAAAAATAATCTCATGCCCTATCAAAACAAACACTTGATGTAAGTTCAAAAGGCTCATCATGCAAATACAGGCAAATCATTTGTTCAAGACAATGATGAAATGGCATCTGCCCCTCTCCTTAAGCCACTGGCTTTCTGAAGTGTCTGGGTGAGTCACCTTCTTGCTCCTTCATGAGGAAAAAAGTGCCTTGGGGAAACCCTATTCCTGGTGACACATCCTATAGGAAACCAGATATTTAATACTGAGTTGGAAGGGACACACAAGGATCATCCAGTCCAGCTCCTGGCCCTGCACATGACACCACAAAATCCCACCCTGACCCTGAGAGCATTGTCCAAACACTCCTTGAGCTCTGTCAGCCTTGGGGCTGTGCCCACTGCCCTGGGGAGCCCGTTCAGTGCCCAACCACCCTCTGGGGGAAGAACCTTTTCCTGAGATCCAACCTAAACCTCCCTGACAGAGCTCCAGCTGTTCCCTCAGGTCCCTCAGCTTGCCCAGTGCCCCCATAAATGGCACAAGGGGCAACAGAGAAGATGGGGGTTGGTTCCTTTCTAGACTTGCTCTCCTCAGTTATGTTTAGACATCGAGTTAAAATTCTCTCAGCACGAAGAAATCAGGCAAAAAGGTCAGTTAAAACCAGCACTGTGATTTCTTAGAGAGAATGTCCTGACACACAATTTCAGAAAGGCTTTCTCTGTTTCTCAGGCAGCCCCTCCCATGGCTGCAGCCCCCCAGCATGTCACAAATAGGTAGGAAAGGAACTGTTCAAGGTCAGGTTGGACATAGCTTGGAGCAACCTGGGAGAGTGGAAGGTGTCTGTGCCCAGGGCAGGGGGTGGAACTGGATGAGCTTTCAGGTCTCTTCTAACCCAAACCAGCCTGGGATTCTCTAAGACCTTAAACAAGTAAACAAAAAAAACCTCAAAACACCCCAAAATCTCCCAATAACAACTGAAACTACCTTCCCTCAGGTGCCACTTCCACACCTACATGATGACAAACATAATCCCAGTCACTGCCTGTCTCTCCAGCAGGACCCTGCTCTGAGGGGATCCCAGCTGTGAACTGTGGGTTCAGATGTAATACTGAATTTGTTTTTATACATCCTGCACCTCACAGACCTCAGGGGATGCGACAGCCCCAGCTGAGGTGGGTTTGAAGGCGAGACCACAGCAGGACGTGCCCTCAGCAGCAGCAGCATCCTGTTTCCCTTATGCTGGGGTAGGAGCAGAAAAAAAAACCCCTAAAGAACTGCTGATAAGGGTGTGCACCCACTCCATTTCCTCAGACATTTCATTCTTTGAACAGAAAATGAGCACTTTCCAGCTGGAAAATAAATCATTATCCGCTTCCTTTGGTAATTTGCAACACACTGTGTGTTTTTAATCGACTTCAATGATAGTATTTGTAGTCTCTTCCCGACACAACATTCATTTTTGTATTTAAAACTCACACCCATTAGAAAATGATCATATTTTTATTTTTGAGAACTAAGCTTTACATACTACATCAGGAATTGATGTAGTTCCTGTACTACAACTGGAGTCATAGTACTATGACTGGAGTAATAGTACAGATGAAAAAATTCAAAAAAGCTCATTTCAAATCAGAAATCTACAGGATATTTACATCTATATCAGCTTAATCTCCCTCCTTACTGTTTTCTAGATAGTTATAAGAAATTTTATCATACCAAAACATGAAAATGTGTTTGTTCAGCAAAAAAAAATAAAGTATATGAAGGTGTGAAATAACAGAGCAAGAAGTGATGGGTAAGCAGTATAGCTTTGAAAGACATGAAACTCTGCATAAGGTCATTTCAAAAGGTATTAACTGTTTATCACAGAGCCAAAAATGGACTTTGATTGACAACTATCTTCTGATCATTTACTATTTCATGTAGAAGATTGGAATTTAAACTTTGCCAGACACAGATAATTTAATGGTTTATGCACTGGGACTTTAAAAAAAGACACATTCTGAAACTACCTACAGGAAGGAGTGTGGGCAGTAACTCAGCAGCACATGGCTTAAACATTCAAAGGGCTCTCAAGCTTGGATTCAACAAGTAACATCTCCCTGTCACAAAAGAAACAAATGCATTTTAAGAATTAAATCAAACCACTGAAGTGAAAAGGAAAACCACAGTGTCCATTGTGGGATGAACCTGCCCAGCTCATGGTGCAAATTCCCTCCAGAGAGCGAGGCCAATCCAGGACTCCTGTTACCAGGGATTTACCCCAGAATAATCCCTGCCTAAATGAAAAGCAGTTTTGCATAAATAGAAGTTCACCTTGTTAAACCAAGGAGGGAACCAAAGCCCTCTGAAGCCAGGTAATCAGGCTACGGGACGATGGGGATCCAAGGGAAGCAGCTGCCCTGGGATGTCACCCTCAGCCCCGAGAGCTCTGCTTGTGGCTCCAGCTGCCTTCTCCTGGATGGAGATTTGACTACAACACACGTGGCTTAGCCAGGATTTGGCCTAAATAGGTGTCCTGGCCCTGTGGGCAGGAGTTCTGGGAGCCCAGCACAGCCAAAACCACCCGGGAGGAATCCACAGCCAAGGCAGGGGACACTTCTGAGCTGTTGGTTGGAAAATATGGACAACCTTTTCACATTCCTCAGGGAAAACACTGGAATACATTACCAGCTTCTTTTGGAAGATGCCTACACAGAGAGAGAGAGAGTTCCCACACAGCCTCCATGTGGCAAAAGCCACCTGCAACCTCACCTGCATCCCACCTTTAGGAACTCAAGGCCCACCAAGGAGTTCCAGGAGTTGGGGTCTGAACTGAAAACATGGTACATGGTTTTCTTCTGTCCAACAGCACAGAATGCAAACTATCTGCATGTAATTTTCCCCTATTTTAAAAAGGGCTTTAAGCAACTAAAATTATAACCTTGCACCACTGTCTAAGATTCTGTGAGAGTCTTAATTATTTAATTCATGCAACTCATTTTCACAGAATAACTGAAGTCCCATAAAAGTAGAGCCCACGCACCAGGAGGACTGCACAGCTGCAGGGAGGGTGGTGAACATGGTGGTGCTGCTGGGTTGACTGGACTTGATGATTTCAGAGGTCTTTTCCAACCTTACCAAGTCCATGATTCTAAGGGAATCTCTACTTCATGTCACAAGACCCGGGGCCACTTCATCTGGAGAGCTGAGTGCTGGACAGGCTCCCACCCCAGCTCCCCAGCCCCTTCTGACACTGCCCCTCACACAGAGGCACTAAAGGAACACTCAGTGATTTCCAAAGAAAGGTTATTAATCCTAATGACACTCAAATGACACAGCACAGGCTGCTCACTAAGTTGACCACGTCCTTTCTATTTGCAGTTCATCAGTTTGACTCGTGACATTCTCTGAGGGCACAGGGAACAGCACTGCCCTGCTCCAGGGAATTCCCACCTGACCTTTGGGAAATGTCACAGCTTTGGACTTCCACTTCCTCCTCATACATTTGGGAAAAGCACTGATAGTCTCCACAACTGCAGGTCTACCAACAACATCAGCAGCGGAGAGTCCAACTATTATTTTTCCTTACCTTTGCTAAAGCACAGAGAAGAAAGAAAATGCAAACACTGGAAAGGAGTTAAAAGGAGAAAAAAGAAATAATGTTGTTTTCAATCAACTCTCACTGATTCCAAAGGCTGTCAGACTTCCAGGACACGGAAAAATCTGGTTTCATTATGCCCCTTAGCAGGTGTGGGGCCTCAGAAAACAACACTGAAATAACAACACTGAGGGAGCTTATTCAAAATACACCACGAATATTCCTTGAAAGAAACTCTGCTCTCAAACCCCTGTACATTTATCACAAACACTTTTTAACCATTTGCAGAAGTTAAAAAAAAATATTCCACTTACATCTTCAGTGTCCTTAACCCGTAAAATCTGTTCCCGCAGGTCCTGTAGGTCGTTAAACGTGGACTGTGCTGTTATAGAATATACTAGTGCAAACCCTTGCCCATTCTTCATGTAGAGATCCCTCATGGCTGTAAATTGCTCCTGTAAGCAAATATTTTTTAAAGTAATTAGCCAGTGAATGCAGCTAATGAACAGTTACAAAGGAATATCTCTGTTATACTGGAGGCGACAATATAGTGCCACACAATGTGGATTTACATGTTTTCCCCTCTCAGAAATCCACTGAAGCATGGAAATTTAATAAAAGCATTAACACATCTCTTTCCCTTTGGTTGTTTTTTTTCCCTAATAGACAAAAAGACTTCTTAAAAAAATGGGAAAGATGAAGAGTAGCAATAAACATCTCTGCAGATGGACTGTTATATGTCCCAACCACAAAGTATTTAGATTTGGGTGATATATTTTGCAGTGATTTTGCTGATAAGGTGTTAATCACCAGTCTGCCATCACACCAATTTCCCAGACAACAGACAGGGAAGTGGAAATTCAATTTTTTCCTCTCATATAATGAAACAGTGGCACTGCCTGGTCACCTCTGAGCATCCACAGGTTGATACCAACCATCTCTAGCAGGACAATGGCTCAGAGGTTGAATGCAGTGAAATGCCAGCAGGCTGGACAATGTGTCCCAGCTCAGAGCTGCCTTTGTCCCAGTCTGTGAGAGCAATGTCACCAGACCCACGTGACAATGATTTCTGCCTCTGCTCTTGGTCATTTTCTAAGCTTTCTAAATAAATCCAACTTTTCACTTGACCATCACAGGGTTTGTTTGCCCAGTGACAGGCTGCAGGTGACACTGGCACAGCAAAGGGTGCTGGAGGGACAATGTGGGCCTCCCAAAGCAGCATGAGGCAGTGCCAGGGAGGTGCCACAAAGTTGATGTGACACGTGGGAGGCAATTCCTGTGCCTGGGATTGGCCTTCACTCTGTGTCTGTGTCTCTTGGCCACTCGAAAAATCCATGTTTAAAATTAAACTTGTGCCAGAGTGTTGATAACGAGACAACAGTGGATGGCAGAGAAAAGGTGAGTGGCACAGGAGGCACCAACCTTTGTGTCCCAGCACTGGGGCACCAGCTGGGGAAGGGGCTCATTCACCACACTGGGTGTGGGTTATTTAACAAAATCCTTCCATTTAAATTACTGCAGCTGATTTGTTGGCTTTGCTTGGGCAGGATTATCATTCTTAAAGAAACTCCACAGCCATTAGAAAAAGAAACAAGACTTACTGTCCCTGCTGTGTCGAGGATCTCAAGCATACACTGTTGACAGTCTACTTCCACTTGCTGGGGAAAAAAAGGGGAAGAACAAACACTTAAAACTAAAATATCCACAATGGGACAGGCAGGAGGAATCTCAGCTTCATTTTTACCTCTGCCACAAAGACCTCCCTGAGCAAGCCAGGCACCTGCACTTCCCCAAGGCTGAGCAGCACTGCTATTAGAGGATTAATTATGCCCCAAGCCAGGCATTTGGGTCAGCTCACATGCTCCAGGACTCCCTTCATTATAAAGGCTTAAATGAGCAGCTCACTGTAAACATCTCAACTTAAGTGAGATTGTAAATATCCCGACTTAATCCACTCTTCCAAATCAAGGGACATTAAAACTTGAATTTTTCTTTGCTGCTGGGGGAGAAGGGAGTAAAGGAAGAAAAGAAAAAGCAAAATATTTCAGGACCATCACAGACTTTGCAAATCTTCCATTCACTGAGAAGTTTCTCAGATCCAACAAGGGTAATTCCAGGAGAGTCAAGTAAATTTAGCAGCAGAACTGATCCCACAATTTACACTTGATTGTCGTGGGGCACAAATGTTACAAGTTTTTGTTTTATGTTTTGGTGCCTTTAATGATGGTGACATTTATGCTAATCCCCAAAACAATGGGTCACTTGACATCGGTGCAGTGAAGAAAGCAGCTCTGTGGATGGAATTACATAAAAGACCACAGCTCAGGGCTCCTGACAAGGACTTTTCTTCAGCAATTCCAACCCTGCATCCAGAACAGCCCCAAAGAATTCCACATCCTTCAAACCAAGCAGAACATGTTTGAGTTAAGTGGCAAAACAGCCCTTCCTAAAAGAGAACACAAGGCCAGTGCTGTGCTCCAGCAATACAACCTGATACATCAGTGGGATATATCCTGTGTCACAACATCTACAGAGCACACACAGAGCAAATATTGACGTATTTATGTCTTGAAGTGGTAACTATAAATCACATGACAGCAAACAGAGCTGAGCAACTGCTTGACCCTGCTTTGGCTGAGCTGTTCCTGTTCCAGGCATCAATGAGAGGCTCTGGCAGGAGGATGGGCAGTGCCACCAGCACAGCTCACAGCCCAGTACAGGTGGAAATCAGGGATGGTTCAGGAAAATACAGCACATTTCTCTCTGGGCAGGTGCAGTAACCTCTGAATAAAAAACAGGCAAACAGTGGAGAGCTGCAGCTTCAAACTGCCCCCAGTCATGAGAGATACAACATGAAAGCTCTTGTTTTATGGAGTAATGGAGGTTTAATCCTCCTGTTAAACAGAACTAAGTTAGGACACAGCCCAGTTTATGGCATCATCATTCCCTGATAATTCAGCTTTCCAGCAGCTGACACAATTTGTCTGATTGCATTCAGAGGCCCTGAGCCAGTAAAATACTCTGGAAAGACAAAGGAAACCTCCTGCATGAAACCATTTGATGCTTTTGCATGCATCCCTTTCCTTCTGCTATTGTAAGCACACACGTTTCCTCGGAAAAGGCCCTTCTCATTCTGATAAACTTTTGTTGTATTATTAAAAACAAAGCTTTGTGAGACTTGAAAGAAATAAAAATGATGGTATTTTACCTTTCTGTATGAATCTTCTATTGTTGGGTCATATTTTTCAACAAAAATTCCCTGAACGAACTGTACAGTCTGGGGAGAAAGGAGAGAAGTAAAAAAATTAAGTGAACTGAACACAACCAGAAATACTTACCAAGTAGAAACAAAAAGACCCACTGAAGTCTGCTGTTAAAATTTAATAGTGGCGACCAGAAAAAAAGACATATAAAATTTCACTCTTTAAAGCAGAACTTGTGTATTTTCTGTTCTATTAAGATCATTTTATTCAAGCACGTTTTCAAAACTTTTTTGCATGTGAACTGTCTGCTTGCTTTCCTCATAAAAGATGATACCCTCAATGTTTGGAGAAATCCAGTGCCTGGGACTTCAGAAGAGCAAAACCCACCAAATATGGAAGACCTGAAATCTCATCAGAAGAACTGGGGACCTGTACACTGTGGAAAATCCACATTTCAGTCCAAATGACCCCAGAGCTGGAGTGGAGCTGCTCTGGATCACACCCCCCGAGCACAGACAGGCTGCAGAGCAGCAATGAAACCTGGAGAGGCTCCAGCCACTCAATCCGTGTTAAACCATGAAAGGAGGAGACCTCAGTCCAAAGGGGAAGTGTTTCTTCCCCACATAATTGTTCAAAGCAAATCTAAACACTTCCCACTGAGTTGTCACATGGATGTGGCCCCACTCTGGACATCCAAGCTCTGTTCCCGGTGTTTGTTGGCTCCTGTCAGGCCACAGTTTTCCTTCTCCTCTGCAGGCAAAGCTCCCTTTCCCTTTTCACCCTCACCTATAACAATCTGCAGTAAACCAGCACAGGAGTGTCTGAATATTTCACTGATATTTGTAAAATAAGCTGTTGTTTGTTTGTCAAACTAAGAGCCGAGATCCCAGCGCTTCATTTTGTCTCTGGAAAACCAACAAACACACCAAGCACCTTCTGCCAACTGAACTTTACACTAAGTTTTATACACAAATTCTGCAAATTCACCCCCTGTTTGGAGAAACCACGTTTTGTCTGGGCAGAAGACAACAAAGAACAAAGAAGCCCAAAATGGTTTGAGTTGGAAAGGACCTTAAAGGTCCAGTTCCACTCCTTGCCAGGAGCAGGGACACCTTCCACTAGCCCAGGTTGCTCCAACCTGGTCTTGGACACTTCCAGGGATGGGGCAGCCACAGCTTCTCTGGGCAACCTGTGCCAGGGCCTCCCCACCTTCACAGGGAAGAACTTCTTCCTTAAAAAATCTAATCCAAATCTACCCTACTTCACCTTAAAGCCATTCCCTCATATCACACATCTTGCTGGAAACTGAGCAGTTCCTCACGATTTGCTTTCTTTTAACATCAGAAGAAATGACTTCTAATACTGTCTACCTCATTTCAAAATCATTCTATATCACTAAATAAACATATTTTACACTCCAATGATCAAAGCCTCAGCTTCTCCAGTATTTTCTTGTCACACTGAAGAGCTGAGAGTCTGAAGTCTGCCTGAGTTAAGAGATCTCAGCAAAATGAAACTAGTACGAAACCACTGAATGTGGATGACAGGGTTACATCAACAGCAAAACCCAACAGCAAGAATTGTAGGTTACAGATTGTATTTTAGGATTGCTACTGAGTATTTTAGGATATTTAGGTTAGCCCAGCTGCTAACCAGGAGGCTTTGCCAGGAGGCTCACACATGAGCACTGAAGTTGGTCACATCTGCACCACTTTATTTTGGGAGCTCTGTGTACCCTGAGTGTGAGAATCTGACAAATCACTCACAACACTGAACCTTTCTTCTGTAACAATCACAAGACTTATTTTATAGCTGCAATTACAGCACTACTCTGAAGGAAAAGTAACTGAACCCATGTATTCTCAAAATGTGGTATTGCTAATAAATCACTGCCCTAACTTTTGTTCTCTCAACTGGTGCTGTGTGTTCACACAGACACCAGTTACAATCCTAATTATGATTACATTCACCTTAATTCATAACCTGTTTTGCTATGTAAGATTCTTAATCTCTGATGAACTTTATTTTTATTGATTATAGCTGAAAACAGAGGCCAAGTGAGAAGACACAAATCCTGGGGTGGTTTTGGGTTATGTGTAGTTCCAAGACTTGGGTTCTGCATCCAAACTTTAGTTTCTAGTTCTATGTAAGACTCTGAACTGGACACTCTATAAAAATACTGTCACTCCAGAGCATTTTTAGCCTCAGAAATGGGGAGAGAACTGGTGAACAGGAAACAAAAGTTGCAAAATAACTGTGCCTTAATAACTGTGAAGGCTTTCTGCTATTCCATCATCGTTACCAAAAGCACAATCAGCATCATATTGGCACAGAAGAGTTAAAACAACAAGGAGGATCTGCAGTAAAACAACATCATATTGTCATCCCCACTCTAATGAAAACACAGAGCTGAAAAATCAACACCAACCTCTTTGTTGGCCAGTTCAGTTTTTACAGTTGGAAGAAAAAAATTTAAAGTGACCTCCATATTATTTTAAATCCCACCTTGTAACTACCCCTTGTAAATAAGTACAGAGTTTATCTTGAAAGCTAAATATTATCCACTCTCAGCTGCTAACTGGCACTTCTTGTGTGCTGTTATAAACATCATGGATCTATGTGGCATATGAATTACAAAATTTGCTGACTCAGCACCCAGACTGTCAAAAAGAATTTAACTTTTGTTTACCAGAGAGTTTGCATTTCAGCCGTTAAAAATGGTGCTGACTCAGACTTCAAATGGCAAATAAAAAATTCAGGAATGTCAGATGCTGAGTAATTCTTATGTACAGCATGTTTATAAGTGCCCTGTTTTACCTAGTGAGTCTAACATAACAAAATTAAGATAATCAAGGAGGTGGAAAAAGCAACACGGATTGCTTAAGTTGCTGTGGAAGAAAAGAGCTTATAAAAAAATCACACCTGCCCCTTGTGAAGATTAGGATGGGATCTCTGAGAGAGTACCTTGAATTTGATACACAATTGAACGATCTTTCCTCCTGTTCATGTGGATTCTGCAGGTGATTTACCACGATTATTACCTGGTTATATCAGCAGAATAAACAATGGTACAAGACATGAAAGGCTGCTGAGCCATTATCACCCCCTGTGAGAAGGAACACAGGGCAGTTCCTTGTTGTAGATAACTTTACACTTGACCAGTTCTTTGCCTTTCTTGTTGCAGGGAGCTGTTGGACTGATTAGTGATAAATGGGTGACAGGAATCCCTCTTACAATGCTTGACTATCAACTCTTGCTATGTAAACCTCTTCTTAGAAACAACATAAGCACTCAAGGAGTGCAAAGTGTCATCACTCTGCTTCTCCCTCTGCCCTGCACACACACTGGAGGTGAATTCTCATTCCACCCTGTGTTTTCAGCCCAGGCTGCTCACTCAGGATGGAAAACACGCAGCCCTCAAGGTGTGCAGGGCTGAAACCACCCCTAATTCCATTATTCTAATTCACTGCACAGCCAGACTTCACTTGCTGTTCCAGTGTAGGTTGGGTTTTTAATACTTGGACACAGAAATTCAGTCTTTTACAATACAACACCCATGCAGGAAGCAGATGTGAAATGCTATTGCAACAGCGATTAATCACCTCTCCAATGTCATGACACACCTCCACAGCTCCCTCAGCAATGCAACAGTGAAGCCATGGCATGTATTAAAAGTCATACAAATATCCTAATGCATTAATAACAAGGTCTGCAATGAGGCAGTTGGAAATTGCTGTATCAGTTTCAGAACTGCTCCCCAAAACTCACCAAAGCAGACTTGCCCACACCTCCTGAACCAAGGACCACCAGCTTGTACTCACGCATGGTGTGGCCTGTTCAGACAGCAACAATCTGCAAAGCAGGAAGAAAAAACCCAGTTAAAAACACAGGCAGATTCATGGCACTGTGTCCTGAAAGCAGCAACACACTCCCCTTCACCAAGCAGTCCTGAGAGCAAGGATGTCTTTATGAACAGTTACGGGTTTTATTTTTCCACCTGGACACTCAGGTGGCACCTCTGACAGTCCCAGTTTATATGAGATGCCCAAAGCTGGCCCCTCAGCCTGATGGTGCTCAGAGAGGAGGAGGATGGACACACATGGTACAAACAGGGCACAGCCACACGTGCCCACTCCAGCTCCCCCTGCGTGTCCTCTGCTGCCTCAGCATTTCACAGCACAAACCACTGAGTACAGGAAAATTAGATCAGAAGGATGCAACTGAGAGGTTTCTTCTCCCCTCCACCCCCAGCAGGGAAGGATTTAGGTCAGTGTTTTCTCTCTGGAAAAGGTCAGCCCCAACACAGGGCTGCCAAGGCAGAACCTCTCTGCCTGCCCAAGCACCGACTCTGCCTTTTTATGGAAATCTTGCGACTCCCCGCGCAGCACCAGAAAACTCCTCGTTCTCCTCAAGAGTCCCTGACAAATAAGGCAAATGACAAAGCTGGTGATAAACATTTTACACTCTGTTTACATTAGAAGCCAGGCTGGGCTGTCCCGAGCCACAGAGCTCAAGCAAACAATGACCTCAGCAGCGAATTCCCCCTTCCCAGCGAGACAGAGCTTCCTTCCCAAGTAAGGCTTCAGAGCCACGAGTGCAATGAGCCTGGGCAAGCTCCACTCCTCAAAGGTATTTCAAACTAACGTTACCACAGGATTTATGGGCTCACTGGCTACAGCCTTTGAAAATAAAAACATGTTCTGAGGAGTCTGACAGAGAAATGTATCACCTTGTCGACTGCCGTTAGTGAGTCCGCGAAGAGCAGGGATTGTATTTTTAGCTTTGCAATGTGGAGAACTCCCTGACAATCTGTGTCTCAGGTTTATATAATCATTAAATCGGGACAGGTTCTATCATTTCAATTCCCAAGGGAAGCTGGGAAACAGAGAATGAAGAGGAAAGCCACGTGCTGCTGCTCACCCATCCCTGCTGGAGCTGCATCAGGACCAGCTGCTGAACAGGACACTGGAGACCTTCCCTAAACATCCTAATTTATCCCTCACCCCTCAACCACAGCCTGTGTCATGGTCTAAACATGACACAAGTACAGGTTTAAACAAAAATAAAAAATCCCACGTGCAGCTGGGGAGAGAGAATAAATTCTGTGTTCAGTTTAGCTCAACTTCAAGCTCATTTTTAAGTCAGAATAACAGAAATAAAGGACTTGCCTGTGTTGAGTCACTTAGCCAAGCTGCCCTTCACTCACCCAAGCCTCAGAGAGGGAATAAAGCTGATATTATCAGTGCAGCCCATCATTTTAAGTACCTTGAAGAGGTTTTTCCTCAACTCTTGAAGCCCATGTGAGCTGCAGTTGCTTAACTTCATGAAAGTTGTGAAATCAAACTGAAAGGGGTTTTCCAGAAACTGTCTAAAAGCAGAGCCAGAGAGGTCTATGCACTCTAGGACATTTACAGTAGTTTTGGCTAAAATTCTGGGAAGTGTGAGCTCTTCTGCTTGAACATTTCCCTGAGAAGTAACACTCACTTCCTTTCTGTCAAAAATCAAGATTTTGAGTGGCGAGGAGAGGGAAATTCCAATTAACATTTATCTTCCCCTTGATAATTCCCAGAAATTAAAAGGCAATGCATTTTTTATAAAGCACAAATGCAACTTATTGATCCAGTTTATCTTCCTCCTCCTCCAGCTCCACAGTCAGTTCCACCAAGGAAAACCCGGAAAGCAACCAAGCTAAGGGTTAAATTTAGCTGTGAACTCTTTCACTTCTTATTTATAGTAAAAAATACTTGTGGGAAAGTTTCAGCTGGGAGCAGTACAAGACTAACTTCTCATTTCTCGTCTCCAGTATTTGCTGACTTTTTTTTTTTTTTTTCTTCTTTTCAGGTGCAACAGGAAACCAAGATCCTGAACCACACGAGCCTCATTACTGTGAACCCCACACATCTTAATTATCTTGTAGCTCTTTCACAAGTATGTTAATGTTATCTGTTTATACAACATGAATAGAGTGCTCGAGAAATTACTATGCTGCATCCCAGCCAACTTTTCATTTGGCAACTGCTGAAGCCCACCTAAATACAGTCACACACACAGCAGCATTCATTTCCCTCCAGAGCTCCCTGGAGTGGAGTCACATGCTGTGAAGCAACGGCTCCATTTCAAAATGGAATTAAATTATGGGTGCTAAGCGTTTCTTTGGAGTCAAAAAGAAGAGTATGATCATTAAGGAGCGTGGAAAAAATAGCTGTAAATGTTGTGAGACTGCTCTCATTAGTTCTGAATGCTGTGGGGCAGAAATAAAGCAGAAGCTGAGCGTGTCTCCTTGCTCCTGCTCCCTTTTTCCAGACGCATAGAGCCACTAAACAAGACAATCACGGGGCACTGAGCTCGTGTCACACAACCCACCACTGCCCTGAGCAGCAGCAGCTCCCTCCTGCCTTCTCTGACCCTCCAAAACACCCAGCACCTACATCACCTGCAGGGTAATAAATTACTGGGGTTCTTTCATCTACAATCATGAAAAAACTTTGCTTCTACACCGTGAAACAGCTGATACATCAGAATTAATCTCTTTTCTTTGTTCTTTAACAGGAGCATTCTTCTCTGCTGCTAACTGTCACCAACCCTGCCAAGGAAGCAACAGAAATGGATGTTTATCTGTTCACAGCATCAGCCCCAAGATGCCCAGCTCCTTCCTGAGGGAAAAGTGAAGGGCTCTATTCTGGTAACAGATGCTGGATAAGGAAAAGATGCAGGATATTTGTTTTAATATGCAAAACTGAAAAGCAGAGGGTCTCTGAGAAGAACCAGAGGATGGAAGCAAATACAAGTGGGGTTGTAACCCGAAAAGTGGCTCTGAGCACTCACTCACCTGCATCTTTATTCAGCCAAAGCACTCTCCTAAATGCACAATCACCCTTCACCCTCCTGCAACCCAGGGGTTGAATCAGGGTAGGAAGAAGCAAAACTTTCAGGGTATTTCCCAAGCAGCGGAAGGAGTTGGGGGAGGGTGGTGGGGAGAAGGGCTGAGGCCCTTCAGGACATAAACCTGATGCAAAAATTGGCTGCTTCTCTTACAAAAGTTTCAGCAACTCCTACAGAAGTTTACAATTTGGGTGGAGAGGAGAGGGAAGCATAAACAAAGATAAGTGAACACAGCACTGAGAGTGGGTGCAACAACTTATCAATTATCAACTCCAAAGTTCACGGAAATTTCATTTAAAATATTTTGAGAACACTAAAAAACTCCTACCTTGGCATAAAAGATCTCTCATCAGTGTTAGCAGCTCTACTGAAGGTCCTCCAGGCTCCCCACAAGGGACTGAAAAAAAACAGAAAATATCAAAATAATTAATAATCTTTCAAAGAAAGCATTTGCAATTCATCACTGAAGGGCTTAAGTCAAGCCACCACGTTCCTGTGGACTTTTCCTTCCTAATACACTCTATGGAAGACTTCACTTAAAAAAGACCCTCTGAGGTCAAACTAACCCTGTCTGTGGTTCTATCAGGTGTTCAATGCATTTTACAGAAAGTACTATCAGAAACAAAGGAAAAAGATGCTCAGAGCAGCCCAACAACCTGAGTGATGTTAAAGGGGAAAAACCATCACTTACCCGCTCCTGATCAACAGTCGTGGTAAAATCCAATACAACACCTAAAAAGTAGTGTTATTGTAGGGATCCCTCAGGTTTCTTTCTTGTAAGACACACACAAAGCCTGTGTGTCTGTCCTACAGCCAGGGAGCTGCACCACACACCAGTGCCAGGCACAGGAAGCAGAAGCATCAGGTTCTGATGGTATCAGGGTCCCTCTGAAACAGCCCAACATCCTGTCCCACATCCCCCAGCCCTGCTGTGCCCTCGATTCCCCCCCAGGCACCTGGCAGCAGCAGGATGGAGGGGACAGGCAGGTGTCACATGGGGGACATGACTCAAAAGAGCAGCTACAAGTTGTGGGAAGGGCACAGAGGTGACCCCAGGCTGGGGGTGCCTCGACAGCAAAAGCATCTTGGCAGGATTTAAACTGCCAGAGGGCAGGGTTAGGTTAGAGACTGGGAAGAAATTCTTTACTATAAAGAGTGGGAGGCCCTGACACAGGTTGGAAGGTGTCCCTGCCCAAGGCAGGAGGTGGGATGAGATGATCTTTAAGGTCCCTCCCAACCCAAACCACTCTGGGATTCTGTGACAGTCCTCAAGAGCAGGACAACTCCCAGCACCACCATCCTTGCCCCCAGGAACCCTCTGGCTCCTGTCCAAGTGTTTTAGGAAGCTGTGACACCTGCAGCATCCCAATCCTTTGTTCAGTAACACTGAACTTCAGCACCACTGCTACTTCAGTCATCACAGCACTGCCTATACCCTGCTGCTACAACAGGCAAAGGGTCCTCTGTCTTTTATAGGTTCAGCACTTCATTCTTTCTTTTCAAGGGATAAAAGAATCAGTTGTTCCTCTAGAATCATAGGAAGTTTAAATGAAAAACTGCTAAGTCTCTTTTTTGAAAATATTTCCTTTTAACAGCTCTGTATCCAGCAATCCAGAGCCACTTTGGAGCCACAGAAATCAAAACTGTTTAGAAACTGATAATGAATGTCATAACCCTTGTCAAGCATTTTTCCAAATATAATAAGAAGTGAGTCTCCAGCAAAGCAGAGTGCATTCAGTCAGCTCCTGCTGTAAGGATTTGCTTGGATCCAATCTGGACACACCTGGAAACAGGGATTTCTCCTACAGAGACAGGCTGGGAGAGCTGGGAGGGTTCACCTGGAGAAGAGAAACTCCAGAGAGGCTTTAGAGCTCCTTCCAGTACTTAAAGGGGCTCCAAGAGAGTGGAGAGGGACTTGGGACAAGGGTCAGGAGGGACAGGACAAGGGGGAATTGCTTCCCACTGCCAGAGGGCTGGGTTAAATGGGATATTGGGAAGAAACCCTTCCCTGTGAGGGTGGGAAGGCCCAGAGAAGCTGGGGCTGCCCCATCCCTGGAAGTGTCCAAGGCCAGGTTGGACAGGGCTTGGAGCCACCTGGGCTAGTGGAAGGTGTCCCTGCCCATGGCAGGGGGTGGGATGAGATGAGCTTTAAGGTCCTTTCCAACCCAAACCAGTCTGGGATTCCCTGATTTTTAGTGAAAGCGCTGCCAGTCCCAGCTACAGGACTGGGGACAGACAAGGGCACCGACTGCCCTCAGAAAGCACAAGGCACAGCCCGAGTTTAAAAATGGGTGAGAGAAAAGGAACAGAAAGAAGTGAGGCACAGAATGAAGCACAGAAACCACAGCACCAGTTCCTAGAGACAGCGTGAAACAGCCGCTCAAGGTGCAGCTTCCACAGCACGTGCACCGTTCAGCCGAGCTGCGCTTTGCTCTTCCCCAGAAAGATGCACTGGGAGAGAGAAAGACAGGGAAAGGTGTCCCTGGGATGGAGGAGAGAGGGGCAGGGAGCAAGCACCACTCACCTGGCTTTGAGGAAGAGAGAAGACAGTAACTCCTTGCTTGCTCATCACCCCCACCTCCCTTTTTCTGACTTTCACCGGCAGAAACCAAAGATGTGAACATTTCCAAGGGGAAACCAGCCATCAGGATTTCACGGATTTGGGAGAGAGGCACAGATGTCTGTGTGAACTCCAGCACCCTGGGCTGGCTGTGCCACCCCTGTGGCCGTGCCCTTCCCATTTCCCAGCTGAGAGGCAGATTCTTGGGATGTTGCAGCCACATGTCCCGGTTATTTTTATCCTGGCAGTTAAATACTGGATCGTGGCTACTATAAACAAACCTGTTTAATTTTCAACTTGTAAATGTTCTCCGTGCCAGTTTTTTTTCAGTCACTATAAACTAGGCCACGGAAAGGGATGGATTTTCTTTTTTTAAAAGTGTCAACTAAACATTGCTCAATACTCCACCAAAATCCCTTCATTACTCAGAGCAATGTTGGCAAAACAAACCCAAATCCAGCACTTCTGCAAAGGGAAGATTTACAGCCATCAAAATCACACTTCAACTGACAGATTCCCTCCACAATAAAGGAAAATCCAAACAAACAGAGAGAATGATCCAGCAGAGAAGGCTGGAAACACAAGACCAGGGGCTCTCCCCTTGGCTTCAACCAGTTCCAGCACGGCCCAGCGACAGCTCCACTCACCACCTGCTCCCTGATTTGTTCTACACACTGTTCTTAGATATTAAATTACTCAGTGAAGTCAAAAGCACATTAAATACTTCCCTAATATTCATCAAAGCTGTCAGCAATTGCACAATTGTTACAGGGGAGCAACGGAAACACACCAGGAACAGGGATGGTGGATCCCAAATGAAAGGGTGTTAGGCTGGAAATCCCACAATTAATTAGCAGACACCTCCCCTAAAAAGCAGCAAGGCAAGCACTGCTGTAGATGACCCTGTTAATTAGCAGGGAATTTAGTTAATTGATAAAAATCACTGCCATGGACTCACTTCCCCAAGGCAGACAAACTCCCTGGCTTTAGGGTACAAGGAAAACCTCCTTGTATCCTCCACCTTTCCTGAGATTACCAACACCAGAAAAATGAGAGGGAAGAGGAAAATAAAAAGACAAAAAGACCAGACTAAGCAGAAAGCAGGACTTCAATGTGACTTTAAAGCACAATTTGACAAACTTCCATTCCCAGACACTGCATTTATTTTATTACTCATTATTCCTGCAGTATCTGACACCAAAGTAATTGTGTTTTATATATTAATGTTACATAAGAGGAAACATATTTTATACATCATGGCAGGAATCTCAGCCTCCATTTTTTAATTTCAACAGTAAAATCTTCATCATTTCCACTGACTGCTTTCAGCATCAAATCAAATACCAATCAAGGCTACAAATGCATAATTAACTGTATCCACAAGGCTGGTGTAGGATGAGTCATGACCCCACTGCAGAGTATTCCTGATGCTGGGATACATATCCCAACCCTCTTGGTTTAGAAGCTTTTATTCTCCTGAAGTCAGTGCAGGACAAAACCTGAGTTATTTCTTGTAGAAACAAAGAAAACATCGAAAGCATCGAATCCTGAACCACTACTGTGCTAAAAAGTACTGTGAATTCACCATGATTGTGAAAAGTATAACAATATTTTACTATTTCTAAAAGAGAACTTTCACCAATAATTCATAAACTTACAATGAGAAGGAAGCCATATCTTTGTCTCTGGGTTGTGGACTCCCCATCCCTGGAAGTGTCCAAGGCCAGGTTGGACAGGGCTTGGAGCAACTTGGAACAGGGGAAGGTGTCCCTGCCCATGGCAGGGGGTGGAGTGAGATGAGCTTTTCAGATTCCTTCCAACCCAAATCGTTCTGGGATTCTATTATCCTTTGATTTTAATGACATAACTTTGTCCAACTAATCAGTAATTTAGGTAAATAGATTTTTTTTGTTTTGTTTTTGAGGGAGAAAATAAACCCAAAAAGACACAGCAAGAAGTGCACACACACAAAAAATTAAAGGTGGTGACCAGCCAAATAAACAAACAGGTGAACAACTGGTCAGGGGTGTTATTTGAAGTGTTTAACCACAAAAGGCAAGATGCCAGCCTTCAAACCTTGCATCCCTTCCCAAAAAGTCAAGCCCCTGCCATGTGTTCCTGAGAGCCACCTCCACAGCATCATCCCCATGTTCTGTGCTGGGTTGGGAAGGTCCCTGATCCAGGGCCAAGGCCATAAAAGCCTGGGCGAAGAGTAAAGTCCTCCAGCAACACAGTCCTTCCGACTCCACTGTTGTGCTGAGCTGGAGCTTGGAGCAAATTAACTGCAGCCCACACAAACAAGGCAGGGGAACAAACTTCTTGGAAAACAGCAATAATTCTGTCATTTGAAATAGTCATTTCAGGCACCAACACACTGAGATTGGTCCTCCTCAGCCTGTAATCTTTTGTGCAATCAGCCTCACGCTGAACCTGCAATTTTAAACAACATAATGTTCACTTCCATGGAAGTGACTGCCTAATTATTCACTGGGAATTGCTTTGCTGTAGAAGCTCTCCAGGCAGGGAACAAGGGCTCTGGGCAGCCAAACTTTGCCGTGCTGAAACGGCTAATTTATGTTTTGTCCTATTGGTCTGCACTTGCAGAAAGTTGCTAGGGACGTGTGCCAGGCAGACAAAGAGAGGGGAAAGGAAGCCAGCAGCAAAACTCAAAGGCCAACACACACTGCATCCCCAAATTAGAACAGCCCTCCACGTCACTGGTGGAGTTGGCAGCCGCCCCTCCGGACCGACTGCGGCACTGCTGCAAATTTCATACTAATGAGCACCGAGCTGCAAACAGGACAGGCAGCCATGAAGTGTGCAGATGGAGGGGGAAACAGTGTCTTCTCCATTATTTATATATATATACATGCATATAACTAAATAAAACAGCTTACAGGAAGCACTGTGTGGTCACAAGTCCTCCCAAGCAACACCACGGTCACACTCGACCATTTCTCTTCTCCTCACCTAGACCTACTTGAGTATTTCAGAACTCTATTCAGGAGCTCTCAATAGCATTTTTGGAAGAAAAAAAAAAAAGAAAAAATACTTCCTTTCCCCCTTCCTTGTCAGCCAAACATGTAAATGTTAAAAGGCATCACCATTAAACACAGCAGCCATTTACAGGACTTCCTCCATCTGGTGTTCACCCCACCCCCAACTTGCCACTGACTTTTAAGTCCCATAAAGTTGTTTCTTTTTTCTCTCTCCACTTTCTTTAGTGTGAAAAATATTTTGACCTTTCATAATACAGTTTAAATTCCAGACAGATTCGAGGAGGCTCAATCATAGCAAAAGCTCAACTCCATTATACTTGGTAAGAACAATTTGTTGTGCTGATAGTAGCTTGGCAACATTCTTCACTATTATTCCTGGTTTTTATAATTAGAGTAAATAAGTGACATGAGGTAGGGTAAGTTGTCACTGCCATTTCAGCTTGGCACTTGAATTATTTCATTTCTGCAGTAACAGTGACCAGACACTGGTCATACAGCCCAGTTTGCCTTTATTTGGTCTCCAGCATCAAATCTTTGATGGAGAGAACAAGACAAGCTTCCCCCTGAGTAAAGGGTTCTTTGAAACTTCTCAAGTTGTAGAGGTTTAAACTGCTCTTCCAGTGTATTTCAAACTGAAAGAGAGCAGGTTTAGACTGACAGAAATTTGACAGAATATTCAGGGTTGGGAAGGACCCACAAGGATCATCAAGTCCAACTTGTAAGTGAATGGCCCATGCAGGCTGGAACCCACAGCACTGGTGTTATTAGCACTGTGCCCTAAGAAACTGAGCAAATTGGATATTGGGAAGAAATTCTTCCCTGTGAGGGTGGGGAGGCCCTGGCACAGGTTGCCCAGAGAAGCTGTGGCTGCCCCATCCCTGGAAGTGTCCAAGGCCAGGTTGGACGGGGCTTGGAGCAACCTGGGCTGGTGGAAGGTGTCCCTGCCCATGGCAGGGGGTGGAACAAGATGAGCTTTAAGAACCTTCCACACCATTCTGTGATTCTATGATTTCCACCCTCCAGTGATAAATTCTAAGACTAACATTAACCCTCTAAACCCACACTGTCTGTCAGCGTGGGCCATTTCCCAGCTTTCCACGAGACTAATTTACAAATTCCTGAAAATATTGAGATTCTTTAAATCTTCCTGGCAAAGCTGCCACAATCAGTGTGTATACACTGAATCTGGCCACTGATCAAAAGGTCAGGTTTGCATTTGCAGCCCTGAGGTTTCCAGTGCCTGGTGAGTGTGTGAGAGCCACAAGCAACCAAAGCCTGACCGTTCCCACGCAACCGCCACTAATTAAACGCCTCTTTTAACAACCATTTTTTTTTCTGAATGAAAAGCCCCACTGACCATATGGCCACTTATTAATACTACATTTGTTTATCAGTTTAAATAAAACCCCTACAGCAACGAGGATCCATGTAATGAGGGCTTAAACACAGTTAACAACGGATGTGTGAAGTACAACTGCACCTCTTGAAAGGGTTTCATGGCAGATTTTAAGGCTTGATAGGAGCCTGAATAGCAGTAAAAGCACAGAATTGGCTTAAAAGAGAGGCAAAAGTAACAGTTTCATTACCTTTCATAAAGCAATTAAGTTGTTTAATATGGTGCTTGATCCTCCAGTATATAGCTCAGCCCCTTAATGCTGCTTCCTGGGGGGCAGAAGGGGGTGGAAACTGAGTTTTCTTTTATAAGAAAAGTGAAACTTTCTTCTGTGTGAAGGTTTTAACTGAAGGAATATTCAAATATGTGATTAACACTCCAGTGCTGGAGTGAGAACTACGAGGCCAGGAGTGTTATAACCAAACCACTGGGAGATCTGGCCTCTGCACTGAGGGGGTGGTTCTCTGAAGTTTTTTTAATCCTCCTGAACCTGCTCAAAAGGGCAAAACCACTTTGCCAATTTATCCTGGAATTTCCTTTATGGAAAACAAAAGGTGGCACTAAAGGAAATAGCTCTGATGGTTTCATCAGTTTTATATGAGCCATTTCAGTATTTATAGGTCAAGCTTGATTACAAGCAAAATAGATTATTACAGAGCTGGCTCTAAACAGCAACAAAAACAAAACCCAGGGGCAGTTGGGCTCCTGCTCCCAGAGCTGTGTTTGACTCCCACGGAAGGGAGGGCACATCCTACAAGATGAGCACCACTGGCATCATCCAGTCCTTCCCCTCCACCTCACCAGCAGCATCCAAACAGGAACAAAAAGAAAGTCTTATTTTTAGAACGTGTCTTTGAAATGACAAGACTTAGTAGAGGAAACAAAAACCTCTCCCATATTAGTGTGTCCATTTGTTAAACACGTGGCCTGGGGACAGCTGGTTCTGCACTCTGAGCAAGACCTGAGAATACACCACACTTCATCTCAGTGTTAATTGCCATCACCCACAATTTCTCTGCTTTCCCTCGTGGGGAGGACACCTTCCCACCCAAAACTCTCTGTCAGCTGCTTTTTCTCCAGCAAATCTACAAATACAACATCAGCCAAACCCCTGAGCTCATCGGGGGAACCATCACCACCCATTTAAAAAAGTGCCTCAATATATTTTAACTCCTGCCCATAAAAATACAGTGGGTATGGACTTGGCATGAAAAGGACAACAAAAGCAGCTCCAGCATCTCAGCTCTAGAGACATAATTTAATTCTTCTGACACTTGCTGAGCCACCCCATCACCCAGCTCAAGTTTGCTTTAGTGCCAAATGGATTTGGACTCGACATTGTGTTTATGACAAGGGTTTAGAGCAAACACTTCATTTAACAGAGGCTACAAAGTACTGAAAATACAGAATAATGAACACCTTCTCGGAATCACACCACTGAGGAAAGTGCCCTGGAGCATTAAAACATCTGTTTGATAGTTTCAAATGAGATCCCTGAAAAAGCTTTACTCTAAATTTGATTGGGTCCTAGTGATCAATATGCCAATGCAGTGCATTCACAAAACAAGGCAAAGCCAAAATAGTACTGTAATCTCTACAACTTATAAGTGATCTGATGAGTTAAAAGCCCCAAATGCATAAATATTTCATGACAAAGGCTGTCTGGAACCACTTCAGTTGGGATCTTTAATCTTAATGTTATTTTCAACTACAATTACTCTTCTAATCCAAAGCAGAAAGCAACAATTGGCTAAATTTATTTTATCTTCAGCTGTATTTATTTGATAAATCCATCAAGATTTCTGCTCTTCAGGCCTGATACTCAACCACTGTTACCCAGCACAGGACTAACATCAAACCCTAGGGTAAAGCAAGATGTGCTGGAATGAGACTCTTACCCAAAAAACAGAGAATTGCACCAGAAATAGCCTTACCCAGTGAACTATGAGTTACTTCCAACTATCACGTGGTGAGTGGCACATACAAAGATATTATTCTGCATGTCAGCTGTCTGTAATGAAAGTTTTTCCTCTTCTCAGCAGCCCCTCCCTACAACTTCGAGTTTATTTGCATGAGAGAAAAGAATATTACATAAAAATACAACATAAAAGGCGCTGCAACCAACACATCCAGCTGAACTGCTCCTCCCACATTCCCCGTGCTTTCCAGAGGTCTGTTTCCCAATAAAAATGTGAGAAATGCCTGATTCCTTACAGATTTTTCACTTGGACCAGAAAATAACACCAGTTTTCCTTCCAGAAGCAAGGGAGCACTCTGAGCCCCAGCTGCAGCCAGAGATGCTCCGATCCTTCGCAGAGCAGATTTCCCTGCCCTGACTTCACACGCAAGACCCTGATTTAAACATGACAAGTTCAAATTTTTTCAGTATTAGAACACTGCAGAAAGCAACATCATCAAATCCAACAAATATTCCAAGTAAGAAAAAGAAAAAACAACCCAAAAAAACCCTCCCAAACCCTCAAACATTCCAGCCAGCCTTGAATTTGCAGTTGTAGCCACTGACAAGTGAAATGCAAGTGTCTGTTTTTCTGTAACGCTCCAGCAAGCAGCAGTTATGCAACACAACCCATTGACAAACACAGTACTAGCAGCAGCGTATTTCCAAAAAAAAAGCAGGTTTTCTGCAGTAATTTCTGACAGGGCAACAATCCCCTCTTACAGCAACACTCATCCTGCTCGTCACCAGTGTGTTTTTGATTGCCTCATTTAATTATTAATAAAGATCTGTTTCAGCCACTGCTGTGGGCATATCCAGACTTCTTGCTTCAGTGCCCCAGCTGGATTTAAATGTTTTCCAGCTTATCAATATTCAAAATAAATAACAGAACATAATGACTCAGGCCACCTGCTCCACAGGACTATTGGCTATCGCCTGGCTCCCCAGATTTTAAGTCAAACAAAGTGCAATGGGTGAGAAAGCCAAGGCACCACCTGCAGCCATGGACTCTTTTTTTTTGCTGTTTGTCCTGTTACCTGTTTCTTCCCTGCTAGAAAAGCCCTGGGGAGGGTCAGACTTTCCCCTCAGATAGATCATTTTGTTCATCAAAAGCAAACAACCAGCAGTTTTCAGAACACACTGAGTCTGCTTCTGTCAGCATTTGGATTTCTCAATCCAAAAAAAAAACCAACCTCCTATCCCTGGGTTCAGGTCAAGCCACTGCAGCTGCACTGGGGAAGTGCCTGTTCAGGTATAGCAGGTCTTTCCCAACAGCCAGCACCCAATACCTGCTGGACCACTCACAGCAGGAGCAGGAACACACATCAAAACATCAAAACACCGTCTTCATGTGGCCACATTGAGATTCAGGCAGGGCCACCCGACCTGCTTCAGCAGCTGGCACGGTGAGAAAGAGCCCTGTGGCTCTACTGCCACGGGAGAGACAGAAACACAAGAGTTTTAAAGCTCTCCTTTTTAACTGGAAGCACTGGCTGCTACAGGGCTCTGAGTGCAACCTGCCAGTATAGAAGTTATAAACCCCAAAGTGATTGGTGATCCAAAGGAGGGGTGGTTTCTGGTGTCCTGTGCCTTTCCCCACACACACACACCTCAGAGGATCTTCCCACAGCACATCAGTGCAATTTAAGTTTAAACACAGCATTTCTGACCGGGAATGTAACACCCAGTGGCTCCTCCCTCCTTCCCACAGCCTCCTCACCTTAATATTGTTAAATGGATTACTGGAGACACCTCAATTATTGCAGTATTTGCAAGGGAAGAAGTGATCTCTCACTAACAAGCTTCTGTCCCTTTGCAGATCAGAACTTGTTTCATAGCAAACCTGGGAGTGAAATGGCATCAGAGGTTCAGCCCCAAAGTGCTTCAGCATAAATACCAAGAGCTGAACAGGTACCTGTGTGTCCTGATGATGCTCTGCTGTCACTGGGTCTATACAGCTCCCCCTACACCCCCCTTTCTTCAGAAAGGAGCTCAGAAAACAGGCATTAATTTACAAAATTATGCTATCACGGGAAAGAACAGGAAGCTTCTAGTAATGAGCCATTTAGCTCCGAAGGGTTTCAGTCAGACATGTCAAACCAGCTCAGAGCATGTCAACAGCCACCACCAACAAGCAAAGCCAGCTGAAAAACAAACAGTGAAGACCCTCAATTTGTTGCAACAGAAAGGCAGCTTGATGTAACTCCCATAAATGCAGGCTGGTTCTTGCCAATAACAACCTGTTACCACTGAGGACACAGAGCAAACAGTCACCTATTTATCCACCACCCAGAACAAGCCACAGGTCATGTTCTATCCAGTTGTCACAGGCCAAGCTGAGCCACCACGTTGCCCCTGCTCTACAAAAGAGCAAAGGACTCTGCCCTGAGCCAGATGTGCTCAGGAACTGCAGTTTCTTGTTCTCAGCTCCTTCCCTCCATCAGCAGTGGTACCTCCACAACCACACAGTGAGTCAGAGTGAGAGCTGAGCTGGTTGAAAATTACGTCTACATTTTTGGGATTAGCTCAGTTCTCAGCTTGCTGAGCTCCCTGAGCATCTACAGTGCAAGTATGAGAGCAAAGGGGACACTGTGGGGTGTGACCATGAAACCACAGCCTGCAGCTCTGGCTTCGCTGAGCTTCCACTGCATCCCACCCACTCTCCCACACAGAACCACCATTCCACGCAAATCCCAGGGAACAGAGGGTCATTCACGCTGAGATGGAACTCCAAAGGCCTCTGCTACAACCCCCTGCTCCAAGTGGGGTTTTGAAATCAGCCCAGTCACTCACCACCCTGCCCAGTCCAGTTCAGTGTCTCTGCAATGACACAGATCCCTGGGCAGCCACATCTCACCCGACATCATTTGAAAAAAATCTCCCTTTTTTTTTTTTGCTCATGGAACACTTGACCTACAGAAACCCAAGTTACCTGTTCTGCCCACCCAGGACTGTCACCCACAGCAAACCCACTCTGGCCTTGGAGGATGCTCTGACACCTGAGCAAAAGCAAATCAACTCCAAGCACATTCAGCTGGAGCCTCAAAGCTCACATTAAAGCCATTTAACCTTGGGGGTGCTTTAAATCCTGGTGATACCCCATGAAATACAACCAAAACCTATTTTTTTATGTATTATAACAAGGTTTCTCCTAAAAATCCTATGTTATTGGAATAAATGCTGTGTTGAACACCAGGTCCACTTGCTAAACAGCAACCTTAGAAAGCAAGGTATGGCTGAAAAAGCCAGCATTTAAAATCTTCTATATTTTATAAATCAAAAGCAACCATACATTCTGGAGAGCTTGTTTACATATAAATCAAGAAATCTTAAGGAGAAAATTGGACATAAATACAGGTAGTGAACCAACAGAGAAAGAGGCCACTTCAGAGCAAAAGTGGTCATCGAACTAAATCCAGTCCCACAACATCCTCAGTTATTTATAGCACAGACTTGTCTCAAACACAAATTTAAACTACATTTGGGTTGAGCTATCAAAGAATATATAAATATAAGTTCTCCTTTCTGCAACAACTTTCCTAGGCAGTACAGGACTTTTAGGGAAGACAGCTAGAAGCCACACTGAAATACAGAATTCCTGTCATATGCCTGGATGCTATTTTTTCAACATGTAATGTGAGGTGTATATTCAAGCTAATCAAGGTTATTTCTATTTCAACATATTTATATAAAAAGTGCATTAGGTAATTTTTTTTTAATATTCTTCTTACACAGAAGCCATTAATGAAAGTGTATCATCTTCACATTTATTTTAAGCCTTTCTCTTCTGCTGTAATAGTTCAACAGCTCTTGATTTAACCAACACAGGTGGTTTTTTCATTCTAATATTAGTGCTGGAGACACCAAACTGGATCACTTGGGCTCCTACTGGGTTCTTGTTGAATAAAAATTCAACAGTGGGAAAGCAAAAGGAGTTCAGTCTATGCCTTACTCATCCAACTGTGCACCTCCAGAGAATGAGTAACCTGCTACTACTTCTACCTGCAGAGCCCCAACATTCTGGGACACGTTTTCTCCATAAAAATTGTGCCTCTTTCCTTGGCCTGACTAATGCCATCTATCACCTGTGTATGGAGGATTGGAATAAATTCATCTTTATAACTTTGAGCTCTATTTCACCATTCCCATTAAGTGAAACACACTGGACTGGATTCTACCTTCCAGTACCTGAAGGGATCCTACAGAAAGGAGAGAGACTATTTACAGGGGCCTGGAGTGACAGGAAAAGGGGGAATGGCTTCAAACTGAGAGGGAGAAGGTTTAGATTGGATGTTAGGAAGAAATTCTTCCCTGTGAGGGTGGGGAGGCCCTGGCACAGGTTGCCCAGAGAAGCTGTGGCTGCCCTATCCCTGGAAGTGTCCAAGGTCAGGTTGGACAGAGCCTGGAGCAACCTGGGATAGTGGTCTGGGATTCTGTAACAATATTCCATGACATCTGCAATCCCAGCAGGAGGAAGCACATTGTATTTTGAGTCTGCTGAGTAACAGCCATGAGGTGACACAGCTCTAGTGTTGATCCAACCTGTGCTTTAGGAACAAAAAGCCAAGTCCTCCTTTATCCTTTCCGTGCTTCTGATGAAGGATATAATCCAAGGAGAAACCTGTTCGGGAGGTGAACTTTTCAGGACATTAACTCCTTACCCAGAGAGCAGTCTAGGAACACAAATAAATCCTGGCTGCCACCAGACTTCACTACTGCAGCAAATAAACCAAAACACCTCACCCAAGTTTTAGCACCTGAGCAAGACAGACTGGACCAAACAGAATAGTTCAGCAGGATTAACTTTTCTTTCAGAAAACTTTAGGACATCCTTACTTATCTCTGCCATTAGGTGTCATGTTTCCAGCAGCAGAAGTTTTTGCAAAGTGCAAACACAAATGTCTGAGTGAAAATTTGTCCCTGGGATTTATGAGCAGCCTTTTAAGAAGATGCTTCCATTACAATTCTCTTTAATTTCCCATTAACTATTGAATGAAAGAGCGAAAGCAAATCAATAACTATTTCAGAGCACAATATAAAATGAATTCAGGCTGTACTTTAACCACCATCCTCACTACCTCTTCAAAAAACTAACCCAAAACCCAGCCCAGATCAAGGCAAAAAAAAAAATCCAAAATACAACCCCAGGACCTGAGTGACTTTTAGAAGTTGTGTCTCTCTTGAATCTGCTTCTGCAGCATTAAATACACAAAGTTAGAATTTGACTGATGTTCAACATTAATGTGGCTCATCAGAAATTAAAACAAAGTGATAAAAAAGGAAGTCTCCCATACTATCCTAAAACCCAAAAGTCTTCATCAGGATCCAGAGCCAGCCGAGCTGATTTCTGAAGGCTTGAAAGTAACACCAGACCAAGGACAATTCTGAATTTCAAACAACTACAAGTAAAAAACACTTCAAATATAAAAACTAAAGATTAGAACTTGCATTATGTTCAAAAGAGTCACTTCCTTTTATTCTAGGAAAAGATAACACGTCCCTGTTCTCGGAATATTAACATTCCTCTTCAGGATAATTTTTTGAAGCCTGTGAAGCTGCACAGAAGCAATTTGTTCCCTAAATACTAAGCCCAAGTTCAAAGTGCCACCGAGTACACTGTGCACGTGCACAGCACAAGAAAAAACACTGCAATATATAGCACAAACAAAGTTTAGAGTTGTTTATGCCCAAGACGATGATTCAATACACAATTAAAACTTTCATGTTCGAGTATGTCCACATGTTACACTCCTGCTATTTAATTACTTTTCAGTTTTTTTTAAGAACAGCCCTCAGAACTGGATGAACAGCCACGAAATGCATCACTAATAACCTATGTCTGTATATTTGCAGCTTATGGTTTCAAATATAAACTGTTTTTGTTACGCTGTGTAAGCACGAGCCTCCAAATAAAAGCATTAACGTGTCACTGGACTTACGCTGCACTGGTAATTCAGCCCTTTTGGCACACAGATCCTCTCAGAACCTCCAGCAAAGCTACTTACCCTAAAAACGGCCACACCAGAGCCAGGACACGTGACAGCAGACACTGCTCAGCTCCCTGAGAGCCCTCAGAGTGACAACTCTGCGCTCTGACACCGCTGGGCCTCGAAATGTCACCGCATGGTCCCTTCGCCAGACCCCTACACCCCACACCTTCCCAAAGGCTGTAAGAAATACCTGCTTTTAAGGATAACTCAGTCCCTGTGGATGATGTGGTGGCACACAGACACTGCGTGGCAAACACTGCGCATGAAAACAGATTATTTTTAGCAGCGAGCGCAGCACTTCCTGCCGGCTCCACCTTGGAGAACGACACACACACGCTGTCACCCTCCACTCCAAAACTAGGATTTCACAACTTCTGCTACCTGCCACAACAGAGGGAGGGAAGGGACAATCTGCCGAGAGCTCCAAGTGATGATTTCCCAGTTTCTAACTTGGCACGAAGAACTTCTGTTGGAATATGTTGTCAGTCTTTGCTCACGTCAATAAATCGATGCCTTTTTTCCTGCCACGGTGATGAACAGAACATTAAATGTTTTTATTTATTACACTGGGGTTTTTTCCATAGCAACAGGATGTGAACATGGCATTCCCAGCGTAATGAAGTCCCTATAGCAACGTGATAATGATGTCAGAATAATCAGTCTGCATTTCATACTTGGTGAAATACATCGCTCCTATGAATTCAAGAAGTTGTCGGGAGCACAAAAGTAAGAATGTGCCATCTGAAACTTCCCTTTAAGTTGGCTGATTTTGGATAACTTCTCGTTGAAGGCACAGACCTTTGCCAATGCACCACTTTCGGTTTCTCCAAGCTCCATCCATTACCTCCTGAAAGTCTCACAAATTCCCACATTAAAACCCCTTTTTAATACTGCTACACCAGTGGGAGTTTCTGACACACCACTCTGGCAAGAAAAAAGCAACGACACGAATCCCAACAGTGACACATTTCACGGCAGACAGGCACTGTCAACTGAGCAGCCACTTTCCTCAACTCTTCAAATAATCTGGTGACTCTTTACGTGGAGCAACACAGCTACTCAGAGAGAATCACAACAGCCACAGAAATGACAGAGTGCTGATACAATACTCCAAAGGCAGACAGGCGTTTTCAAGTCAAACAACTATTTTAAGAAATATTATCTCCCCTGTTAAGCTACCAAAAGGAAAAAAAAAACCAAAGTATTCATGATTTGCCCTTCCTGTTTGCAGCTCTTTCCAACCAGTGAGCAAAGCAAAACCCAGGCGCCCATTCCAGCTCCGTGTTGATCAAAATCGGTGTGTTCAAACCCCAGCCCTCCTGTTGAGAAAGCTTTGCAGGAATCCTCGCAGCAAAACCACACTCACTGCACCTCAAATATCGCAAGCAGAGGCACCAATTAACGAGAAGTATCTGAAACACCAAAGTTTCCCTACGCAGAGAACGGTTTCTCTTTAAAGCAACCGAAGGAAGTGCAAAGAAACCTTTCTGGAGCTGATGTGGTCTGAGACAACAGGTCCTGGCGCTGGGAGGACAAGGGGGGGTCAGGATGACGAGGGTGGGCCGGGAGGATGAGGATGGACCAGCGCATCGCTCCACATGGCTCACGAGGGGCTGCCCCCTTGGCTTGTCCCACCTGCCCAAACCTCCTGCCGCCCATCCAGGGTGGAGAAGCGAGGGGGCTGGTGAACCCTGTCCCTTGTCCTGCCATCCCCTGTCCCTCATCCTGCCACCCCCCTGTCCCAGCCCACCCTGGGTACCCTCCATCCTCTCTGCCCCTTCCCCTCCGGTGGTCTCGGGGGCCGGCACCGCACAGCCCCCCGGACACCCCGGGGTGCGGCGAGCCCGGGACGCCCCGCACACACCTGACTGCCCCGACCACCACCCGAATCCCGGTCATTTCTCCCGAGGCTCGCCCAGGGCCAGCCACCCCCGCCTGGCTGCACAAGATGGATGTCCAGCCGCGGATGGGATGGGACGGGACGGGACGGGGCCGGAGGCTGAAGCCGGAGCTGCGGCCGGGGCGAAGCCGCCTCCCCCTCGCTGCCCTCCCGGGCTCGGCAGCGCCCGGCGCGTCCCCGNCGGGGAAGGGCCCGCCCGGGGCAGGTGCGGGGCGGCCGCGTCCTCCCGCCGTGGTGCGGCAGGAGCGGGGGTGTCCCCCTTGTGCCGGGCACCACCAGGGCTCTGTCCGGGTCTGGGCCCCTCACAACAAGGACATGGAGGGGCTGGAGCGTGTCCAGGGAAGGGGACGGAGTTGGGGAAGGGGCTGGAGTACCAGGAGCGGCTCAGGGAGCTGGGGGGGCTCAGCCTGGAGAAAAGGAGGCTCAGGGGGGACCTCCTGGCTCTCTGCAGCTCCTTGAAATTAGGCTGTGGGGTCCCGCGTCTGCTCCCGGGGAACAAGCGACAGGAGGAGAGGACACAGGCTTAAGCTGCACCAGGGGAGGTTTAGGTTGGACATTCGGAAGAATTTCTTCACGGAGAAGGTGGTCAGGCCTTGGAAGGGGCTGCCCAGGGAGGTTTGGAGTCCCCACCCCTGGAGGTGTCCAAGGAAGGACTGGATGTGGCACTCGGTGCTCTGGGCTGGGGGACAAGGTGGGGATCGGGCACAGGGTGGACTCGAAAATCTCAGAGGTCTTTTCCTAAATGATTCTATGACACCCCCCGGTGCCCCCATCCTCCCTCAGGTGAAGGTGACCCCCGAGGGGAGCCCTGGCATCTCCTGGCTGTGGCCTCTCCTTGCCTTTCACCACCCAACCAAGGGACAGATGGAGACAGGCCAAGAGTGGCACCAGGTGACAGCAAACAGAGCAGGGACCGAGTTGATCACTGGGCTGAAAGTGTTCCCGTATGGAGGGGATGATGCTGCAAAGGGCACAGAGGGGAGAGGACAAGAGCAGAAGCAGCTTTGAGGTCACCAAGCACTAACACATCACTGTTGCAGGGCTCGGGACCAGCATCACATCACCTTCACCCCTTAAAAAGTGTTCCTTGAAACACAGCATTTAATAGTGCAAATTTTTTTAGTTAAAAAAAAAAAAGACATAAAGAATAAGGAATTGTAACATTGATGTGAAATACATCTGTAACCAAGAAGAAACAGGCAAAACGCAGGAGAAGGAAAATAGCACATGTATGTCCTGGTGGTGGGTTTGTGTGGCTGAGGGTTTGTGAGTGACAGCAGCCACACAGAGAGGATCAGGTCAGAAGTTCAGCGCAGTCACTGCACGGGGCCTCGTGATCTGTTAGATGGCTTCCTCAGCCCCAGCTTCAACCATAATTCAGCTGTAAAATACACACTCAAGAAAAGCTGATGTCAACAGGTAATAAATTTCAGGGCTTTATTTTTTCTGGTGAAAAGTGTATAAATACCCCAGGAAGAGCTGTAGTTGTGCCTGTGACTTTAATGCCCAGCTGCCAATGAACGTTACCTGGAATGCAGAGGGATCTCTCGTGTTTCCAAGCAGTGTCACCTCCTTACATAACAAGGGACAGGATGAGGACTGCAGCCACCATCCCCAGGGACTCTCCTGCAGAGCACTGTGCCAGAGGCAGCACGCTGCCCTCCCCACACTCCTCCATCATCACTTGCAAAACTTCAGGGACACCAGCAGATTTGTTGAAGTCTGAGGCAAAAGCAACAATATTTTAGCTGTCACACCACCCTCCATCCAGAACAAAATGCTAAATATTACTTGTGTGGCTGTACAGATGGGAAAACTAAGACAAAGATTAAGTGACTTATCCAAAATCCCCAGGAAGTGAGAGGCCAGGAGACACACACACAGCTCAGAGTCCCCACTCATCCTCTCTAACTGAGAGGAAACTGCTCTAATTCTCCCTCTCACAGCTTTGTGTGTGCAGCAGGAATAAATAGCAGAGAATTTTGCTTCCAGGTACAACTCGTGGCTGCTGATACCGATCTGTAAATCCCTGCTTTTATGGCTTAAGTCCTATCAAGGTGTCTCCTTCCCTGGGGACCACCGTGCTGGGAGTGAGCAGGTGAATCACTGTTTAATTTGTGTTGCTGGAGGCACAGCAGTGTCAGCAGAGGGATTTCCACATTTTCTGTCTCTGCAGGACTTGGCAGCTTCAGCAGAGGCTCAGTTGCTTCTCTCACAGAGGGACAGTCAGTGTGGCAAAATCATCTGCCTTGGAGGATGCTCAATACTGGTGGTGGAGCAACTTGTTTCCTCTGAGTACAAACCTTATCGTGAAATCTGTGAACTTAGGAAGTTACAAGCTCGATGTTTAAAAACATGAGGTCGTTTCTAGAAAACATGCAGAGACAAAATATCTGCAATAACTTGTGTTTTAAAAGCTGTGAGTCAGTAAAACCATCATTTCTACTGACAGAAACCACACAAGGACACTGAATTTAAGGGGCTTGGAGTACATGGAAATATTTGAGCATTCTGCAAGGCTTTACTTTAAATTTCCTTTGAAATTAAACTTTTAATAAACTTTTCCCCAAATATCAATGCATTTGCAGTTTTTCCCACTCAGCACTGACTGAAGAGTTTTATTGTATCCAATGAACCACACACTTATCTGTTGCACGGCTTGTGGACCATCTTCAAAGTCTCAAAACAATGAGGGTCCAGGCACACTCAGGGCCTGACTCAGCAAGACAGAGCTCCCATTCCACGTCTGTTGTGGGAAGGTTGACTTTTTTCCCCATTTTCTGCAGGTTCGAGTGGAAGCTGATAACATTTATTGCTGAGTCAGACATTGCAAGTACATGAAATTAGATCTGGATGAGTCTGAACCTGGTTATGAAATGATTAGAAGGGAGGGAGAAAGAGGTCCAAGTTCAGCTGCAATCAGAGGCACTTTTCCTAATGAGTCCACCAGGGAATAAAGCTGGATCTTCATTTCTCCCAGCCCCAAATTCTGCCCTCCTTCAGCAGGACAGTGCAGCCCACAGACAGAGCCTGTTTCACTCCTGAGCTGCTGCACTTTATCTCTTGTACAACAGTTGATTGCTCGTCAGCAAATCCAGGCTGTCAACAGGGTGTTAAATCCCGTGTCCACACCTTGTCTCTCCCTCAGTGCATTTCCCAATTTATAACAAATCCCATCATTTCAGGGACATCCACAGTGTTACTGACATCAACTTACACCTGCTTGGAGTGTGTAAAACCTTCTGACATCCCCAGAGCCTGGATTTCTGCTCCACATCATCTCAACAGCAACACGAGGTTATAAGGCAAAGAGAATTGATTCCCTACATCCTGTCACGTGCAGGATACAACCTGTAATATCCTGGACACAGCCCAAGAGATCCAGTGACCCTTCACACTGCAGTTTTATTAAAAAATATTGTAATTTATCACAATCCTCCTATTTCTATAAAACATGAGTTGCCACAATAATGTCTTTTCTAAGCTTTCCAATTCAAATCCATTGATATTAAATTATATCAGCGTTTCACTCTCCTTTTCCTTGTATGTTGCAACAGAGGCAGACTGAAGGAAAAACATTGTTATTTATCCCCAAAACCTGCAGCAGGATTGCAGTTTTTCACCTGATTTTGCAGCCAAGTTGCAGGGGTTGCACTGAGGCTTCTGCAGACAAATTAAAATGAAGCATAATCCCTCAGGACCGCTTTGATTCCAAAATAATAATTGCCCAATTGGATAAATTATCACAAGTTCAGCTGATGTAAATATCTAACTAAGGCCCATTTGCTGATTTAATGAAATTCAGAAACAATTTGTGATTGCATAATGACCTTGGATTCCTGGCTGATAGAATCAGAGGGCTGGAGAGCAAATGAAAGTGTATTTGACACCGTGCAGGCTGATAACACATTATTTTATTGCTGTAGCTGTGTAGAACAAAGGTGGTGACTGCAGGATGGTCCTGTCCTGAGCGTCTGAACTTAAGCTGCACAAAATTAAAAAAAAGGAGCTGGTCCTCTCTAAACTCACAATAATAGTTTTTTAAACTATAATCATGGAAGAATCAGGGGGGAAAAACACTCATTATAAAGACCTCAACACAATCTTTTGAAGTGCAAACATAATATTTTCTTTACAGATGAGATTGCAGTGTCTCATTAGGAGTAATGACTTAATGGTGTAATTAACAGTGAGTACCCACATCACTGCCAGCACCTCCCTTGGCTGGGTGCAGGGTCACTGAGCACACATCTCACGTCCCACCTCCAGCCCTGATCCCACATTCCAGAGGGTGCTGTGTCCTTGCCGGGGATCTGACCGTGAAGGATCACTCACCACACACCAGCATCCCAGTTCTGTGGAGGCAGGGGAGCTCCAGAGCCTGTTCCCAGAGCAGACAGGGTCAGATCTCCCCTGCTGAAAGCTCCATCCCTCCTCAGACTGCAGCACACCCGGGGCTTTTCCATGCCCACTGTCTGCTGGGGGAAGCTACCAGGTAATTAGGCAGATGAGGTGGGAGGTGTGGAATCTGGGGAGGGATGGCTGGTCCCAAGGCAGTTCTCCACAAAAAGGTCTAACAGGTTTCCAAAGGGAAAGCCTGGACTGGCTTTTCCATGAGCTCCAGCCCTGGGGCTGTTCTCCTCTCCCAGCTCAGCCAGGATTGTTAAAGTTGCCTGAAAACATAGGGAAGGCTGAATCCCAACTGGGAGCTGCAAACATTGAGGTGCTTTCCAGGTTGAGCCCTAAAGATGTCCCTTTTTGGGAGCACAGGGACAGCAGAAAGGGTGAGGAGGCAGGAACAGGGCTCCCTTTATCAAGACCACCAGCAAGCCTGAGCTTTCCTCCCTTGTGACTGTCACTCTGGAAGGGACATAGGATGGAGACTTCTTGTGCAGCTTCCTGAATACTTCCCTACCCTGCAAGGAGGCCAGAAAAGCCCAGAGTCAGTCTGGTGTCTGCAATCCTGCAGAGTCAGGAGAAAGGCAGGCCCTGATTGGGGTTTCTGGTTCAAGGATTTTATAAATATCATAGGAGGCTGTGAAACTCTCTGGGGAAGGAAGTGCAAATCCCACTTCCCGCTGCTCAGCTATGGCAGGGAACTGCTTATTATCATACACAGGGATTCCCATTTTTCAGTCTAACAACAACATAATGGGCTGCCTTTAATATTTGCTTTCTGCAAGCAAGAATTAACTTGTCCAAAGCTGTAGCAACCTGGCATTTACTACCAGAGGAGCCTGTTGGCAAAGAAATGACCCTTGAAGAGCTAAACCAGGAGCAGAGACAGGAGTCTGTGCACCTCTCCTGGCTTTAATCACAGGTGTTGGTGCTGGAATTTTATCTGAATTAGCCTTCCCAGCAATCTGTTATCCCTGCATCTCCTCACTGCACAGCCAGTCTGTTCAGGGCAGAGAGCTGCTACCCAGCATTTTGCTGTGCCTTTTTTTTGGATGGGAGAGGTCATTTCATCTTTCAGAAGCTGAAACACACAACAGGAGATGGTCCCAGCTCAGGGTGGGATCTGCAGCAGCAGCTCATAGGTGCAGGAAGCATCTGACTAAGGGGAAATGCAGGGGGAATTGGAGAGGGAGATGGGGAGAATCTGTGACATTTTTATGGCAGCAACCTGGAGGCCCAGAAGGAAATAGCCCTCCCTACATCTCACTTTCAGTTGGAAACTTGGCTTTTCTCTGGCGAGGAAGCTGGAGGATGGATTCCCTGTAGACTCTTTGCTATGGGATTTTCTCCAGCTACTGATCATAGAATTTGGATGGAATGAGGCCTTAAAGCTCATCTCATTCCAACCCCTGCCATGGGCAGGGACAGCTTCCACTAGCCCAGGTTGCCCCAAGCCCCATCCAACCTGGCCTTGGACACTTCCAGAGTGTTTTATTCCTCCTCCCAGCCCACTTGTGAACATACAAAAGGGAAACACCAGAGCAGAACTACCCCACGGCCAAGCAGAAAGTCACCTGCCTCTTGCCTGTGCCAGTCAGCCAAAGGGAGAAGGACAACAACAACAAAAGATTTTACTCATGCATGAAAAGGAAAGTGAGTTACCCCAGGCAAGGGCCCTACAAGGCCATGCAGAACAAGCCAGGACTCACTCACTGCACTGGAACTGATGGGAATGGAGCATTTTGGGATAGGTTTTTGTAGGATATTTAATAAATTCTCCAACAAAGGTAGGTCTGGGTGGCATCTCTACAGAGATGTCACATAACACAGCCCAGCCCAGGGCCACAATTTGCAGAGGGACTTGATCAAAGCCGCTGGATTTGCAGGAGACAAAGAGACACGAGAGGGGACTGAAGTTCCCTGATCCCCACACAGCCCCTGCCAGGAGAGGCACAGTCTCCAGCAGGAGAAACTGGGACAACAGAGCTCAACGTTAGCAATAACAAGTGTTTTTTCTCTCTGACAAACTGTGCTTTCTGCTCAAAGGCAGCTGCAACCACATATTTTTTGCTCTTACCCAACTTCTTCCTGTGCAGCCCTTGGGAGCCAGGCACTCGCTCACCCCGTGGCTGGGTGGTGCCACAGTGTGTCACCGGGTACCAAACCTTGTCCTGCCAGCTGGGCTCACCCCTTTCTAGGGCAAATGCAGCTTCCATTTTTCTACTTTTATTTTGCAAAATTTAGGCAAAATAGTATCAGGAAGCATGGGGGGGGAAGGAAGAAAACCAAACATAAAATAAAACCTAATTTTAATGTTTTAGCAGCCAAAGGAAGTCAGGGACATCCCTTTGACTCTCTAGGCTTGCTGGTAGCCACACAATGAGACAAACATTGCCTTGAAATTAAATGTCATATATATTGAAATAAGAGAATGCCTGATTCAATAAGTACTTGCTTCTCTGTTTCCTTTCATGGGGTTTAAACACTTGCTTTCTTTAAACATGGTCACACAATGACTGTATTGTAGCCAAGGGGTAATTTTTGATTAGCAGGTAAAAGCAGCAATCCAGGTATTTGTCAGCTGCTAGAAACCCTCTAAGATCCATGGAATTCCTTCATTACCTGTTCCTAACCTTTCCCAGGTCAGCATCCAGGGATTGGACATGGCAGGAACCACAAGCCTCCAGACATTCCTGCTGCCCTCAGCCAAACCCCAGGCCAGCAGCACACCCAGGCCTAGGGCCCCAGGAAAGGCTTTATAAAGGCATCAGTGAGGTAATAATGAACTCACCTGGACCTGGAGAAGAGATGTGTGTTTCAAATTAGTGCTGCTGTGTTGTCCTAAGTGAACTTAATCATCCCATGGCCTTGGAGAACCCTCCAGCAGCTCCAGCATCTCTTACTCCTCCTGCTGTCAGGTGTTAGTGGGAGCTTGTCTTAAACCAGCTGTTTCAGGAGAGGCTGTTCCTCAGCTCTTTTATTAGTTGCTCCAGTATAATTACAATTGCAATAACACTTAGACTTTTGAAAGCACTCTTTGTTTTCTGATTGCTTCCTGAACACCAGTGAATAATCCCGGCTTTACTCTGCTTCCTGGGGAAGAGCAGGAATTTTCCTACAAGAAAGGCTGTTACTTCATGGTAACAGTAAAGCAGATGGTGAATGGGAGGGAACATGAGGCACCTGTGTCTCCTCATGGCCTGTGCTGAGATGTTCTCCCAGCCCAGTCATCCTGGGTCCTCCCGGGCAGGAGCAGCGTGTCACAGTCCCCATCCGAGCGGCAACGCCACCCTGAATTCATCCCTGGAGTCAGCTGTTGCCTCCTCAGCGGATCGTGAGTCATTTCCACTCCAGTTATGACTCAGTTGTCTGGAAACTTCGCCTGAGTAAGGGCTGAATGTCTTGCTCGTGTTTCTCCTGAGGTTTCTCCTCGTGGAGCCCCTGGGCAGGGGGTCAGTGCTGCCCCTGCCACCGAGGGCCAGGCAGGTCACCCAGCAGTGCTCAGACACCCACAGCAGCACACACTTATCTGCCTTTCTATGCCAAAGATCATGGGAAGGAGTAAACTCATGGTGTCTGCTGCTCACGAGCAGCATCCCCAGCGGAAAATCCCAATTACATCCTCCACACATTTGGGGGTGCTTTGCTTTTCAACACCTTTCCTCTGCTGCCCTTTGGAAGGAAAGTGTTTGCATAAATAACAGCAGATGCGTTTGAAAATAGCTCAGTCTCCCAGCCCGTGTTTAGCAATAGAAATGAGCAAGGATGAAACAGTTGCATCTGAAGTGAGAAAGCCGGCAGATGGTTTGAGGGAACCGCAGCCCGGGCGGCGCTGCTGGTGCTCGCTGCCCGCACAGATTGAGGCACCCGGGGCTCAGCACCAGCAGGAACATCCTCGAGGTGCTGCTTGGGTTTTTTGCTGGTTTGTTTCAGGCATTAGAGAGTGTCCATGCTTGAGGTGCTGGCTCCATCCAGCCCCTTCCCTGGGGCTCTGCTGGTGCTGCCAGCCCCGGGGACCCCTTTGTCCCACTGCCCGGTGAGTGCTGTTCTCCATCCTGAGCTCTCTGAGCAAAGCACAGCTGGGCCAGGGAGCTGCAGCCTCTCCCCTCACTGAGCCCCGAAGGAGGGAAATGGGTTACTGCCTACAGGCAGCCTGGTAACAATTTCCACATTGCAAGGAATGGCTCTGAACTCGCACTACAGCAATGGTTCAGTGTGTGCCTGTGAGAAGGAAGCTTTGCCCTGGGACAGGTACAGCTGGCACTGCTTTGTGACCAACTGCACTGAACAGCAGCTCCTCTCCTTCCTTCCATCCAAAACCTTCAAGATCTTCTCCTTCAGCTCAAGAACCTTCAAAACATGTGAAGTTCTCACACACAGTGCTTTCATTTCCTTCTCCAATGGTCACCAAAACCTCCAGCTTCCCAAAGGTGTGTCCACTTGGAAATGACAAACTCCTGTACGTGACAGATGAGGGTGTGGGTGTAGCCCTGACAGTGGGGCAGATTAAGATGTCATGGGCTAAGGTTGTATCAGCATTTAGCCAGATATTGGGAAAAAACCTGAACCACTGACCCCACAGCACACAGCCCAGCAATGACCTGAGCAGTGTGGGGGCAAACAGCAGGGGTTTGGGTCTCCTGTTCTCTTGGCTTCCCACTAAAATAGGTGGATGGATGTTGCATTGAGCCCTGCTCCAGCCATCAGGCAGAGCCAGAGAGGATGTTGTACCTGCTTGGTGGGGAGGGCTGGGACGAAGCCCTGCTCCCAGGGCTGTTTTCTCAAGGAACAAACATGCCAGGGATGAGGGTATTTATCTGCCACATCTCACTTGTACTCAAAACAGCCAAAAAATTCTGCCAAGAACTGCCTGCCCCGTGTGATAAACCGGGCTGTGTGCTGAGCTCGTGGGGTGATGGGGGCAGTTCCTAAGGTTACCTTAATAACAGAAAACTGCACTTGCATTTCCAGAGTTGCAGAAACCGCAGAGATATCAGGGCATTAATCACTTGTCTGACTGCCTGTGCCCTGTGTTGTGGTGAGGTGCTGCATTCCAGGCTGACGGGTCCTGTCACCAGCGGGTGCTGCTGTTGGGGCACGTCCCTGGGAGGGACGGGGCTCCCCAGCCCTGACAGCACCTCCTTTGCTCATCCTCTCCTCTCCATCCTGTGACTCTGTGACCCTCAAAATGAGCTGTTGGATCGTAGAGTCATAAAACATCCTGAGCTGGAAGTGACACACCAGGATCACTGAGTGCAACTCCTGTTGCAGCTTTGAAACATCCACCTGGGGAAATGGCCCCGTGTGGACAAGGGGGTGACACACCAGGGTGGCCATAAATGGCCCATTTGTCAGTGGCCTGAAGGTTCTGAGAGCTGATTACAGTGTTTGCCCTGGGTAACCAGGGAACCTGCAGTGCTGGGGTTTATCTGCCAGGGTCAGGCTGGTGGTAACGGGGCTGCCCTGGGGATCCCTCCTGCCCTGGGGATCCCTCCTGCCCCGGTGACTGGGGAGCAGGGCAGGAGGCTGTGCCCGTGCCAGGCGGGCACGAGGGGACAGGATTTCCTCCACTGACTGAACTCCCTGGAGATAAGGAAAGCAAACACACGTTGGTGTGCAAGGGCAGGGCCTAGAAATGGGGCTGTCTGCTCTGGGTGCTGCCCTTCTGCTCTGCCCCACAGCCCAGCACTGGGGGCTGGGGCTGAGGAGCTGCCTGAGCTGTTCCTGCTGTGGGTGGCACAGGCTCTGGGGCTGGGGCCCATCCTGATACCTAATAACAGTGCTTTGATATGTTTTTATATGTATATTTATGTATATATATATAGAGAGAGTCTAGTATATAAACAGAATATAGTTTGTGCATATATGTGTATATATAACTACATAAAATNNNNTATAATGATATATCATAATATGTTACATAGTTTTAATATTATTTATATATAATAAATTATTATATCATATGTATTATAATAACATAGTATGATATTATAATACATATAACACACATAACCTATAGTATAATATTATAATATAGTAAATTATAACATATAGAAACATTTTATATAGAGAGATATATATATAAATAAGTATATATATTAGAATCATAGAAAGGCATGGGTTGGAAGGGACCATATATATATATATTTGTCTTACATATTTTATATATTAGATATATATGTCTTTCTGTCTATATCTGTGTCCAGCACAGCTCTTGGCTCCTGTGCCCTCTCCATGCCCTGCTCACACAGAAATGCAGCTGTCCCATCACCTCCCAGCTCCTGCTGGGCTCTGAGGTGCTGCAAAGCTGCACAAAATGAACTAAATCTCAGTCTCACCCCAGTAAGGAGTGTTGTGTTGTTATTTACCCAGCTGAAATTCCCTTCCACTTTCGAGTAAGTGCTGACAAATCTCGTGGGCAAACTCCAGCTACATCGTTATGAGGCTCCCAAACTTAAAGCAAGAGTTTAAAAATGATTGATTTCCCCCAAATTGGGGCAGCAGCCTTGGCAGTGAGTGTCCTGAACAAAACTGGCCTTTCTACTGCCACAAGGGATGGGTGTGTTTTGCTGTAAAGAAAAATAACTCAATAACATCTCTGAGTTAATTGTAGAACAAAAGAGGCCTCGATTTCTGCCATCCATCATGGAAAAGGTTGCATCCAAATATACATACATTAAAAATAAAAAGGTATAAACAATGCTTCCTTCCTTGAGAGCTTCCCTGGTAAACCTGGACCCTGCTGGAGCCTGGCTGCCTCCAGCTCATCTTCCTGTTGGTAGAGGCTGCTCTGGTGTGAGCTGAGCCCCCAGGGAGACTCCAGGCACCTCTCAGGACCATTTCCTTGGAAAATGGTTTGTTTTTAGCAGCATCTTTGATTTAGAAGAAAGGCCCAAAGTCTTTCCTTTGCTCTGTGTCCTGGGAGGCTGTTGCTGTGGGAGGGTGTGAGATGGGCACTGAGCCTTCCTCATTCCTTCTCTGCTCTGAGGCCTCAAAATATGTTGGATTATCAAACAGGACTGAATTTCCCTGCAGAGCTCGAGCTGGAGGGACCAGCAAGGTGTGGAAGCCTGAGTGGGATCCCTGGGGGATTGGAGACACGGGAGCATCAGCCCTGTGGACACCCCACCCACCTCTCTGTGGGCTCCTTCCCCCTCCAGAAGGGCTTGTGGGGTTTCATTTGTTCATCTGGAATTCCTGTTCCTCAGGGGAAAGCCTCTGCTTCCACCTCCAAGAGGATTACTGGGGCCACAGGACCAAATCCCTCTGTTCCTTACACCCATGTAAATCTGGAGTAAATAAATCCTGTTAAGCCATTGGGGCCACTCTGGGCTTACCCAGACAGAAATGGCAGGACTATAAATAAGATCTTGGTTTGATTAGGGAAATAAAGGCAGGAAAAAAGCACTTGTAAGATATCCAGAGGAAATATAAGCTCCCCCCCTACAAGTAGTTATGCTGACAGTGATGAATTTGTCCACGAATGCCAGTCAGAGAGTGAGTCATGTTTCATAAATTACAGTAAGATATTCATAGAATCATAGAACATCCTGAGCTGGAAGGGACCCACAAGGATCCTCAAGGTCCAACTCCTGGCTCTACATGGGACAACCCCAAATGTCCTTAGGAATCTTAGGAAATGCCCTGGTAATATTCATTTCATCTGTGAAATCTGTAGCCTGAGATGCCACCAAACAATCAAAATTGAGAGTAATTCAGTGGCTCCATATCAAGCACATCCAGTTACTGTAGCTGATGTTAGAGCCACACATTTCTGGCAGTGTCCACTCATTCCCTGTTGGAGTCAAACTGATATGGAGAAGCTGCTAAATGGGGTTTGCACCCCGTGTCCTCAACCCCTGGGGCCAGGGGGGCCAGTGGCAGCGTTGGGTGCTGCCTGTGCCAGGTGATTTGTCCTCTCCCATGGCTGCTCTCCACAGCAGCTCTTCCCTCCCTCTCTCTTTTCAGAGAAAAGCTGCTTTTGCAGTCCATTGCAGTTAAATGACTTGCTGGTGATCAAAAACGAGCTGGGAAGAGAGAGCTCAGGGCCTTGGCTTTGGTGTTTCACCCCATCCTGCCTCCCCCAGCCTTGCCATACTTAGAGAGGCAGAATTATCAGCGGAAGAGTTTATAAAATGTCAAAACAGTTTCTCTCCTGTCAGCCAGAGAATTTGTGTAAATAGAGCCTCTTTCAAGAACCTCTTGCCAGCTCAGAACTCCCTTTCATCTCCCCAGGATTTATTTTATGCTGTTTTTGTGGGATTTAAAAACAATCTCTAAGGAAGAGCGAGGATGGAAAGTTCTGAGTCCTCGGAGGTGGTGGGTGTGGGGCACCACGGAGCTCCGGGGGGATCCCGGGTCTGCTGTCACCTGCCAGGGGTGACAAAGCCAGGCAGAAAGGCTGTGAAACAGAAACTGAGAGGTGATTTCCTCCCGTGATTCACAGGAGGGGACTGCTCGAAACTGCTGGGTAATAGCTCTGTGTGCTGTGCAGCAAGTTGGAAAAGCAGCTCTGGGAACAGAATATTCCAAAAAGCTGCATTTCCCAAGTCAGCAGAGAAAACACAGCGTGACATGGTTCATTCACAGCCCTGGGTGCTTTGAGAGAGAGGAAGAGTGTGGGTCAAGGAGAGCTGGATAACCAGGGGGGAATTGCTGCTCCCACGGCCGGGAAAGGTCATTGCCACGTGCGGGAGCGGAGTTGGCATCACACAGGGTCAACTGCTCTGCCCTGGCTGCAGCTTCACCCACTGCACAGCCACACCCACAGAAAACTGCAAAAAACTCTCCCATGAATTTTGAGACACACAAAAATATCATCTGTCCAAGCCCCTGCCCCTGTGTTCCCGCCCTGTTTGTGCTTGGAATTCCAGGGGCTGACAAGCAGGAGCTGTTTCAAAGCTGCATCCCAGCCTGTCCCAGCAAACCCACCGAGCCATACTGGTTTGACAGCCCCATCTCCCTCCTACACTGGTGCTGCACTCCCTAACGAGCCAAGCAAGAAGAGCAAACACACACACACTCACTCCCAGGTTTCGGGAGGTTTAAAATCCAAAGCCACATAATCCAGCCGAGCAAAAGCACTTTGGGAGCGCAAGTGTCGCGCCGGTCCCCGCTGTCTGCTGAGTGCAGGTTCCTGCTCTGGAGCAGCATCTCAGGGCAGTGCAAATGTCTGGCTGTGCCCACACAGAGCAGCCTCCTGGGAAGGGATGCCATCCAGGGAAGGGATGCCATCCCCATACATGGAGACAGCTGCTGCAGGGAGCTTTACCAGGCCCCTGCACTTAAAAGGAGCAAAGCTCTTCCTGAGGCAGCTGCGGGGCAGGAGCTGGGAGTCTGCTCGGGGGAGGTGAAACCCAGTGCTGGCAGTGCCCCTGCTCAGCCAGAAGAGAGTTTGGGGCTGTGTTTCCTGCCGTCCTCAGGTTGTCAGTGTGTGATCACTGCCCTGTGGAGCCCAACGTTGTTCCATTCCCAGTGTCAGGCAGCCGGGAGGAGGGATGGGCTGTCCCCGCCGGGAATGTCGAGGTCGCCACATGTGCTGCTTGAGAAATCGGGCAAAGCCACAGACTGATGTCTGGCAGGGATTAAAATCCCGAGGGAATGCCAGCCATGCAGGTTATCCCTGCTCCTCGTGGCATTAACACTTTATTTCCACCCTGATGTCTCCCGCTGTGAGACCCTGAGCTCAGGCTGTGCTCACACGAGTCGTGGGCTGCATGTGCTGGTGGTGCAGGGGTTGGAGCAGGGATGCAGAGGGTCAGGGGTCTGTGGGAGCAGAGCTTGGGGCTCCATCCACCACCAGACACCGTCACATCTCGCAGCACCATCTGCCAGCTCCGGCCCCCGCTGTGCTGACCCGGCTCAGCCTCCACACACTCCCTGCTCTGCTTTAAATAACACTCAGGACCAGCCAAGGCTGAGAGTCTGCCCCAGAGTCTGTCAGCAGACAGCAGCAAATAGGCATCTGCCCCTTTTCTGGCTGTTCCAAACACACTGGTGAGTCAATGTGGAGAATCCAATTTCCAGCACAGTTCAAGCTCAGGGAACGGGATGTGGAAGGGAAGAGGAGCTTTCCAGATCTGATCCTCCGCTGACAATTTGCTCTTGACAGTGGTTGAAATCATCTTTGGAACCAAATCTGCCTTCTGAGGGCAGCGAACTTTGCCTTTCAGCACAGCTGTATGTGTGCCAGGGGAGAGGCTTCTTCAGGTTTTCCCATCTGTGAGAAGCACCGACAGCGGTTTTCTGACATCCCTGTGCCTCCACATGCAGGGGCAGGTGAAACAATCCCGAATTGTTGGGAGTTTCAGAGGGAAACCAAAAGGGCCCTGCTCCTGTCCAGCCCTTCCCAGCTCTGACAAGACCAGACTGACCCTCCTCTTACCACAGACGGGGAAACTGAGGCACAGAGTGACACGACATCAGTCACCCACACCAGGCTCCAGCCTCTCACTCTGGCTGGCTATTCAGCAGACCACAATCCCTCTCTGTCACACCAGATGTGATCCTGTTCCACATTCATATCCTCTCTCTGCTTTGCTTTCACTTCCTTCCCAGGGCAGGGAAGAGCCAGGACAGTCCTCACCACTTGCAGCCTCTTGGTTTATGAGTTGCTTTCCCCCCCCCGCCCTAAGTTAAGATTAAATTTTAAAATCCCAGAAAAATCCCTCCTCCACAGCTCCTGGCACAAGAGCAGGAGTTGCTGGGATGTAAGGAAAGAGGAATGAGGTGGGGGATGTTGATGTCTCCCCAGCACTCTGTGAGCACAGGTTTTGGGGGCAACCAGGACACCCAGAGCCCAACTGGGGTCCCAGGCAGGGCATTCCAAGGAAGTTGCCTTCAAGGAGGCTGCCTTCTCCTCCCTGCAAGTGTTTTACATCCCCACCAGAACAAAGGCAGCCGTGGCTGTTGTTGACTCACACGATAAGATCATTGTTGTGGGATTTATTTTTTTATTGTGTGTCACTTAGAAATAATTTTTTTTCGAGCAAATTCGTTCCCCTCCCCTCCGCCCCCAAAGTGAAAAGGGAATCTGTGCTCAAAGCCACAGCTGAGATTGCAGAGAGACCTTCCCTTCCTGATCCTTATCTCACCAGGATGTAGGAGGATCCTTGGGGAATATCTGGAAGCCTTTTGCTGGAGCCATCCAAGAATCCAGCAAGCTGAGTACGGCCTTTAAATGGCAAAACCATCAAGTGCTCAGGGAGCAGGATCTGAGATGCTGTTTAACCCCATCTCACTGTGACATCCCTGGGTTCCATCACACAGGAATCACCCAGCTCTCATCCCAATCTTCCCAGCACGGACTCCTCCTGGAGCCGCCTTCTCCACAGGCTCAGCTAAATAATGTGAGCTAAAAATACACCTCTGACTCCTAATCTAAACCAAACTGCTGGCTCCCAACGTTCCTCCAGCTGCAGCCCCGCTCACAGCTGGGCAGGTTTGGGTGGCAGCAAGGCCAGGGCTGAGTTTCTCTTGGGCTGCAGGCAGAGCAGGGGATGGGAGAGCTGAGTGGGTGCCACACACAGCAGGAACAGGAGTGAAAGGTGGTGGGGAACAAAGTCCCTTCCATCTGGTCCTTTCCTCCACCTTGGGGTGGGTCACACCTGGACACAGCTCTGAACTACAGTTCTCAGCAGCAGCACAGCCCTGGGGAAGGACTGAGGGTGACAGGGCAGGTTCCAGTGACAGCCAGCAGCTCAGGGGCTGGTGAAGAACTGTATCATCCACACCAGCATCATCCTCCCACTTATCCAGAGCAGACTGTGCTTTTGCTTGATGGCTGATGCCCCACTGATTCCACAGAGCAATGGAGAAGTGAATCCTGGACCCTCATATGCCTGACCCCGATCCTCCTCACTCCCAGTCCCTCCTGCTGCCAGCTTCACTGGCATGTGCTTCCCTAAGCCTCCTGGCAGGAGCACATTAGTGCTTATGGAGCACTAATGGGGAGAGGAGGAGAGCAGAGAGCCCTCCAGTCGGGATCTGGGGTTGGATGCTGGTAAAAAAGCAGCCAGAAGGGGGGGCAGAGCTGATTTCCACAGCAAAACTCTCCCTGATCCCACGCTCCGGCCCCATTTGGCTCCTCTGTGCAGGGAGGGTTTAATCACTTTGCAAGCTGTAAAAACGTCCAGCCCAGTGTTTCCTGAGAGTGGGGCTGCAGGAAGGCAGTGGGAGAAGAGCTGAGTGCCCACGGAAGGAGGATGCAGCACCCACAGCACCCCAGGGCTGAGGGAAAGCTGTGCTCATGTGGGGCAGGAACAGGAGAAGGACACAGGCTCATCCTCCTTTGGTGACAGAGGAGTCACAGCCATCCAGCACCCTGGTTGTGTCACATTTAGGACAGGAAACAGATGCTGCCTGGTGGAGGAAACATCTGAAGAATATCAGTGCACCTTGTGCTGTCCCCAGCAGGAACCTGTGGGAACAGGAACGGGGGGTACTGGGTGGAAACAGCCCAGTTCAGCCCCAGTCAGGGAGGTGCAGCTGTGCTGGGTTCAGTGGCACCTCCCTCAGAGACAGTGTTCCCCTGGGAAAGCACCTGTCTGTGAAGGAAAAGGGAGGGGCAGATCCAGGGCTGTGAAACCTCCCGGGCTGCTGCAAACACCTCTCCCAGAGGCTGCTCGATCCCTGCCATCCCAAAGCACCTTTCCACCCATGGGTGCTGCTGCCCCATTGAGCCCAGTCAGGGCATTCTCAGACAGTGAACACTCTGCTGCCAGCAGCCAGTGTGGTTTGATTTCTCATTATCCTACTGTGATCTGATTGGTAATTAATTTTTCCCCAACTTTTGCCCGTTCTGGCAAAGGCCAAGTGACCTCTCCCTGTCCTCACTTTAACCCACAAGGTTTTCCTTATATTTTCTCTCCCCTGTCCAGCCCTCAATCCCTTTGTCTGTCATCAGTGAAGGCATTAAATAACACTGGTCCCAGTACAGACCCCTGAGGGACACCACTTGTCCCTGATGTCCAACAGGACACTGAGCCATTGAACCATCACCCTCTGGATGTCACCACCCCACCAGTTCCTCAGGCACCACAGTCACAGACTCTGTCCTGATATAGATCTGATCCAGGCTGCCCACTGACATCTTGGATATCAGAGGCTGTTTACGTCCAAAATTAAGAAATACTGTGCTGAATTCTACCTTCTAGAAACTTCATCTGCCTTAAATTAAGTTCCTAAGTCTGATTTTTGCCAACAGAGCCAAGTTCAGTTGCAGGCTGGGACTGTCCATACACAGCTCCCCATGTTCCCACCAAAACTCCCTCCAGTCAGGGAGCAAGAAGCTCTAAAGTCGACTTCAAGCAATCAGAATTTGCCCAACTCTTTGGATAGCAGGGAAGAAAGAAGTCTCATTTATTTCTGGCTCTGTCTGCTCTCAGACTGATTTCACTTCCCCACCCTCAGCATTTCCAGAAAGTTGGGAGGCAGAGATGGAGGACTTGGTGTCTGGGAAACCAGCTACCACCCCTGGTTGTCCTCCTGACTTCCAGCAGAAACGAGGACTCTCACTGACAACAATCACCCGTGTTATGAGGGTTCTTGTCAGGCTGAGCAAGGTCCAAGTAAAAAGTGTTCTTCAGCCACCTCAGAGCCTTAACTGGAAGGGTACAACTGGAATTAAATCAGCTGTTGGAATTTAGTGCAATGCTCTTCAACATCCTCTGAGCTGCCTCCTTTGCCACAGCGACTGCAGAGTGATTATCTCAGGTGATAAGTGGCAGCTTTGCACAGTCAACTGTGGTTGACGTTGTCTGACTTGTAAAACTGTGGCTCAAAAGAGGAAGCAGTTAAAGTCTTTATTTATGAGTTGCTGGTAAGCAGGAGTGTGGAAGCTTTCCCATTTTTTTTCCCTCAAAACAGCCTTTTAGAGCACTTCACTGCCACGAGGCTGCTGAAGGGAAGCTGTGAGCTCTGGGAGACGTCTCCAGAGAGGGGAACAGCTCCTGGGTGCTGAGGAGTTCGCAGCTCTGTGGGAAGGCAACACCTGATTTGCTGCCTGAGCGCGGAGGGCGTGAAATACTGACAGAAGTTTGCACCTGGAAGTGACTGGAACAACTGAGCACCAGACACTGAAGACAAATCCCACACAGGGGCATCGATGCCCGTGTCTCCTCCCGCAGCTCAGGCCGGGGTGGGAGCACCATCATGCCAAACAGCAGCCTGGCACTGAGCAGCCTGGACGGGATTTACATCGGCACCGAGTGCTTGGTGGCTTTGTTTGCCACTTTGGGCAATGTGCTGGTGATCTGGGTGGTGAAGCTGAGCTCCACCTTCCAGAACACGACGCTGTACTTCATCGTGTCGCTGGCGCTGGCCGACATCGCCGTGGGGATCCTGGTGGTGCCCCTGGCCATCGTGGTGAGCCTGGGCATTGCTGTGCACTTCTACACCTGCCTCTTCATGTGCTGCCTCATGGTGGTTTTCACCAACGCCTCCATCCTCTCCCTCCTGGCCATCGCCATCGACAGGTACCTGCGGGTGAAGCTGCCAACCAGGTGAGTGCTGCACCTCTGCCCCTGCCCAGCCTGTGCTCCTGTCCTCCTTAACTTGGCCCTTCTCCAGCAAACACGTACTTGAAGTGGATGCTTGTGCCTCAAAGCCCCCTGAGATGAGGTCTGGAGAGCAGGACCCCGCTGGGTGCAGCACAGAGAGACCCCAGGGGAGCTCACTGATCATCACTGGTCTGAATGAGTCTGTGGGCAAACCCATTGAGTTCTTCTGCTGTTTTAATTGTGCAGGATGCTGAGTGGACCCTAAGTTTCTCTGGGTTTCTGAGGCAGATCTTTTAAATAAAATTCCATTTAGTGTTTGCTGACAACACAGAAGTAGTAACAAACTTTCTAAGGGTTAACTTAAGTCATGTGCTCTTTGTATTTGAATGGAGAAGTACATAAACTAAAAATGGAAAGCATAGCCTCAAGCAGCAGAGAAATCATCATTTCATGGGAAAGGGCCTATGAAATTGAAGAGCAAAAGAACATTTTAGTCCTTCAAGTGGCATAAAAAAAAATAAAGAGGAAGGTACGCTCAGAAAAGGTGAGAAATAAGATAGAACTGCTAATAGCAGCAAAGCAGAAGATGATCTTGGCAAGATAAGCACCAAGATCATAGTGAAACAAAAAATAATATGGGTGAAAAGATCCAATTATAAACAGGGGAAGTTAAGCACAATTCTTACTGATGCTGCAAAGTAACTGTTACAAATGTCTCAAGATAAGATTTGGTTTCCCCCCTCTTAAAAAAAACCCCAAAATACTAATACTCCATTTTCTGATAATGAACCTTTAGTATCCGAACATGTGAGTTTGTGAAACCGTCCTTAACTATTTCAAACACTCCTGTTTAACAGAGCCTGGGTTTTCCTCCCCCACAGGTATAAGAGAATCACTACAGAGAGAAGAGTTTGGTGGGCACTGGGGCTGTGCTGGTCTGTGTCCCTGCTGGTCGCACTTGTCCCCATGTTTGGCTGGAACAAGTCAAGAGACTCCAACTTCCTCAGGTGCCGATTCATGTCCGTGATGAGGATGGATTACATGGTGTATTTTGGCTTCTTCACGTGGATCCTTGTCCCCCTGCTCATCATGTGTGCTCTGTATGCTGAAATCTTCCACATCATCAGGACAAAGCTGAGTCAAGGCACGACCAGTGCGAGAGGGGCCGGAGCTTTTTATGGGCAGGAGTTCAAGATGGCCAAGTCTCTTGCGCTTGTTCTCTTCCTGTTTGCAATATCCTGGTTGCCTCTGTGCATTATAAACTGCATTTCCTATTTTTACCCCGAGTCTCAGATCCCCCAGTTTTGGATGTACCTGGGAATCCTGTTATCCCACGCCAATTCTGCCATGAACCCCGTTGTCTACGCCTGCAAGATAAAGAAGTTCAAAAGCACGTACCTTTTAATTTTAAGGACCTATATCCTGTGCAAAAAGCCAGACCCAGCTCTTACAGAGCAACAACTAGAGTAGACAACTGATAAACCACTTGGCTTTGCTAAAGAACTCATGGGAAAATAAAGCAATGTGTAGATCTGAAGGTTACCCTAAAGCTGTATGTGAATATGTGTCTTTGTATTCTATCAGTTCAAAATACAGAAGGAAATACTGCCTAGTGTTGATTCTTTTTGTTTTGTTTTTTTTCTTTTTAACATAAGGGTTGGAAGAGTTGACTGAAAAGCAGGATAAATGTGTTCCTTACTGTTTGTAATCCAGCAGCTCACAACCTCACTGACTGTTCTCACACCCTTTGTCTTCTCTGTCCATTTAGACTAAACTTGAGTCTGGTCAACTTGTGCTGCAGCCATGGTTGTCACATTGTCATGAATAACTATTGGATGGATTTTGCATTGATTCAGCCTGCTCCTTCAGACCATGGCAATCAAAAAACCCAGCCTGCAGAGTTTTAGCTGCCTAGGATGGCATAAAAATTGCACTAATTGTTACACCACACCTGACATAGCCTCTTTTTAATAAAGATGGATCAAACTGCAAATAGATCACTGAAGGCCAGGCTACTTTTTTCCCCATCTTTAAATAATAAAAGTAGTCCAGATAAAGCAGAAAAGGGAGTGCATCATCCTGTTACTTATCTTAGAGAGGATTGGCATCTGCTCCTTTAGCTGAGAGCAGACATCTCATTTCTGATCTGATGCAACCCTTGTCCCAGACCAAAGCTCTGCCTCGTTTACCCAATTCAACTTGATAGATAAACAAGCCAAAGGAAGACACTGCACAAGTACAGCAGAAGTTGGTATTTGATCTCTAATGATCAGTGATGGAACTGATTGGTTTCAGCAGAAAAACTGGTCCCATCTCAAGAGCAGGAAATTATTCATTAGAACGACACACGGGGGACTTTGCTGATATGTTTCTGGTGAACTGAGGAAGGGGGGAGCAACACTGCACCAAATTCCTGGCAGGCTGCCTGACAAACTCCAAGGGAACAAGGCACAAGGATCTGGAGGACGAACAGAGAGGGGACTGAGAGCAGGGGAAGTCATCCTGCCTTCTGAGAACAAGCTGCATGGCCCTGCTCTCCCTCATAATGTTGCAACCAGATGTCAACTCCAAACTGCCAGGGGATATCACAGGCCACTGCTGTCCATGCATCCTTCACAGCACCATTTAACCCATGAGCTGTTTCCACTCACCCTCCTAGAGCTGGACAATTTATACTGGACACAAACACGCTCAGACACATTCCTGCTGTGAAACCTTGTCCTGAGGGAGAGAAAAGTGCAAACATTTTGAGTGGAAACCTCCTGAAATAGTGAAAATGGGAGAGCCAGAAACAGAGGACACACAATCCTCTGTTCTGATTAGCAGATGCACTTGTCACAAATTCCTGTAGCTCCAGGAATTTTCAAGAGTTGGCTGGTGGCTGCCTTTAAAAGCTGTGTATGACCCTACAGAGCTCTTGGCACAGGAAAGGGAGAGACAGAGGGATGCTCTGGGATGAGTTTGGGGCTCAGCAGCAGCCACACAACAAACAGATTCCGTGTCACCTTCCAAGGGCTGTGCCACACTCAGCCCTCCAGGGACACACACACAAGTGCTGTGCTGTGGTTGGCAGCGTTTCACAATGGACATGAAATGGTTGTGCTGAGTCTCAGCACAGTTCACAGTGAGGAAACACCTGCATGAAACCCCAACATCCCAGAGCTGGGCTCGAGGAGGGGGGAGCCCGTGGTGAGCCACCTTCCCTTGCATTTCTAACTTATGGCATGGGGAGGTAACATTTGTTCAAGCCAGGTAAACCTTCAGACCTTATTTCTCTGTCAGGTAGTTTAGTAATGCTGTTATTAATGTTAAATAAAAAATTAAACTAAATTAAAAAAACTGTGCACAAACCACACTCAATCCCTTGTGAATCTCTTCACAGCTAAAAATACTAAGGAGTAACATGGTATTTTTCTCTATTAAATACAACTTGAAGAAACTGCCATGACTGAGATGAGAGCAGATGACAGACCACAGGTTGTACCGTGGAACAGTCTGTGGCCTGACCCACACCACCACACACCAAATTTCAGAACAGAAAAGTGTTTAGACACACTTTTTCATGTGGTCCCCTGAGCCTCCAGCAGTTGCTGGGAGGAGGAGACAGGACAACCCACCGGGGGTGGCAGAGGTGGAGTCCCTGCTCTGCTGACGGGGGCTGGAAAGGCACCAGAGTTTAAGTTAATTAAGTTTAATTCCCGCGTTTAAGCGGAATTAAACCTCAACCAGGCACGGCTTGGTGCTGCCATCAGGTGGCACATCCAGCATCGCTCCTCTCAAGCCTCTCGGATGTTTCAGCCGCGGTGCACAGGAGTTTGTAGGACGCTTGTCCTGCCCCAGAGATCCCTCTAAAGGGGTGTTTGAACAGAACACATGCAAATATGAGCGTTTTCAGGAAACAGAAATACCTGCAAAAGTCTGGCACTCTCTGGTGACCACAAACGAGGAGGTTCCTGAGGCCCCGAGGGCTGAGCCAGCAGGAAACTTCGCTCCCATTCAGCCTTGAGCAGTTGGAGATTCCTGTATTCCCTGGGACAGGGAACATGGGAATATGCAGAGAAGCTTCTCTGGGGCTGCTCAGACAGAGTCACCCGTGGTAACTTATTCCCCAGCTGACAACAAAGAGATGATTCTTCACTTTTTACAATGTGTTTAGGACATTGTGGGCAATAAGACATGAATGAGAGGTTTTGGCTGTCACACTGTGATCGTGTATTTGTTTCATGGGACTCGATCAGGAAGCAGCATTTGCACACAAATGTTTCATTGTGGTCACTTCAGTAACAGAAAATAAGTAATCAGAGCACTTGGCAATCAAAAAAAATATCCAAAGTGCCATGTCTGGTGACAGAAAAGGGAAACACAAGGGCCCACACATGGATAGATGCAGAGAAACATTTTCATTTCTCAGTTCTCTCTGGTAGCTCAGAAACGGAAACTTTACAAGTGCAGGGAGATTTCTACAGATGAGGAAATATTGTATTTAAAAAAAAAACCAACCCACCTCAATTTCCCCACAACCTTTGGCAATCGGTTTGGAGCAGGAGACTTGAATTTCCCCTTGTAACTATAAAAAGAGCTGATGTTACAGATGGCAGTGCTGGCACCCTCAGGGTGCTGCAGGCCTTGGTGTAATGTTCTGGTGGCTTTTGATGTTCAGAGAGTGGAAAAACATTTTTATTTCTCTTGGAACTTCATCATCACACAGCCAGTGGTGTCTAACTCCGCTGGAAGACCAGAGTGCTGTAGGTAATCTCATTCTGAGGATGGGAAAGAAGCCACAAACATTACAGTGTTTAAGCACTACCTGTCAGCAAGAATTTACCACTTTTATGTTTGTCCTCAACACCACACACCATAAACAGTCTGTCCTTACATGTGGGAAATTAATATCCACTACGCTGGTTTATCCCAGTCGTTAGTCTGGCTTAGGATCCTGGGTCAAGTCTCAAGTTTAGGGGCTTCCAAAGAATTAATATCACAAAGGCAAACTGCAGAAAGCCTCACCTTTTAAAAAAGATTTCTCCTAACCTGCCTGATCAGAGGTTTATTTAAACCCTTGAAATACATGGGGAGTATAGTATGGCATTTCAGTTTTGTGAGTATTTTAACTCCTACTGTCCAGGGACCTCCTCAGTACATCACTCTACTTCTACAAACACAGGCTGAAGCCTTGGATACCTAAGGAAAGCCCTTTTCCTTAGTCAAAAGAACTCCTGACTAACACTCAAGTCTCACAAGCAAGTGACTTTTCTCCCTCCCACCCCCAAATTAATATTCACCACCCTGTCAAGAACGTGAAATCTCTGCATCAAGGGTTAGAAATAACAGTTGTGACCTTTACCTGGGTGTTCCTGGCACATTCCTCAGCTGCTGCCTGGAAGGAAACTTCCTCTTGTAAATTTTGGTGGGATTTCTTGTAATCTAGGAAGGAGAGGGATATGTCTTCACTGTGTTTGGAGAGGCTCAGTGGTGGGTGACAGACACATAACTTGGAAAATGTGTCACAGACCTGCCCTGCAAAGTGGGCAGTTTGGGGCTGCCAAGTCCCTGCCCACCTGTTGGAAGTGGCCAGGATGAAAGGAACAGAGAATTTAGCATGGTCAGGGTTAGGATGAGGAAAACCCCACAGCCAACCAAAACCTCCCCTACTCATCAGTGGTCAAGTTAATTCTCCCAAGAAAACAGTCCCTGAGGAGTTACTGGCAGGAATGACCTGTTCATCAACGCAGGAGTTACTCAAGGCAGGCACAATTTTGAAATTTCAGAGTAACTTCTGGAGTTATCATCCCCCTGCTGTTACTCCCTCAACTGTGCCACTTACTTTTCCTGGAGAGGAAGATGATGGCAAAAACCAGGACAGTCAGGAGGATGCCAGAGATGAAGGCCAGTGACAGGGACAGTATTTCATGGCTGTTGATACACAGAAAATTGTGTCAGAATCCCCTGTTTTAAGAGGTTTTGGAGCATCAGCACTGCTCAAATTCACCAAACTTTGTGGAGTGTAACACATTTATGCCAAGCAGTATGAGATTAAAAGGTGCATATCTGCCTTAAGCATCACTAGCACAGACTAGGAAATTCCAATGAAGTTTTTAAACCTCCAGGACATCAAATATATGACGTAAATCCCCTCCCTTGCAATCTCAGGCTGAAATCTCAGGGAACCCTGGGTTTGGAGGCAGGAAATAAAGGTGAAGCATTTACTTGTCAATCCAGCATTGAACTTGTGAAGCTTCTAATTCAGAGTGGACAGTGGTGTGGATGGTGGTCTGGACAGTGGTGGGGACAGTGGGAGTGGTGGTAGTGGTAGAAATGGGTGTAACTGCAACAGAAAAAAAAAATCAAAAACTGGTTTTAAAACACAGAAATTGCTCTGAACAAGAAGAACTACATTCAGGCACGTGTCTGCCCAGGGCAGTGGTATTTTGTGTATAAGATTTCTCTCTATCAGAGGGTTGAAAGTGGAACCATCAGACAGGAAAATGGAGTTGTTCATATCATTACTGTCTCAGGGCAGCCTCGGGCAGCCATGCAGTTCTTCCCCACGTCTGAGCCACCCCCACAACATCAGCTTAGGCAAGAACACTGCAGCTAAGAAAACTGCTGAAAAACTAAAATACCTGCTGGTGTTGAGGGATGGCTTCCCATTCTCTCCAAGCACTAATGGACAGGAAGAGAGGCTGAAAGGAAGAGAGGGAAAAAAGTTGTATTTATGTACATAGGTCTGTAAGCAAAATAAACCTGTCACCCTCTTTTCACTCAAAGACTTGAGTTAGTTTTTACCCATTTTTTAGGAATCTTATAAAACTGGCACAAAGCCACACCAAACCCAAGAGTTCCTCAGCAGCAATCCTGCTTCCCAGTGTCTTGCTCCTGGCACACGTGGTCACTACGCCCTGATGGGCACGTTGCCTTCTTTCCAAAAAAAGGAGGATATTTAAGAATTAAAAAGCACCCACAGGATTATTTTTGCAAGGGCTAAAACCCAGTCCACTTTATCAGCATTTTCATAATCAGCAGTTTTGAAAAGTTCCCCCCCTTGACATTTTCCTTTCTCAAGTTAAATTGGTTTTTCCCATCAAGGCAGGAACAGTAACTTTTTTCTCAAATTTGGGGGTGGAATCCTGAAGATAGGGAGTCTTAAAGACAGTCTGCTACAGAACCCCTACCCTGGTACTTCTCCCCACATGGTTTGCAATATGTTGTGAATAACATGAAAATATCACAACATGAAAATTCTACAACGTGAAAATACCACAACATGAAAATAGCACAACATGAATGAATTGATGCATGCCACTTTTCCTGCTGCACCCCATTGCTGCCCACATTGCAGAGGAGTCAAACCATGAAGAGCTCCCACTTTGCAACCCCAAACCTCACCGTTTGTGTTTGCAAGAACCTTAAAAGGAAGAAGAAACGATGCAGCTCCATCTTACCTCCCACCATGGAGGTGCTGGTGGAAAACCCCCAGGAGTGTCAGCACAGCAGATTAACCACTTGGCTTTGTGCAAAGAATCTGTCACACCAGTTTAAAGCTCCAGTGTCATTGAGACTGTGTGATTACAAAAATGTGGAAGTTGGGCAACTTCACTTTTCGTAGTTAAATTATCACAAAACAGGAAATTACGCACCTGCATTCTCTGGAACTGTTGAGCTAAAAAAAGTAAAGGCAGGTTCAGCTTAGGTTGGCTTGAAGTCAAGTTCTCAGCCCCCAGAGAACACCTTTTTTGTGCTGTTGGATTGAAAAGTGAAGAAAACTCACTTCTACCCCACTGAGAATTGCAGCAATTCATAAAGAAGTGGGTACTGGGCACACCCCACTCTGCTCACTGCAGTTCATCTCCTAAATAAATCACTGCCCAGCACACAAAGCACAGGTCAGTGTTTTGCTCAGCTGGGATATTTCAGTTGTAACAAAACCCTGCAAGGGAAAATTTTCCTATGGAAAAAGAAAGGAAGAGGTTTATTCTGTGTATTATCATAATAGACATTGAATTGATGCACAAGGACAAAAAAAACCCAACAGCTTTTTCTTTTTCCCTATGAAAATCCAGAAAAATCCCACCCTCTCTACTCACCCATTTCCCTGTTTTAAACTTCATACTGAAGTCACGTTTTCTGGTAGCTGTTGACATATTTCCTGCCAGGTCACTCTTTTCCCAGAACCAAAACACTTTCATCACTCCCTAAAGCTTTGTTGTGTAAAACAGGGGATTTTCAGCTCATTTTGAGAACAAGGCCATTCATTCAGAGCCCCTCCAAGTCCAGGACCAGGTCAATGGCAGCACAAATCACCGATTCTAGAACATGTTTGTGATTACAGCAGGTATCTGTGGGTTTTATCACACAGAATTCTAACCCAGAGATCGGTTTGAGCAGCAGAATTTGTTAAGTTGTGTATCTGATCTCTGCAAGTGTTGGTGACCACACAAGGAATCCAACACACAGGGTGGCTGCAACTAATCCCCCACTACGAACAGCAGTGGCTGGTGTGACCCACCCAGAGACTCCAAACACAACCAGGCAATGACTGGTGTTAGTGAAACACAGCAGAGGGGTTGGGTTTTTGTTTGTTTAATGACGTTTTAGAATCATACAGTTGCCACTAGTAAAGTAGTGAGACATGTCAGTGGGTCAGACGAGGTCACACTGCTGCGTGTGCGCCCTTGGACAGCGCCTTCAGGTCCAAGATGCACTTGGCAATGCTCTCCTTCTGCTGCAAGAGAGGGGAAAGCAGCTGTCAGGACACATTTCAACCAAAATAGATGTTTAGTGCATTTTAGATAATCCTTTTTTACACCCATGAGTTACAGATTTAAAGGGATATAATTATAGGTCATGGAATCAGAGGTTACATTCAAACAAGGAGCTGCATTAAAGTAGGAATGGAAATCATGGAATCCCAGAATGGTTTGGGTTCAGAGGGAGCTTAAAGCTCGTCCAGTTCCATCCCTGCCATGGGCATGGGAAGCCATCCAGTGGCTTTCTTCCACTAGCCCAGCTTGCTCCAAGCCCCATCCAACCTGGCCTTGGACACTTCCAGGAATGGGGCAGCCACAGCTGCTCTGGGTAACAAAAGCACACAGTGCTGGGAATATGTTTTTTATTGTTCTGTTTCTTTCCTTAAAAACAAGGGCATCCAGAGCCCACCTGCAGACCTTGCCAAGGTCCTACACAGAGAACTCTGAGTGAGTCCAAACCACCAGCAACACAAGCACCTGATAACCAGGAACTGGGCTCCTCAGCTCTTGCTCTGCAGCAGGAATGTGCAGCCATGTTTGGAAGTCACCCAAGGACACCCATCATCTCCTGGCTTAAATTGGAATCCCTTGTAGCAAATCTTTGTACGGACTAAACCGTAAAGCAGATAAAAACCAGCAAATACCTGTTGGGGTGTGATGCTCTGAATAACATTCTTCTCCACCCACTGGATCATGTAATCCTGTTCCTTCTGCCTCTTTAGGGTCTGCATGGCCACTTGGTAGTCCAGCCTCTTCTTCACCTCGTTGTACACCATCATCAGCCTCTCCCGGTAGTTGGCTTCCAGCAGCATTGCGACGTTATTCTGCACAAGCAGAAGGAGTCAGGAGGTTAAAGTGTGCTGAGAACACAAAGCAGCAGCAGAACATGTTCTGCAGCAAAAGTGACAGGATCACAGAATGGTCTGGGCTGGAAGGAACCTTAAAGATCATTCACTTCTATCCCCTGTCCTGGGCAGGGACACCTCCCACCAGCCCAGGTTGCTCCAAGCCCCCTCCAACCAGGCCTTGGACACTCCCAGGGATGGCGCAGCCACAGCTTCCCCTGACAACCTGTGCCAGGGTCTCCCCACCCTCTGAGTAAACAATTCCCTCCCTGGGTTTGAAGCCATCCCCTTGTCCTGTCACTATCTCCCCATATAAAAAGTCCCTCTCCCTCCTTTTGAGTCTCTGGATCAGGTGGTGGAAGTGGCCCTGTGTGCAACACACAGACAGCAAATGGTCTGTAACTTGTTTGGAGCTGAAAGCCCTGAACTGGGCAGGGCAGGCTGCAGGGGGGTGGGCAGCAGAGCTGGCACCACGTACCCTCTTTGCATCGAAGAGGTAAGAGCGGCCCTCGACCCGCCACTGCTCCTTCTTCTCCTCCTCAATGGCCGCCTGGAGACTCTCGATGGCCTCGTTCTTCACAGCCAAAGCTTTGGCCACTTTCTCCTGGAAGAAGAAACAAGAAACACCCTTCAGAATGAAAGTCAGGCTCAAGGAAAAACAATCTGCAGGCAACTTCTGGAATGGTGCATTTACATTTGAGAAATGTCTGTGTGAATGAGTTAAACGGTGGCAAAGCAGAATTAGGGTTCACAATCACAGAATGCCAGAATGCTTTGAGTTGAAAGGGACCTTAAAGCTCATCTCATTCCACCCCCTGACATGGGCAGGGACACCTTCCACTAGCCCAGGCTGCTCCAAGCCCCGTCCAACCTGGCCTTAGACACTTCCAGGGATGGGGCAGCCACAGCTTCTCCGGGAAACCTGTGCCAGGGCCTCCCCACCCTCACATTTCTCCCTAACATCCACCCATCCCTGCCCTCTGCCAATCTGAAGCCATTTACACTTTAACAAAACCACTCCTTATTAACTACTAAAAAGTTAGATTCTGGTTTCTTTGTTACCTCATTGAGTTTGTCAGCAAAAGCTGCCACAGCAGGCCCGAACTTCTTGATGCCATAAATGATGACTGACAAGATGCAGGCAGCTGCCACTGTCTCGTGGTTGACGACATAGATTTCCTTGGAAAGGAGGTAAAGCACGAGGCCAGTTCCCAGCATGTAGGGCCCTAAAGAAAAATAACAAAGCAGCATTATTTGTACAAATTGTCACTAATATTTTACCTTTTCAGGAGCCAGAACTGGTGGACAGAACGACATAACTAAAAACGGTAAAAGTAATGTAGAAAAGTTAAAACCTGTATTTGTAAATAAAAAAATTGGCTATATTAACCTGTGACTCCTGTTTTAGGGTAGAGAAACTGGAAAAACTCCTCGGGGATCAAGCCATGACGAACTTCTCCTCCTTTCTCAGGCAGAGGTGGCAAAGGAGCCAAACTCTGCTGTGTTGTGTGCAGTTGTCTTGTGGCATGCAGCACACTATAAACAACAACAAAAAGTTTCAATTATGGTTCTTATTAAAAATAACAGACACAAATAATCCCCAAAACCACCCTCAAATAGGCTCAAAGAGATTTCCAATTAAATAAGTAGGTAATGGGTGAGGCACTGGAACAGATTCTCCAGAGAAGCTGTGGATGCCCCATCCCTGGGAGTGGCCAAGGCCAGGTTGGACAGGGCTTGGAGCAACCTGGGCTAGTGGAAGGTGTCCCTGCCCATGGCATGGGGTGGAACGAGATGAGCTTTAAGCTCCCTTCCCACCCAAACCATTCTGTGATTCGATGAAGTTGCCATTTATTGGACGCACCTCCTTCCAGGAAGTGGGTGGGACTAAATAACCTCCAGAGGTTCCTTCCCACCGTCCCTGTTTTACACTCACAGAGCGTTAATAAGAAAAATGAAGACAAACCCCCAGAATAACGCTGTTTAAGCACAAACACAGGCTGGTTTCCGAGAGGCTCCCACAGTACTCACCCCGCGGCCACGGGCGGCGGTGGCAGCGCCTTCAGCGCGGCGGGGGCTGGGGGGACAAGAGGGCACAGAGCGCGTCAGGGCAGAGCCCGGCAAACACAGCACCAACCCCCCGCCCGCCACCCCCGGCCACTCACCGGCGCGGAGGACGAGGCGGGAGAGCATGGCCGGAGCGGGAAAGCAGCAGCAATCACCGGGAAAGCAGCGGGAAGAGCGGTGGGACGCGACCCCTCGTCCCGCTGACCGCCCGGCCGCCTCAGCGCTGAGATGGCGGCGGAGGGAACTCTCGCGAGACTTGCTCCCAGAGGCAGGGCGGGAGGCGGGCGCTCTCGCGAGAGGAGGCGGCGGCGGGAGACACGTGTTGGGGGCGCCGCCGGCCCCGCTCCCGCTGCCGCTCCCGCCGCCGCTCCCGCCATGGAGGAGCCGCTGCTGCCGCAGCTCCCCGCGACCCCCTCGGGGGACGCGGCGGCTCCACCGGCACCCGTAGATGGCGAGCCCGCGTCCGCGGCCGGCCCCGAGTGGAACATCCCGCCCAACGCGCCCGCCTGCATGGAGCGGCACCTGGAGCGCGCGCGGTACCGCGCAGGTAACGCTGGGGGGGGAGGCAGCGGCGTGAGGAGGGTCTGGGGTGTTCCAGACGCTCCCCTCATGGCTCCCCTGGCGTGCCTCTCGTTGTCTCTCTTTCCCGCAGACGGGGCCCTGCTGCTCGGCGCCTCCGGGCTGAACGGGCGCTGCTGGGCCGGGTCTCTGTGGGTGTTCGCCGACCCCCGGCGCGCCCCCAGCGAGGGGTTCTGCACGGCCGGCGTGCAGACGGAGGCGGGGGTGGCCGACCTGTGCTGGCTGGCGGACAGGGGCATCCTGGTGGCCTCCGATTCCGGTAAGCGAAGGGGATACCCCCCCCACCCCGAGCCTCCACCTCCCGCTGAGGGGAGTGTCACCTTCTTAGAGCTGGGGGTGTTTCCCTCTCCATTCCCTTCCACGGAGATGGGTGGCCACTGTACCTCCCTTCACTGAGGTAGTGTCCTCCCTCTCCCCTCCACGGAGGTGGGTGGGTGTGTCCCCCGCTTCCCTCCTCTGAGGTGGGTCACTGCCCACCCCTAACTTCACTGAGGTGGGTGACAGCCGCCCTCCACCGAGCTGAGTGTCCCCCCTTTCCCCTTCATTGAGTTGGGTGTCACCTTCCCCTCGACAGAGGTGGGTGACCCCCTCCCCTTTTCTGAGGTGGATATCCCTTTCACTGAGGTGAGCATCCCCCCACCTCCCCAGGTGCTGTGGAGCTGTGGGAGCTGGAGGAGAACGAGACTCTCATTGTGAACAAGTTCTGTAAATACGAGCACGACGACATCGCGACCTCGGTGTCAGTCCTGTCTGGCAGCACCCAGGCTGTCAGCGGGGGCAGGGACTTCTGGTGAGTGCCCCCAGCCTAGTGAGTGTCCCCAGCCTGGTGTCCAGTGCCCCAGGGCTGGTGCTGGGTGCTGACTGCTCGCTCTTGTCCACAGTGTGAAGGTCTGGGACATCCCGGAGCAGACAGTGCTGCACTCCTACAGAGGTGAGTTCCAAACCACCCCATTGCCCTGCTCCTCCTGGCCCCTCACCACCTGCTGCAGGCTGAGCTTCCTCCTGCAGCATCTCCAGTGGCTTCCCACCTGTCAAACCTCACTCAGGGCTGTATATTTGCTAGTCTGTGAAGTTCCTGCCATAGTTTTATCTTGTAGTCTGTTGTTCGTTTCTCCCCACAGAACAAATGTTGTAGGGTTTAGTTTGCCTTGCATCCCTGAAGTGTGTTTTAGAGTACTTCTGCACTGAAATCTTTCTTCTATTGAGCCATATTTGTTTTGAACAACAGCCCACTTGAGATGCTTATCTCTGGAGATGTGGTGTCATCATGTCTGGAACAACAGGGAACATACTTCAGAATCATAGAATCATAGGATGGTTTGGGTTGGAAGGGACTTTAAAGCTCATCTCATTCCAACCCCTGCCATGGGCAGGGACACCTTCCACCAGCCCAGGTTGTTCCAAATCCCCTCAAACCTGGCCTTGGACACTTCCAGGGATGGGGCAGCCACAGCTTCTCTGGGCAGCCTGTGCCAGGGCCTCCCCCCCCTCACAGGGATGAATTTCTTCCACATATCCCATCTAACCCTTCCCCCTGTTAGTTTGAAACCATTGCCCCTTGCCCTGTCACTGTCTGCCTGTAGAAAAACTCCCTCTCCCTCCTTTTTCCAAGCCCCTTTCCATCACACTTTCTTCGATCCTGTCTGGAGAGGTTCTCTCGAGCTCAGCTGTGTCACAGGGACCTGTGGTTGGGTTTGGCAGCTCATCACTTGGGTGGGAAGCAGTTGGCTGTTGCTGAGTGTTACTGGGTGTCTGGGCATAAACTGTTCCCAGTTACACTGCTGTACCTTCAGAGGTCCTTGGGAATATGCAGGAAAGTTGGATACAATCTCTGAGGCTCTTTATCTTTTATGCTTTGGTAGCTCACTCGGCAGCAGTGACATGTGTGGCTTCCTGTCCTGGTAAGGACACTGTGTTCCTGTCCTGTGCTGAGGTAAAGCTCACTCTGTTGTCTAAATCTACTTGATAAAAATGAGATATAATTTTAGTTATTTAAAGTGTAATGCACTTAAAAACCACTTCTTGTGTTAGAAGCTGCATACCTGGGTTATTAGAGCACTCCAGGTTTGATAAGTTGATAAGCTGCGGTTAATGGCAGCATCATTTTAACCCAAAGGGTGGTGGTTGTGACTGAAAGTCAGCAGCAGTTCTGCAGTGGATGTGAGTTTATGGCACAAAGACATTGTAAAACTCTTTTTATTCCCTTTGGATTTATAGGACAACAGAACCTTGCTCTGGGACACCAGATGCCCTAAACCAGCTACCCGAATTGGTATGTGTCTGTACACAGTCACTGCTTGTGCATGAGTTGGTGTTGGAAGTAATAAATTATTTTATGCCTGACTTTTATATCTAACTCCAGATCTAGTTATGTGATCCTAGAAAAGCCTGTTAAAACCTAAGGAGGTCTAGCACCATCACAGAAGTACAACAAGCTTAAAATACTTGTCTTAGTGCTGCAGCAGAGCTAAATGAGATAGTACAAAGATATTCCTACTCTGACTCTTTCCACACTCATCCCAATTTCTTCTCTTGCAGTTTGCAGTGCCTGTAATTACCTCCCTACCTCAATCATGTGGCATCCACAGAAAAGCGACATCTTTGTTTTGGGTAAGAACCTTCACTTCCACCAGGCAGATCAAGTTCTTTTTGTTTTCACAGTGACCATTCTGCTCATAACTTCCTTCTCCCTCTCCTCAAGGTGATGAAAGTGGAACAGTTGCACTAGTAGACACAAAGAATCCTGACTCTGCCCTCAGTGCCACCGTGCACGCCCGGAGCATCACGGGGTTTGCATTCTCTGCACACAGGTACAGTCTGATGCACTGGTGTAGAACTGACTGCATCCCCTTGAAAACCTTATTGGGGTAAAACAAAAAGAAAAAAAGAGGGTCCTAGTTGTCTTTTTATCAAGAAAATTGTAGCAAAGAATAGAGTAAGCCAAACAACATCTCACTTCTGACATGTGTGAATATCTGTGAGAACACTTCTGCAGTTTCAGAGTTACTGACCCCCTCGCTGTGGGGATTTTCCTAATTACAGCCACCTCTGATTAAAAAGGGATCACTTGCTTTCTGACTCTAATAAAATATTCTCAGTGAGCTGGCAACCTGCCAAACAGTGGTGAAAACATTTCTGTAAGATTTTGTGCTCTTAATTCACTGTATCTGGGTGAGGATCACTAAGAATCCTACTTTTCTTAAGTTTGTCCCTAAAAATTCATGTATTTGATCGTTCTAACTATGGTTTCATCTCTGTCCTCCAGTTCACCCTTACTGGCTTCAATCAGTGAAGACTGTTCAGTTGCTGTTCTTGACTCAGACCTCTCAGAGGTGTAAGTACAGGCAGAACATCTTCACTCTTGTGGCTGTGTTACTGTCTTCTCAAGTTAATTATTTATCCATAGAACCTCAGAGTGATTTGGGTTGGAAGGGACCTTAAAAATCACCTCATCCCACCCCCTGCCATGGGCAGGGACACCTTCCACTAGCCCAGGTTGCTCCAAGCCCCCTCCAACCTGGCCTTGGACACTTCCAGGGATGGGGAGTCCACAAGCTCTCTGGGCAACCTGGAGGTGAAAATATTCCTAAATGGGGGAGCATCATCCCAAAAAACCTAGCAGTTAGGAATTGCACAAGCCCATAAACTCTCAGTGTTTCATGGCTAATGCAGTGTTGGTGTTTTCCAGGTTCAGAAACCGTTCTCATCGAGACTTTGTAAAAGGCTTATCCTGGTCTCCTTCAGATGATGCCTTGCTCACTACAGTTGGATGGGATCATCAGGTTTTACATCACACTGTACCTGTACCAACTGGTGAAGCTTCTGGAGTCAACTGTGTAAAAGAATAGTTTTATAAACTCATGGTCCAAGTTCCTTCCTGGCATCACTTTGATTCTGCTGAAGTCAAAGGTGTGTGTGAACTGGAGTGGGGATGGTCTGTTGTTTGCCTTGAGGCTTGTGGCTAAGAAGGTTCCTGTAGTAATTTTGAATTAGGCCTAAGTTAGTTACAAACCAAGCTTTCCCCTCTCCTCAGGAGTGCTTCTGTAATATGACTTCAGTTTTACCCAGAAAAAAAAAATTGGCTTCAGGTACAGAGGAGACTTGGAGAGATGGGGAATTAGGTGTAATGAAAAATAAACTGAGTCAAAAAGACTTGATTCCTCCCTCAGTTCTCCAAACCACCCATGGCATTAATAGAAACATTTTCTGGGGAGGTTAACAACGTACCTCCTCTCAGGTGGGTGTGAGAGCCTTGCCCTTGAGCAAAGTTCTTTGCTCTGAAGGTTAATTCTTCCAGTGGAATGGGAAGACATGTTCTCATTCAAAGACTAGAAGGGTTTCAGTGCTGTCCTTAATGCAGCACTTGGTTTAGAGCATTGGGCTTCAGTACCAGTGTGGATCCTGTGGTGAGCACTGGTTGTGCACTGGTATCAACACCAGTGCTTGGTGTCAGGAGTCTTGTACACTGTAAAATGAGGCTCCCAGCTGTAGCCCTGTAATTAAACACCTTTGTGATGGTGCTGAAATCCTGGGACCTGTGATGCTCAGCACGTGCTTGGCCCCAGGGCCAGTTAAAGGGACTGAAAGCCAGAAGTGAGCACTTGCTGTGCTGTTTGACACCATATTTCATCTCCTCTGGGCTGAAGGCGACTTATTCAAAGATAAGACCTGTGAACAAAAGGTTTCTGTAAGGGAAAAACTGGACTAAGGACTTCAGTTGTCATTTGCTTGCTCCTGTAACAGGCTCTGCTTAGTGATAAACCAGACTCCTCGTGCACTTGTGATGAGTGACTTCTGTGCCAGCGACTGAGGGGACACAACATTCCCAGAATCCCCAAAACAGACTCCACATAATCCCTAGAGGTGTTTTTTTGTCATATATCACATCCATTTCTAACTAAACTGTTCCCCTGGATCATATTTAACTGAAAAAAAAAAAAAAAGGTCATTACTCTGCATGAATTGCTGCTGCTCTAGATATGGCTTGGTCTGGCCTAGTATCTCCTAGACAGAATTAAGCAAGTCCTGACTAATGAAACAAAAATACTGTTGAAATGAATGTTACCACTGGTTCTTTAGCATGATAGCAACACTTAAATGTACACTGCTTCCAGTGTTTATCCCTGCATCCACATAGGTTTAGTTGTGCAAAGCCCACACTTAATTTTTAGGCAGACTAAACTTTCCCAGGCTCTGGACGTTTCTCATAGCCTTTGTAAACCTCACTTGCTGTTTTTTTTAATTCCTGTGTCATACAGGTGTTTACAGAGCAAACCTCCTGTTCTTGGGCAGTGTATGACAAGGAAAAGGTAAACTGATAAAAACTGACACTCAAAAAATACCCTTTGAACCACAAAGTTCCTCTCATGCTGTACTGAAACAGGTCTTGTGCTGGTTCTGAAAAAAGTTGTCTTGGAAGATGGTTTTTAAATAAATCATAATTTTCATTTGTAACTGGGTTTAAAGTTTCACTGGGCCAGTTCTGTAGCACTGAAGAGCCAGCTGAGGTCATTCACACTGTTGAAGTTGTGGTTTCAGTCCCTGATATTAAAAGTGTTCTTCAATAAATGATCACTGTATTCCTGTTTAATGCCAGGGTGCTACAATTGTTCACTAGTTCACGGCAGGCTCTGTGTCCTGCTTGTTTTCAGGAAGCTTTTCTTCCCAAAACTCTACTTTGGGTTTCCATTGTGCACAGCTAAAAAGAAAAGTTTTAAATGTCAAACGTTCAGTTCCTCATATTCCCACCCATAAGCAAAACACAGCAAAAAAGAACCATGGTGGATGGTGAAGCCTATATGGACAGCAAGTCATTACTGATGTGTTAATTCTGGTTTTAGAATTAAAGATCAAAAGAAAGTAAGTGCTTTTAGCAGGTGGCAGGTGTTTGTTGTGCCACAGGATGTTAGCACCTCCCTAACTCTGCACATTGCATTGAAGAGTATCTCCTTTTGGCTTTTTTACCATTTATATTTGGTTTTTTCACTTTTATCATAAGAAAAAGCACAGAAGAGCAACAGTTTAAGAGTCCCTCGTGTTGTGCAGCTTGGCTTGGAGTTGATTGTACTACTGTGAGCAAGGCTGGAGTAAACAGTCACATGGACACGTAGGCAGCGTGGCACAAGCACCAGCAATCCCACATCAATCCCTGCAGACTTTGCAGCTTTCTGCAAAGGAATTAGAGGGAATTCTGTGGGGTTTGTGGTTTGCTCAGCTGTCCCTGCACTCCCCACCCATCAGGTTTGGGGGTGCTCCTGTAAATACATTGTGGCTCAAGTGAAAGCTTCAGTGTACACATTGCACACCTGATGGGGAGCCTGGGTCTGCAGGCAGGGCTGGATGAAAGAGGAGGATGCAAATAAGTTTAATTTTGAGGAGTGGAGAGAACAAGCCACACTCTGAGGATGAGCCTTTGTGTTGCTCACCGTGCTCTCAATTTTAGGCACAACATTCCAGTTGGGACTTGTTACAAGTATGTGAGTTTCATTCCTAATGAAAAGCTCAAACTCCAGAACTATTTATAGAAGCAGCACAAGCTCTTGTCTCTGCCAGCCTGCCCAGCCAGCTGGATGTGAGTGACAGGGCTCTTGGGGCTTAGCTGCCCATTCATGCCTTGACTGGGCTTCTAAAAACACTGAATGGCCACAGGGTTTACATCAGCTGCTCAGGAGAAATTGGACCAAGCCCTGGCTAAGCTGGAATTCAAACTGTTGCTGAGCAAAGATTTCAACCTTAGAGCACACACACCACTTAAACAAGGCTAAAAAAAAGTCAGACCACACGTGTGATAAAACAATACATCCAGAAATATTTAATGCAAGAAGGGTGGTGTTCAATGGCGCTCATAAATAAGAGACTTTGTTCAACACTTTACAACTCAAGCTCTGTTATACTCCATCAGCAGGAAGAGGCAGCTGCAGGGGATAATTTCAGTTGTATCATGACCCGAATGACTGAACTGCCTCAGAGAGGGTTGAAGTGAGAGTAATTCCACTGTCAGGCTTCAGGGTTGCTCTCAGCACTGCTGTGAGGCAGCTTTGCTCCATTAGTTTCGTTTCTTCATCTCCTGCTGCTAAATTTACACAGGGAACCAGCTGGGGAAGAGCAGGGACGGGAATCAAAGTACAGTTTATCCACGGACCTGACAAAGTCAGCTGTCCCAGGAAGGGGGAGCTCTTCCCCATCCCTGCAGTCCATGCTCTTCACCAGAGATTTCCCTTTGTCCCCAAGTGCTGTGGCTGCCAACAGCTCTGACAGTGGCTCCTTTGTCACACAGTTCCCAAGGCCCAGACAGAAATGTCTTGGTTGTTACTGAAACGTTAGAATTTGCTGACTGCATTCAAAAGAAGCAGGGGGAGCCCAAAGTGTCTGAAGAATAGGAGAGTTCCACTGCTTAAAACATGTGTGCTAACCAGTTTTACAACTGGGAGCAGAGTCCACCCTGAGTTAGTGACAGCTCAGTCCATGGTGCATTCCCAGAATGGGTGTTCTTGAATGAATAATGGCTGTTTTATAAGGCTGGTTTACATTATCATGCCTCTAATAGTTAATTTATACAAATATGTCTGCTAGAAATGAGACACTCCACGCTTTGTGACATCACCTAACAACTCCATCTGAATTGCATGTCTGGGTTGAAACAGTAAATGTGACATTCAAAGCAAGTGCCACCATTGGGGTGTCACGTTTTGCTCTAAAAACTTGAGGATATGCTCAAATTTAGAATTCATGAGGTGGAAAAGTGCACACACACCACACTTCCCCACACCTATAGTGGGCCAAAAACCAATCTTGGAGGCCAAAATCTCCCAACAGGCCTTTAAATTTAAAACTGCTTTTGAGAGCTATCTTGCAGTTATACTTTTTTCAAAATAATAAGTTATGAGGAAGAAAAGAAAAAGCAATTAAGTTGCAATACTATCAGAGATACCTCTTTGTTTTCTTTCAAGTTAAACTGGTGAAGCTTCATCCAGTACTAAAACATGACCCTGAAGCCACTCAAGCAGGACCACAGCTTTACTTCCACAGATCCATAAGAATCCTCAGGATGCTCCTTGCATGGAGAAACTTCCCTCTTTTGGGGTGGGGTTTATTCCACATGACACTCGGCACACTTCAGTATCCACATAGTTACTCCACAGTCACTTTTCTCCATAAACATTTTTTTTTTAAAACCAACACCCAGACATTTAAAGGCAGTTACTTCAATATTGGCTGCAGTGAGCACTGGAAATCTTCCAAGTCACTGTGACTTACTGGCATAAAAATGCCCTTTGAATTAGCTATTAGACTGATTATGGTATTTGCATTTTCATTTTATTCACAGCAAAGTAAAGTTCAGAATACTTTGAAGCTGCTGCAGTATCTGAAAGGGCTGTTAAATTACTGGGTAAAACTGGAAATAACATAGAATGCCAGTGGCATGACACGAACATCAAGATAACTTTCGAGAATTCCACCATGAAGGAATATTTATCACTGAATTCAAGTTGAATTGTAGAGCAAAATCTGCTTACAGGCACATGTACAGGTGTGTGCCAGGCAGGATAAGCTGGAGTGGAACTAATTTATAGCATTGAAAATAGAAAGTGCTTTCCATAAAAATAGACTAATGTCTCAAAGTGCTTTTAGTTTGTCAGTGATTAGAAAACATTCTCTACAAGTTTTTACAGTTATCTTACAGTGATTTTCAGCAAGTTTACCTACGAGGAAGAGTTTGTATTTCTAGTTTCAGAAAGCTGGCTATTCAAAGCTTTGGTCAGCTATTGTGAGACTGCACTGCTCACTCTGGAGTATAAAATACCCTCCTTAAGGCTTCTTGTATCTCCCACCCCCTGCACAGCCACCAGCAGCTCCTTCAGAGGCACCAGCAGGAAGCAAGGACAGGAACATCCAGCACCTGTGGAAGCAGCGGGAGCCAGCTCCCTCAGGGATGTCACTGCAGCCACCCCACACACCAGGGCTGTAACCACCCTGCAGTCACACTGAAATTGGGCTTCTTAGTCCCCAAATCTCAGCAGAGCAGTTTATAAGGACGCTGTGGCTGAGCTTTTAGGGGTGGGAGTTACACCAGTGTGAAGTGGCAAGAGACCCCTCAGGGGAAGCAGCACCAGCACAGCACCTTGGCAAGTCGCTGGCACCCAACAGCTGAAAAGAAAAGAAGGATTGCTCCACATCCCAAGTCTCCAAAGTGCTTCAGAGCCATCCATCCAGGCCTCACAGCCTCCTTCCACAAGGAATAATTACCAACAGAGACATTTCCAGTGACCAAAAGGCACAGCAAAGCAAGGCCCCTGATCCCAAAGCTGCTCCCTGGAGGAGGAGGACAGGCACTGGCAGCCAGGAGCTGTTGTAAGGCATCAGCATAAGTCATTTGCTCCAGGCTGTTGAAGGAGGTGGGGACAGAAGAGGTCAGGATCTGGACATCCTAAACTCTTTCTATCCCATTGGCCTCACACTCTTATTTTAATCCCTCTGCCCTCAGCTATACACTGGCTTGCTTCCATTACGCCCAGTTGGTTTCTCCCTACACCCAAGCACGTTGGAGTTAAACCAACTCAAAAAAAACAATCCCAAACCAACATTCCCAGTGGTGATGCTCTTCAAAGAGAACTAAGGATGCTCTATGGCTTTCTTAGACGACCTATAAGGCTGCAATTCTGAAAATAATCCAAGGGGAAAAAGGGGAAAAAGGCAAACCACATTTGCTCAGGTAACAAGGCAGCGGCTTGTCTGCAGTAACTTACTCTCCATGACAGTCTTTTGAGACAAAAGTCCAAGTCCCAGGGTCACCCCCCCACCTTCTCCAGCTGGAGTTTCAAGCAGCACGTTTGCTGGTTGGGTTGGGACCCTCCCTAGGGCCCGTGGAGAAGGAAAGGACCATGCCAGGCACCTTCTCCTCCCTTCCCAGCTGGGTGCAGGTGGCAGGGCAGCCCTGGGGACGAGCCTACCGGTGGCTGCTCTGGTAGGCGTAGGAGATGGGCTGGCGTGTCCCCGGCCTGACCGTGAAGGTGTTGGTGGGTCCGCCGTACTGGGGGCTGCCGTGGGCAGGTCTGCAGGGAAAACAGAGGGAAAGTCACTGAAAGCCCAGGGAACTCTTTGGTTTTAGTCAGGATTGCAATCGTGTATTTTATTGTTGTTCTAGGGGAGCAAGGTGACTTTTGTGGCTTCGCGTCTCCGTGATGTGGGGAGGAGGGGGAGATGGGCACCCACTGGGACCATCTGGGAGCAAGGTCACAGCTGGGCCTAGAGAGGAGCCATGGACAGTCCTGGCCCTGGGCTGAGGTGGTGGGAGGAGATCCCAGCTGGCAGCGAGCACACAAGGCAAGGGGCAACGACTTCTCTGGAGCCTCAGCACTGCTCTGGGGCCAAATCCAAGGGACACTGAGGACAGGGAAAGGTCAGCTGAGGGGGACACACGTACCTGCTGGCTGCCAGCACGCTGGCGGGCGAGAAATCCCCGTTCTGCCCCTTGTACTTGGCATCGGCCCCGGCGTTCCCGTACCCCGCGGCTTTCCCAGCAGCATCCATGGACGGCCGCCTGCCCTGCACCCCTGTGGGGCCGTTCCTGAGGGCAGGGCCCAGGCGGCGGGACCCCTCCCCACCCACGGAGCTGAACCCCCCGGGGCCATAGGAGGAGAGGGTGCCCGTGGCCCGGGGGGCTGCAGCTGCCCGGGGGTAGGAGCTGTCGGGCTCGGACACATACAGGCGCTTCTTGATCAGCGGGCGGGGGTTCGGGCCAAGGCCGGAGTAGCCGCTGGAGCTGCTGTAATCCGGGAACTGGGGAGTCAAGTCGCCGTTCCTCCGGCTCTTCTCTGAGGGCAGCGGGGCTGGCGCCTCGTGGTTGCCCCCGTAGCGACCTCCGTAGCCAGGCCACCTGAAATACCGCGGCTCCTCCGTGCCCCGGCTGCAGTCGGGGAAGCTGGGGCACTTGCGGCTCTCCTCCTGGCTCGGGAGGAGAACCTCGTCCGCCTCGTTGCTGAACTCGGGGGGTGGGGGGATAATCCCGTAGTCCAGCGCTGTCTCCCCGTTCTCCTCCTCCCTGGGCACAGCGTGGCGTGATGGGATGGGCTGGAGTGGCTGCCCAGAGTCCAGCAGGCCCCGGAGCAGGCTGGAGGCAGTGGCTCGTCGGTGCCCGGGCAGGCCGGGGGGCTGTGCCTCGCCCACGGCCCGCACATCCCGGCCCTGCTCCGAGGAGCTGGAGAAGGAGGGAGGTTTGCTCCATCCAGACCCTGCTGAACCCGCCACAGATGGCCGGGGCACCACAGTGAAGGAGTAGGGCTTGGACTCATGGCGGAAGAAGCTGGTGGAGAAGGTGTCCGACGAGGCACTGCTGAGTTTCAGGGGTGGCTTTGCCCGCAGCACAGAGCCCACGTCCCCGCCCTGGCGGCCCCGCTGGGCACGCTGCCGGGCTGCCAGGAGCAGGGCCATGGGGGACCCCCGCTCCACCCGCTCCCCCGTCACTGGGTGGATCAGCACCTCCTCCTGCCCCACTCCAGAAGCACCTGGGGGGCTCCTGGCCGAGCTCCCAGGGCCGGGCGGTTCAGTTGAACCTGGGGCACTTGGAGGCTCGGCCGAGCTGGCCCCAGCCCGGTGCACTTTGTACTGGAACACGGCCGTGCTGGGCTGTGGTGCTGGGCTCTGCACAGGGGAGACAGGTGGAGAGGGGGAGGTGGGAGCACGGGGCTCCTTTGCTGGTCCCTGAGGTGGGTCTGGGGGGCTCAGGCTGCTGTTGAGTGACCCAGGAGCAGGGGTCAAGTCCTCTGTGGCCTTGCCAGTGGTAGGAGTGGGATGGTCCTCGTGATCTGTCTCGTCCTTCTTCTCCACAGCAGCCACTGGTGCTGGAAGCGGGCTTGGGACCGGCTTTGGCAGCACTGAGTCACCTGCTTCTGGGGGGCCCTTCCTCAGGCCAGGAGGGCTCTTCCTCACAGGGGGGGTGCTGATGCCATTCTCAGTGCCCTGCTTCTGTCCTCCCAGCCCTGGGACAGGTTTCCCCTCTTTCTTCAGGGACAGCACAGCCTCCAGCTCATTCCTGATCGTCATCACGCTGCGGGTGTGCATGGCAGGGTTGCTCTCCGGAGTGGTGACCATCGTGCTGGGAGAGCCCCTGTTGGTGCTGGGCGTGCTGCTGGGCACCTCTTTCTTCTCCCTGTCCCCTCCTTTGGATAACCCCATATCCTTCCCAGCAGGTTGGGGCTCACTGAGAGGGGGCTCCTGGCTGCCAGCACGGCTGGTCCTGCTGTCCACGGGCTGGGAAGCAGTCGGCTTCTCCACAGGCCTCTCCTCCCTGCGCGGGGAGCGCAGCAGGGCCGACAGCTCGTGCCGCAGCTGGTTCAGGTTGTTGGCATCCTTCCAGTCATCCTCACAGCTCGGGTAGTCCGGAGGGGGCAGATCCAGGTCATTGGCAGTGAGAGGCTCAGGTTTTGGAGGGGAGTCTCTCCCAGCTGTTTTCAGATGGGGAATTTTCTCCGCCTCGGGCAGAGGGGACCGGCGGCCAGCGGGATTTGCCCCTTGGCTGAGCCCTGGGCCCGGCTTGGGGCTCAGGGGTGGGGGTGTCAGCAGAGCTGGCTTGGTGACAGGTTTCCTTTGCTCAGCTTCTGCCCCACCACGAGCCTTGGCCGCGGGTCTGATGGTGAAGCAGGGCGGGAGGGGGGGCCGGGTGTGCGGCTGCCTGGGGAAGGGCTCCTGCCGGACCGGCTGGTTCTCCTGCACGGGGATGGAGGAGGAGCGGGCTGGGGCCGGCGGGGGCACCTTGAAGGACCTGGGGAAGGTGAGGTGGGGCTCTGGGCAGTGCTTGGGCTGCAGGCTCTCCTTGGGGCTGGGGGCAGCAGGCACCCCGGGCTCGGCAGGGCAGAGAGGCCCCTCGGCATCCGCCTGCCTCGTGTTCAGCACCGTCTCGGATTTCCACTTGGAGATGCCGGAGGTGAAGGGTGCCGGGTCCTGGATGAGCAGCGAGGCACCCGGTGGGGCCGGTGGGATGAAGTCTGGAGGAGCTGGTGTGCTGGGGGAGGACAGGGCAGAGGCTGGAGGTGGCGGAGCTGCCATGGCAGGAGGTGGTGGCACCACCTCAGGTGGCAGAGGCGGCGATGGCGGCAGCACTTCGGGTGGTGGAGGCACCGGCGAGGCTGGAGGGGGTGGCACAGGTGCTGGTGCTGTTGGAGGTGGTGGGGGGGGTACTGATGGTGGGGGGGGGATGTCTTCATCCAGGTCATCCCCCTCCAGAGCCTGAGGGCGCAGGTCCCCCACGGAGCTGTACATTCGATAGTTGCCATTGATTTGGGAGCCAGAGCCTGGAAAAAAGAGCGAGAGCACAGCACTGTGAGCACGTTCTCCACCAGCACTGCCACGGCCAGTGCTCCCCACAGAAAGCCAGCCTCGTGCTCAGCTTGTCTGAAGTCACTCACCCCTTAGGAATTTTTCAATGGCTTCAAAAAGTAATTAATAGTAGGCTCTGTTTTGGCCTGGAACTCTCTCAAGCAGACTGTCTGCTCCAGAGCTCCATGCACACACACTTCCTGCCCCGAGGGCACAGCCCTGCTGAGCACTTCGTGCTGGCCAGGACTCTGCAGAGAAGATCCCTTACCAAGAGCTGCTTTCTCTTCAAAGTCTTCTGGCACTGAGGGCGTCGGCACAGCCACCCCATGGGATTCTTGGGCATTCTGTAAGAGTTAAAAAACCAGAGCTGTTAGTTTTACGCTCAGGGTACCAGAGAGAAGAGCTGACAAAGCAGCTGGTTATTTGTCCATGCAAACAGGGGCCTGATGGATCTTCCCAAGGCATGGAGGTGCCTGTGGAAGCTGCTGTTGACAGGATGAGTCAAGTGATGAAGGCTGCACAAGCCATGGCCACAGTTCCCTGTGATCAGGTGCAGAGGGGCTGGAGAGGAGCGTGGCTATTTCACATCCCACCTCAGGGCTCCCCAGCCCACCAGCAGCAGCACTGGCTTCTCATCACACGTGTACCAAGCACGTTGAATAGCTCCCATGGCTTTTGTGGGTCTTGCTCTCCAGCCAGCACTGCCAGCTCACACCACAGTCACACACACACCACGCTGGAGTGACAGACAGAGCCCCAGCTCTTTGGGAGAGCAGCACCAGCATATCTGAACACCCCAGGGAAAACTGCTGCTTGTGTGGTTTGTGTTCCACTCTCAATTACTCCCTTCACATTCATGATGAAAATTCAGCAGTGCCTTCAGCTGGCACAGGACTGTGCAATTCAGCAGCCCACACATCTGTGGGGATGCCTCCAGTGAGGACACTTTGGGTAATTACAGCCACCCATCATGAGAGATCCTTGGCAGGTTGACTCACCTGCAGTGCTGATCAGGGCTCCACCTCACACTCCTGCCAGGAGCAGAAAGCCTCTTCTACCCCCAATGACTCACTGCTGGGATTGCTCTGAGGGGCTGGAGTGGCTCAGGAACCTACACTAATGCTCCCATGTGCAAACCCAAAGTGGTGCTGGGTCAGGCACGGACACGAGTGAGGCAGGGGCTGCACTGTCACATACCAGCACTGGGAGAGACAAGAGTCCTGGCTGCCACAAAGATATAAAACTATTGGAGTGTTCAAAGGAGGGACACAAAGATGGTGCAGGGTCTGAAGGGGCCATATGAGGAGCAGCTGAGGGCACTTGATCTGTTCAGGTGGAGAAGAAGAGACTGAGGGGAGACTCAACAGGGGCTGCAGCTTCCTCATGAGGGGCAGCTCCAATCTCTGCTCTCTGTGAGCAGGGACGGAACCTGAGGGAACGGCTGGAGCTGTGTCAGGGAGCTTTAGGTTGGGTATCAGGAAAAGGTTCTTCCCCCAGAGGGTGCTTGGGCACTGAACAGGATCCCCAGGGCAGTGGTCACGGCCCCAAGGCTGCCAGAGCTCCAGGAGAGTTTGGACAACACTCTCAGGCATATAGTGAAATTTTGGAGTGTCCTGTGCAGGGCCTGGAGTTGGACTCAATGATCCCTGTGGGTCCCTTCCAGCTCAGGATATTCTGTGATTCCATGAAATTACACCCTGTGAGCAGCAGAAACTCGTAGACACCACGGGCAGTGGTCAGGGACACCCTGTCCCATTCCCAGGTCCACCCTGTTGCATTCCTGCTCACCCCAGGCAGCTGTTTGCACTGTTAACAGCCCTTGACAAAGGAGACATTATCCTGCCATCAGCCTGCACCTCTCCCTGAGTGGTTTCCTCCACACAAAAGCCTGGATAATGATTGAGCCCCTGCCCTTTGCCTTTCACTGCCACTATCACCACTTTTACATCAGGCTGCTAAGGGATTCCAAAGTCTCCTTGAGCAAAGGTCAAGTTGGGTTTATTCATCCAGCCCCATCCAGGCTTAGAGAGCACGTTAAGGTTTCACACAGCCCTGGTGTGGGGAGCTCAGGAGATGCCTGATGGGCAGAGCTGATTTAACAGCAGCAGCCTGGGTTCCTGCAGAAGAGCCCTGGAATGTTCCAGCTTTGGACAAAACAATAACAAAATACACATAATTCACTTGCTACATCCATCACCCTGCAGATGACCAAAGATCCTCTATAACCACACGGGAAGGAGCCAGTTACTGGTGAGCCAGGAGTGAGTGACTGGGAATTCACATTCCTGGGATGGCAGGATGGATCAGAGAACATTTTGCTGATGGAGAAGCCAAGGTCTGCTATGGGCATCAGGACAGATCTGTTAGTGGCAAAACACCAGGCTAGGTGGGCTTTGTATCTTTAATATCTATATACCTATCTTTATATATATATAAAATATAATTTTTATATATACCTTTACATATATATATATATATATATATAAAAACCTAGGCCTCTTTACTGGTCCTAAAGATACAGGACCAGGTAGAAGAAAGTTCCTTAACTTCAACTGAGAGCCAGAGGGAAGGCCAAGGCCAACAGAGGTATTTCAAAAGTCAATAATGACACTGCCCAGAGTAATGAGATATCAAAAACTACAAAGAAAAAAACCCCAGCAGCTCCCATTTGCTATGGAAATCCATTGCTGCCAGAGCACACCGAGGATACCTGCTCATTTACAGAGCAATAAAGATGTCTGAGCACTGAATTAAAAGCAGAATATGCATCACATGTTTGGAGAGGAGTGGAAAGGGACTGACAGTTGGAAGAGAGCTATGCAAAGCTGCAGGAAACAGTCTGCACTTCATAAATGAGGGGTAATTTTGGACATGTCATTTCAAACTGGGCAAGCCTGTTTCACACCAAAAACTTTCTGTTGCAGTTGCTAATGCTCAGCATCTCTCTGAAAAACCACCCATCCCCACGTCATGAGCTGGCTTCTGAAATGGAAAGCATCCCCAGGACGCTGCCAGCCTCCAGAGATGACTGGGAAGATTGTTGCCTGTGTTTGCTCGGGGTGTGACCAGCCCTGCAAACCTCCAGCTGATTCACAGCAGGCTCAGGGTGCTGTGCCAGGAACCTGCATTTCCAGTTCGTGGTACCTGGATCAGATCTGTGCACACTGAGGATTGGAGGAGGGGGGAAGCTTTCACTGGAACCACCAGGAATCACTTTTCATCCTTGGAATAAGGTTAGATGTCCCCAGTGAAGGTGTCCCTGCTCTCTCAGGAGAAACTCTTCCCACCCATTAATTGACCAAGGTTTGAGGTTGCCTGTTACAAAGACCACCCCAAAATATGACTGCTGAACACCTTGGGGGTCTGAGAGAGGCTGAGGATTCCTTCAGGAATGAACTCCTTGTTTCTGAGCCAGGGAAGTTTGGTGGTTAGCTGAAGGAATTCATTCCCCCAGGATGCCAGAGCCTTGCCTGCACCTGCAGTGCTGGGGAAGCCAGGGGGGTCAGGGGGACGTGGTGGGACCCCCTCCTCCTGCAATCCCAGGACAGCCAAAGGCCGGGTGATCCACAGGGAAGGAAAGTGCTCCATGTGGGAAGAGCTGCCAGGTGCAGAGGCACAGGGAGCTGCAGGGCAGGGTGTGTTCATCCTCCTGACTCACTGAGCTGCTCCTCAGAGGGTGGGTGGGAGGAAAGGGTTAAGGCAGGAGCTGCAGAACAGCCCAGTGCAGGTATGTACGTGGCAGCAGAAGCGTCTGTGCCAGATCAAATCATCATCAAACCTCAGCAAAGTAGTGCAAACACCCAGCAGAGGCTGGTCCTTAAAAATACCTCTTATTCCCACTAATTCCTTCAGTTAAACCTGACACTGTCAGAGGACAAGCTCAGGTTTGTGAGGGACCCTCACAAGGGCAAAAGAGCCCCAGGCTTGGCTGTGCCTCTGTGGGCACCAGGGCTTGGGTGACAGCCCTCAGGATTTACCCCAGGGGCATTCCTGCTGTTCATTCCTCTACCACACACACTTCTGCCAGCAAAGAATTTGAAAGCTCTACAAAGATGCAGAAGGCCAGTTGCACCTTAAAACCCTGCTGATGTGGTCACAGCCCCAAACCTGTGCTGCTGGAGAGGAGTTTTTCAGGCACCAGTCCTATGGTTACTTGTCCTGGATCCCTGATGAGGTTTTTCACCTGCTGGGATCTTTTGCAAGACATCACAGAGGGAACAACCCCTTTGTAACCCCATAACTTCCCAATTATGCTTTCAAATAGATAAATAAACTCCCCTCCTGCTTTGTCCTTCAAATAACACAGCACAACCCCATGAACACCTAATTGTATCACCAGACCAACTCATTTACTGCTGAAGGTGATGGCTGCTCTGAAGGACAGGGATGCACGGGGAAAACCATCCCTTGCTCTCAGAGAGGATCTCTTTGTCAAGACCAAAGGCTTTTAAGTGTTGTATTGTCTTCACTGACTGAGGGTATCAATTCAGATTCAGCTCCTGCCACCTCCAGAATGTCTCTGAGCAACCTGACCTAGAGAAAAGTGTCCCTGCCTGTGGCAAGGGGGTGGAATGAGATGAGCTTTAAGGTTCCTTCCAGCCCAAACCATTCCATGATTCTATGAATCCTGCTCCTCACTGTGCTCTTTAGGGAATAAGACCTCTGGAAAGGTGTGGTGCATGGGGGAGGAGAGCTTGCACAGCACACACAGCAGTGGAACCTCAAAGCCACCCACAAGCAAGTGTGGTTTCTGGAGCTAAAGCCACCCCCCAGGCCCTCTGGTCTGGCTGTGTTGGCCCCTTGCTTCTCCAGTCCCTGCATCCAGCTGCTGCTGGAGCACTGGGAGCTCTTCAGGGAATGGGTCTGTTCCTACAGAGATGGAAAAAATCACCCCCTGCACACCTGCAGCATCACCTCCTTGTTCCTCTGCTGCAACAGGACACAGCTCTGCTACTGCTGTCTCCAGCAAGATGCCTGATTCCAGGAGAGATACTGCCAGCAGTGGTTGGATAAACTGCAGTGCAAGCCTGATCTATCATCTACATGCTCAGCAATTTTTTTTTTAATTGAAAATGCAAGTCTGATGATGCTCACACCTCTCCCCCGAGTACCTCGCCTGTGTCCAACACAAGCCTTGAACTCACATCACCTCTTAATCCCTCCTCCCCAGTGTTATTACAGAGTGGTTTTGCTTTTCATTTATTCTCTCCCCTGGGGTAGAGGAGGAGAGCAGCAGCCAGCCCAGCTGGTTCTGGGCACCAGTTACCCCATGGTGTTGCAATGGATCCCAGCAGTGAGCTGGGTACTCACCAGGGGCAGGAAAGTCAGCAGCGGCCGGACCCTGGGACGAGGTTTAAGTGTTGCTGTGCCAGAGTCTGTCACTGTCCCAAAGCGATTGTCACCATAATACACCTCGATCACATCACCTGAGGGGAAGAGAGGACTGTTAGCAGCCAGCACTGTGATTGGGAAACAGGGAAAACAACTCCTCACAGCACTGAATTTTAAACAGCGCTGTGAGAATTTGCTTCATCAGCTCCCAGGAACTTGTAAAACCCACCAAGATCCTGAGCTGAACCTGGGTGTTGGGTTTTTTTTGGGGGGGAGTTGAAGATAGAGCGAGAAAGGCCCTGACAACCCTGTCACACACCTGCACAGCACAGAGAGCCTTTCCACAGCTCCTGATGATGGAACTGAGCGAGTCCAGGTGTCAAAACCTATTCTGAAGGGCTGATTTCTAGTGGCAGCTAACTTAAATCTACCCCAGAGGAGTCAAAAGTTAGCACAAGCACTCAACTCACTCCCCTCCCAGATTACATTTAGGAAAGGAAAATGCTTCAGGAGCAACTGGATCATCTCTTTGCAGTGTTGGGAGGATCCAAGCCCCAGGAGAGCAGGGCAGGTGTGCACAGAGGTGACACAAACCAGCTCAGAAGCAGGATCCAACCCTGGCTGATCCATCAGCAGCTGGAATTGAGGGGGGAGGCAGAACAGAAGGGGGCAGGAGAGCTGAATAGAAGGAGGGTGAGCTCCTGCCCTTCCTCACTCTGCTCTGTGGGCACAGTGCTTGCACTGAGACACAGAATTAATTACAGGAGCTTAGTCTCCACTTAGACAGTGGAGAGGGACAGCAGAGGTGTCCCCAGGCACTGGCTGCCCTGGCTTGTGCCAGGCAGGACCAAGATGAGCAGAGGGAAACCCCTTCCTGCACCACTCACACACAGTGATGGGAATGGGACACGCAGGGGCTTCCCAAGGAGGCTGCAGCTCCATCCCTAAGGATGCTGCTGGAGCAATTTGTTTCTAATCCTGATGCAATTGGCACTGGGGCCTGGATTGTGCTTGTCGGACTTCCACAACCCATCCTGCCTTACAGGGGAACACTGCAAATGACTTCCCCCAAAATACTACTCTGGATGGAGACACTACAGCTGACAGTCCCAGATTCCCAGTGTTACAGGCAGGAGAAGCCATCCCAGTTCCTAGCCCTGTGCTTTCACCTTGAACCACACCTTTCTGGGCCTGGTTTATTTCTGACAGTGAATAAAGCTCATAAAATTAATTTAATTACGTTCTTTGTGTCTGATTAACAGCATGAATTAACAGGCAGAAATACTGAAGCATGTAAACCCCGCCTTGGCTGGAAGGAGATACACAAATAACTCGTAGCCAAGGAGACAGACATTAAAGAAAATATGAGGGTTTGAGGAAGGAGGAGGAAAGGAACAAAATGGCTGTGATTGGAGAGAAAACTCTGCAGGAGCATTCCCTCTCAGCAGATTCTGATAGCGAAGAAGGAAGAAGGGAGGTGTAGGAGAAGGAAGAAACAACCAACCTCCCCCTCCACCCCAACAGACACACACCAACAAGTAAACAGCTTTCTTTCTTTTTTTGCTTCCCCCTTAAAGAGTCTGAGAGCAGAGTCCTCAAAGCTGCCCCCTGCCCCTGCTAAAGTGTGAGGCACAGGAACAGTTCCTGTCAAGGGACTGGGGTCCCCACCCCAGCCCAGTCCCAGCATGGGCAGACAGTAGCAGGAAGCTCCCAAGGAAACGGCTTTACACCAAATCTAGTGGAAAAAAGGAGGGGGGGCAAAGGCTGCTGTGTGCATCCCACGGAAGGAAAGCACTTGCATGAACACCTGGAATGAAGAACCTGACCACACCAGGGGCTGGGCATGAGCAAGCACAGCCTCTGCTGAACTTACAGGTTTGGAGGCAGATAAATTCCACACAACCTTGGAACACACCACTGAGTCCAGCAAGCACGTAAGCTTTTCCTTTCGCCCACCACTACACCACAACTTAGGCTGGGATACACCCAGGAGTATCCACTGTGCTACCACTGTCCTCACAGGCAGTCACAACTTCCTCTCCCTTATCCTGAACTTCTCCCACGACAAGGTTTTTACAACAGCTTTCAAACTACTAATCAGCCTGCACTTCAGTCAGTGTGGTTCTCCCAAGGGTTTAACACTTCCTTGCCTCAGAGGGGCCCAGGGAGGGCAGAGAACCCAGCAATTTACCTGGAAGTGTTCAAGGCCAGGTGGGACAGGGCTTGGAGCAACCTGGGATAGTGGAAGATATCCCTGCCCATGGCAGGGGGGTGGAACAAGATGAGCTTTAAGTCCCTTCAACCCAAACCACTCTGGGATTCTGTGATGATTAATTTTATGGGTGAGCCCACATTCAGTGAGTAAGTAGCAAAAATTAAGGCCAATGCACCACGAGAGTTTGGGCTCAGACAGCTTTGTGGAGCAGTGATAGAGCAGTTCCAAGACTTGAAACGATGCGAGTTTTACATTAAACAAGTCACTGGGTAAACTCAGTGAGAAACTGGATTAAAGATCACAAGCACTTTGATCCTAGATTACTAAGCATCACTAACCTGAATGCTTTTAATTAAAGTAAAATTAAGTGCTTGTAGTTGTGTTTTCTTTGCTAGATAAACAGGACTTGCCTGCTGGGAGCCTGTCACCAGTAAGACCTGTGCTCTGCCAGCCTCGTTTCCTGGAAGGAGGGATCAGGAAACGCAGCCTGGGAGGCTGAAGGAAGCGGCTGCCCTCAAATGATTGGCCCTGCTCCGGCCACTTTTGGCCATTCAGCCTGTCCTGGAGACATTTGTGTCCGCTCAGCCATGGGAAATTCAATAAACAATTTGCAAAGCATGTAATGGAACCTCTTCCTACTTGAGGGTTGCATCACCTGGAGTAGGTGCAGCAGGTTTGGCACAGGGGTATCCACAGCTCCCAGCGAAGAGGAGGAGGAGGAGGAGGAGGCATCAGTCACTATATTCAGGAATCTCTGAGTCAGGGACATGCAAACCTACACCCATTTCACATTGCTCAACCTGTGTTTACTTTGTATGAGAAACTAAGGTGGGGATTAGCAGGAGCAGTGGACTCCTCTTGGCAGCAGCAGTGGTGGTGGTGTTAAGCTATGCAGGAAATATTCCAGAAACAGGGCCAGGGATGGGGCTTCCCTGGGTAGGACTGTGGAGCTGTGGATACCCAGGTGCAATAAAACCTGCCCCTTGGACTGAGCTGTGAGCTCACCACTCCTCACACCAACCCACACCACTCCCAACGGGCTCACCCAGCTTTGGGGTGTCACACCACCCTCCCCAAACTAAACTAAGGACTCAAATACCCAAAGGATGCTCAGGATTGATTCAACAGCTCCTATTTAGGCTCAGATTTCAGCACTCCCGGCTTTCCCTTTGCAATCTGACCCACACCTGAATGGAATGCTTTTGTACTGCCACTGCAGAACTGCAGCCACGGAAATCAGGCTTGTAATAAGCAGACACAGCAACTTTCTTTTTCTTTTCTTTTCTTTTTTTTTTTTTTTTAATCCAAGATACATCAGAGAGAAGCTTGAATCCTCCTCAGATTTACGACAGTTAGAAATCAGCAATTTTCCTTCTGCCTTGCAGAGTTGCACGAAACTCCCTGTCACATTTTCATTTTATCTTGGTTTCAGCAGTTTGGCCTTTGGGGTGTAACCACCTTGCAGTTGCTTTCACAGACAATACTTCACCCTGCACAGCTCAGCAGGCAGTGCTTCCACTTTTTTTTTTTTTAATCTTGGAAGACTTTGTTGGGCTCTTACAGCCACCAAACTCCATCCACAAACATCTATCTTCTATCTACCTGGCTCCATTACTATTAATTTGGCTCCCTCCTACATGAGCCTCCAGGGCACCGTATTGCAATTAAAACCACAGAGAAACACAAATAAATCCCGAGGAATATGCAACCCTCAGCTCCCCCAGCGCTGCGAGAAACAGGTTTATGAGTAAATAACTAAAACCTGGGCAGGCGCGGATCAAACATGGCGTGGGAAAGAGCGGCGGGGAAGCAACCGAAGAGATTCACAACGACTTAGCAGCTTGTTTTAGTTGAGTTTAAGTTCCCGGAGCGCAGCGAGCCCGTCCCTGCGCCCCCTCCTCGCTTGCGCATCCCGGTCCCGCCGGGAGCGCAGCGGAGCTTCCCAACGGGACGGGGGATGAGCCCCCGGCGCTCCCTGTCCCCATCCCACCCTTTTCCCAGCCGTTCCCTGTCCGAACCACCCGTGGCCGCGCACGCCCGAGCCGCGGGTTTGGGGACACTGACCGGTGCCACCCGCGCTGTCCGAGGTCACCTCCTGCGTGAAGATCCAGGGCGGGTTGGTGGCGAAGAGGGACGTGGCGGTGGGGCTGGAGTGGCGCTTCCCGAAGAGGCGGCTGAAGGTGCCCTGCACCGAGTGGTGATGGTGCTTCTTCATCCTGGCGGAGCCGGGAGCTCCCAGCCGGGCATCCCCACACCGAGCGGGGCCACGGCGGCGGCGGGAGGGGCGGGGATGGTCCCACCCACGGACCCGCCCTCGCCAGGTGCCCCTGGAGTGTTTTCCAATCGGTCACACGCTGAGCAGTTGGGTTTGAGAGTCATGGAATCACCTGAGTTGAAAGGGACGCACAAGGATGGCCCAAGTCCAGCTCCTGTGCCCTGCACGGGACAGCCCCAAAATCTCACCGTGTGCCTGAGAGCCATACTGCTGGGGACACATCCTGTAGGAAACCAGAAATTTAATACCTTAGGAAAAGGGCCTTGGCTGTAGTAAATGCTCATTACCTGTGTGTTTGCATCAGGCAGCAGGGAAAGGAATAATGGAACCACAAAATATCCTGAGCTGGAAGGGACACACAAGGATCATCCAGTCCAGCTCCTGGCCCTACACAGGACACCCCAAAATCCCACCCTGTCCCTCAGAGCATTGTCCAAACACCCCTTGAGCTCTGGCAGCCTTGGGGCTGTGCCCACTGCCCTGGGGAGCCTGTTGAGTACCAAGCACCCTCTGGGGGAAGAACCTTTTCCTGAGATCCAACCTAAAGCTCCCTGACACAGCTCCAGCCGTTCCCTCAGTCTAATTCTGGAGGGGTTTGATCTCTCTCTCACTCTCTCCTGTGTTTCTCTGCCTATCCACCTGCAGCTGAGATATGTCCCACAGGTGTCCCCCCAAGCCTTTCCACACACCCCTGTTTGCAGTGCACTGGACCTGGAGTCCCTGTCTGAGATCTGCAGGTGTCAGAAATAAATGGAATTATCATCAGTGTCAGGGAAAGCTGCCAGTTAATCCTTTCCCTCTGCCCTGGCTATGACAGTGAGCAAATCAGGGCTGTGTGTTTTAGGGAGCTGAGTGTTTAGGAAGCATTTCAGAGCCCCTCTGCTCATCTCTCCTGGCTTCTGTGGGACCATGCAGCCCCAGAAATACCCCGTGTGACCTGAGTGCTCTTTGGGTTTGGGTAGTTTTGATGCAAAAGCTCCAAGGCAACGGTTCTTGACCCCCAGATCATCTCTTGTTTCAGGTACAAAAGCAAATTTCTAGCATTGCTCATGACTTTTTTTTTGTGTCATGCAAGCGTGGTCACAGAGTTAATGAGTAACATGGGCTATTAAAAAATGCAAAGGGTTCTGGAGAACTTTAAACCCAAAATAGCTGTCAAAACATTAACTCTGAAACACAGCTCTCAGCTTCAGGCTCAGGTCATCTTGCCTTGTATCTATCTTGTATTTCTATTTCCATTTTAGAGTCAAGATGATATAGATCTCTTTTTTTTCCAGTGATAAATATAATTTATTTATTCACTTTGAAAGTACACTTTCCTTGTGAACAGCATCTTTTCTTTTTGTCTTCAAGTACAAATTAGGGCAACATATCAAATCTCCCATGAACTGTGAAAAATGAGCACTGTTATGATATTCTAAAAGGAAAATCCTGGCACAAAAGGAAAATCCTGGCACAAATTGCCAGGCAGCACCTAAATGAAGTGAATAAAGGTGAATGGCAAATGGAGAAGGAAAAAGAGAGTGAAAATGTTAGAATCCAATACTGTGGTTGTGGTGTAGGGGCTTTAATAATTTAAGGGATTTTCCAGAGAATGTAACCTGGGCTGCAGATGTGCAGCTCCATCGAGGGGGTCAGACAGATTCTCCTGGCTGGGAGGGGTCAGCCTGCTCCAGGCTCCCACTGCTGCTCCCAAATTCCGCTGGAGGAGCGGCAGGTGACGCCGAAGGGGTGGCTTTGTGCCGAGCACCAGGCCTGCAATTAGTGGGACTCGCACCCTTTGTGACAGTTATCTTAACTGCTCTCTGGGTGAGACAGGGCAGGGAAACACCCCTCCAACACCTGCCCCAGCTCCCTGCCTTGGGACACACCACAGGCACCTGTTTGAGCCACGGTGGCAGGAAAAGGGATGGTCCTGCCTGCAGGGGAGAGGGGTGATAGGATGGAAACTGGGAAACAGCAGTGCTGGGACCAGCTCCTTGAGGGAACCAGTCCTGCTGAGCTCCAGACAGAGCCATAGAATCAATTAGGTTGGAAAAGAACCTCTGAGGTCATTGAATCCAGCTTTTGGCACTTCAAGAAAATTCACTGGCACGTCCCAAAAGCAGAAATCAGGTGAAATGAAGGACCCACTCACTGCTGGAAGGACAAAGGACGTGATATCTCTGCAAGGTAGGCAGGACATAAGTGCTCACTGATATCCACAGCCCTCAGCTGAACAAATCAAACAGGATATACAAGGACACAGTCATGGAAAAGGGGAAGGAGAAGAGGAACTATTTTAAGAAGCGAAGCCAATAAAATTCTGTGGAATGAAAAAGCCTCAGCTCGTGCACAAAGCTGTCCCACAAAATCTCATTAGACCCAAAGAGACTTCAAAGGGGCTGCAGGGCTGCAGAAGTGCTCTGTGGGAGCAGGAAGGTGTGATTCAGCTCCTTGACACTGCTCTGAGGTGTTCCTGAGCCCCAGGGCTGGGGGGATGCCAGAGCCCTGCCCGTGCCACCCCACCAACGATGCCTTTGCCTCGCCCTGGGTGGTGAGCATAGGGAAAAAATCACCCTCACAGCATGCAGGGATGTGTGTTTTGAGGTGAATTTATTATCCCAGTGAACACCAGCTGCTAAACAATTCTGCCAGGGTTCATGTGCACACTCCCATTTATTTGTTCCAGATGAAAGGTGTTTGTTCTTTGCCTTCCACCTCCCAGAAGAGCACAGACCTCCCCTCAGAAGCCCAGAAAAGAGCCCTGGACCAGCACGAAAGGTGTGCTGGTTGTGCTGCTGGCCAGGGGGACTTCTATGAAGTGCAGACTCCAGACACATGGGAAAGTTGCCCAATTTAGTTGTATTTTTAAGGAAGGACAACTGCCACTCAGTGATTGTGGCCACACAGCTAAAGGAACTGGTGGGCTGGGCACAAAGCTCGGGAAAGCACTTGGAAGACCTCCAGCAGATTTTATAGCATAGAAATGGCCATGTGAGCACTGCTCTGATGTAACACACCATGGTGTGAGGCTGCCTTTGATCCCAACACGGGTAAACACCCCAGAACAATCTGCTTTTGCATCGAGGGTGAGGAGCTGCACCCTGCAGATGTGGATCATTCCCCCATTGCAGGGGGGCGAAGGGATTGTGTAGCAAGGGCAGCTCCAGAGGGACCTGGAGGAGGGAGGGAGGGAAGGATGAGAAGAGAAACTCCCATGTGTAGCTGCAGAGCAGCAAACTGCACCTGTGGAAAGAGAACCAAGTTCTGTCAATGCTGCCAAGGCCACGTTTCAGTGGGGGTGACAGGGCTGGACGAGCATCGTGTGCTCTGACTGGGGGGTTTCCACTGGGTGTTAATCTTAATCCCCATGGCTGACTCCCTCCTCTGCACCTTCTGCCTGAGCACCCCTGTGACATCCACCACCCTGGTGACACCCCAGTGGTCACAATGGCCCCGTGGTCACAATGGCCCTGACAGCCCTGACAACCAGCACTGCCCACCCTGCCAGCGCTGCCTCCTGTCTCCACCCCCAACAGTCCCACATTCCGGGGTGCCCACCAGGGAGAGAACCTCACAGGTGGGTGCTCCAGGCTCAGGGCTGGGCAGGACAGACACCCTCTCACCAAGGGGTCTGGAAGGTCTTTGCCCTGAGGGTGACCAGGGCAAAAATGTCCTGGTGATGTCAGTGTGGTGCACCATCCCTTCCCTGCTGCGCAAATCCCGCCGCTGCCGTCAGACGGCTTTGCCCCCGTGGGGCTGAGAGCTCAGAGTAAACCACACGTCAGAGTCCTGGGATGGCTCCTGGGATGGCTGCTGGGGTGGCTCCAGGGGGACAAGAGAGGAACTGCAGGAGACAGGCAGCACTGGCATCCAGGCAGGGCTCAGGCAGCCGCCCAGGGAGTGCTTCACCCACACGGCTGAGCCCTCTGAGCTTCCTTGGTTGCCGAACCAACCTTCTCCCTTCTGTCCCCTTTGATAGACAACAGACAGTTTGTGAGGGATTAAATGTATGAGTGGGTGCAACAGGATTATGTGGGACTCTTAATTCAGGCACAGAGCACTGGCAGTGCCATAAATAGTGCTGTGGGCATTAAGTTGGTACTTCCCCTCCCAGGCAGTGATCATCATGTAAGCAGGTCCATTCACACAGGCAGGGAGGATGTTTCTGCAAAAATTCAGGTGCCCCAGAGGATAAGCAGGAACATCCAGGGCAGTCAGGTGCCCCAGAGGATAAGCAGGAACATCCAGGGCAGATGAGCCCCACCACAGGAGCAAAGCCCAAAGCTCAGCACTCCCAGGCTCAGTATCTGCCTGTCACTGGAAATGACTGTCAGGTCTCTATTGCCCAGCAAGGCTTGCACATCTTGAAGGCATCTACATGACTTAGCAATTGGGTTGTCAAGATAGCTACAGCCTCCCCTCCACACCCCAAATACACGGGATTAATGGCATTAGTGCTCCCCACTGGGTGGGTGCAGCAGCAGCAGCACAGTCATGTGCGTACTTGTCTCTTCCAAAGAGAGCATGTCCACGAGCTATCAGCGTGCATGTGTGTGTGAACATAATCATTTCTGAACAAATCTAAGTGTGTTCAGAGCAGGGATACACAAACCACACTGAAATGACTGCAGTGGTACAAAATCTGCTCTTCAGGAGTCAAAAATCCCATTGTTTTATCCCCTGGGAAAAAAAAGCGGACTGAGGTTTCCTTGTGGCAGCAACCACTGAAATAACCCATGTCCTGAGCTCCAGCCTTGCTACCCTGGAGAAATGAATGACAAGAAGACATGGTGAACCTGTAGGGGTCTGGTGATTCCCCTCTAAGACTTGATGGAGATTCCTAAACAATTTGCAGAGCTGTGGGCATTCCCCTGCTAATAGGTTTAGGAGCCAGGGAATGGAAATAGAGCACCAAGTACGTCACGGAAACTAGGAAACCTCTTTACAAGGTTAAAAATAAGCAGAAAGCAGAGTGTTTATTTAGAACAACCAGGAGTAAAGTGGCTAATTGCTGAGGGAAGAGGCAGTTTCCATTCACACAGAGGTGTCGTCAATGAAAACAAGACAACTGAGTCATGCTTAGGTAACAGAACACAAACACCCTGGCAGGTCAAACACAGCCTTGGAGCAGTTGTGGGTCACAAATCAGCCCCATGTGTGTCTTGGGGCACATCTACACCCCCCTCCTCTGCAAAGGGTTCTTACAAATGCCTGGGCCAAACAAGCTGTATCTGCTGTCCTTGTCCCCCATGCTGTGCCTTCATGTTTCAGGGAGGGGACAACCCACTTAAAGGTTCAGCAAGAGCCCAGCAGGGTGAGGCACAGGGTGGTGGGAGGTCCCTACAGAGGCTCCCAGAGCTGCTGAGCTGATGCTCGGGCTCTAAAGGGCAGTGTCAGGTTTCTGCCATCAGTGCTGTGCCCCCTCACCTCGTGGGCCAGGTTGTGTCAAACCATTTTCATGCCTCGTTTGCCGTGGCTGGGGTTGGGTGAAGGATTTTTTCCAAGGGTTGTGTGCTGCTGGCATTTATAGCTGCTGTAGCTGAGGCTCTGATCTGGGACTTGGGGCTCTGCTGGGCCAAGCACAGCAGGAAAAGTGTCCCCCAAAAGTGATGAAGGGGTGAGCCAGGTCAGGCTGACAGCAGGAACATCAGAAATTGTGAAGCATCTTCTATGCACTCTTCATAGTTACAAATAACCAGCTGACATGCAAGTCAAGAGAATCAAGTCCTTCCTGTCTGTGCATCCCCTGAGCATTTGCTTTATTTCCAGTAATTCACTTCTGTATTTCCAGAACATCACAGGATTTTAAACTCCCTTTCTCTTTATGCAGCAACACTTTAGATTTTTACCTAAAGAAATGTAAATAAATCTTCTCATTTACCCTGTAATGTAAAAAGCCCTCCTTGTTTTTTAACTTGCTGGGTTTGGCACTGGGGCCTTTAAGCACTGATGAGAATGGCAAAGCAGGGGGGCAATGTTGCAATGCCTTTGTCTGCCTCTTTTGCTCCACAGGGAGGATGTTTCTGCAAAGCTGCGGCTGCCCCAGAGGATAAACAGGAACCTCCAGGGCTCAGCCACCGGTGACTGAAATACCAGAAGCCCCCAGCAAAGACCACAAGAGACCCAAGGGAATGGAGAAGACCAAAGCAAAGCAGGAGCTCTCCAGCACACAGCCCACCCCAAAAAATGAGCCCTCTGCAGCACACCAGCACAAGGACCAGCCTTTGGCCACTCGCTTCGTTCCAGTTGTCGTCCACACTGGGGGACGTCCCCTCAACTCCTTCAACTTTGTCTTCTACCAACCAACTTGCTCCAACTCTTACTGCCCCTTCTACACTGTGCAGAGGCCCTACTGTGGCTACCAGTTCCGAGAGGACACAAGCCACGGCCGGATAAAAACGGACCTGGAAAATGCCGACGTTCTCAAATGGAGATCCTTCCGTAGCAAAAAGCTCTAGCCAGGACCAGGGAAGCCCAAGCAATAAAGCCCAAGCAATAAAGCCCAAAAAGTGCAACCAGCAACTGGTGTGACTTCAGTTTTCCATCAGAGTCTGAGCTGTGACCAGCAGCGAACACGTGAGCCAAGGGGTGGGTGCTGAGGCTGCGTCACTGCTCCCCGGGAAAATATGCAGTGTGGGTTTTGCTCTAAAAACCCAGCCCAACTTGTCCTGTCATTTATTGGCAGCTCCTTACGCAGAGGCACTGGGTGTCAGCAGCACAGGGCACCAAGTGAGTGGCCACCCAGCCTGGCCCCAGCACAGGCTGCAAAACCCAGGAAGGTTCCATAGAATCACAGAATGGTTTGAGTTGGAAGAGACCTTAAAGGTCATCCAGTTCCACCCCCTGCCATGGGCAGGGACACCTTCTGCTTGACCAGGTTGCTCCAAGCCCTGTCCAACCTGGCCTTGGACACTTCCAGGGATGGGGCAGCCACAGCTTCTCTGTGCATCCTGTGCCAGGGCCTCCCCACCCTCACAGGGAAGAATTTCTTTCTAATATCTGACATAAATTTCCCCTCTTTCAGTTTGAGCCCATTGTGCCTCATCCTGTTACTCCAGTTCCTGGTGAACAGTCCGTCTTCAGCTTCCTTGTAGCCCCTTCAGATACTGGAAGGCTGCTCTGCCTCCACACAACCTTCTCTTCTCCAGGCTGAACAGCCCCAACTCTCTCAGCCTGAAGCCATCTTCTCGTTTCACCAGCTCCTCTGTCTGAGTCTAAATTCTGCTACTTCTTTGAAAGGCCCTTTTCTTTCACTCAGCTTTCCTAGACCCAGGCAAAGTCGTGTTCTCAGTGACTGGTGAGCCTGTATCCACTGTTAATACACAACATTCCCACAACTAACAAACCCTCAACACTGAAACCCCTCTCTGTGCTCCAGGGCTATTCCAGCTGTGTCCTCTGTGGTGTTGGGTCAGAGCCCAGGTCCATCTTGCACCATGGGATGGTGAGTGCAGAATTAGCACATCCAATTATCTTCCTCAGCCTAATTCCCTTTTCATAACTCTTTTACGCTTGTGTAACGTTGCCTGTTTTAGCTGAGTTATTTCTAATTTCCTTCCACGCGTACGCAATATTGAGCTCTGGAACACACAAGGGTCAGGCTCTTTTAGTCATTAGGTAAGTCTTTAAACTTGTTAAATATAAAAATGTGTGTTATGGGATAAACTCCCTGTGGGCAGAGACCCAGCAGTCACATCCCTTTCTCTGCTAGTGGAGGATTTGGCTCGTGCTACGTTCCGAGGATGTATTTTATCCCCCCCGTCCTTCTCCTAGTGCTGTGTGTGAGAGAGGAAAAACAACACTGGGTTTGGCCATATTTACAGGGAGAATTTTTCATGGTAATTCATCACAAATGAAAATTGGAGCTGCATTTAACTCCACTGGTGTCAGCCAAGTTCTGGTAACGCACCAACCAGGACACACTCCTGGGGGTGAGCAGAATGTGAGACAATTCTGAGGAGAAAACCCCAACTATCAGGATCATGGAGACTGAACACTGGGACCCTGCAGCAGTGGGGAGAGGCACCTTCACCTCCCTGGTGTCTGCAATGAAAGCACTTAAAACTTTACCATTTAAAGCAATTATGTTTCTATATTTGTCTCAGCACACCAAATTTACCCTCAGAAGCATCTCTTCTAGGAGATCACGTGGTACTTCCCCTTCCCTGAATTTCAGGCTCTAGAGCCTTGTCTGGAATCCTCTGGCAGATCAAGCTGAAGGGAAACCAAAAAGGCAGTAACAGCACAGAGAATTCTGAGTGGTTTTCTCTTTTTCTTCTTACTCTGATTTTGGTGTAAAACTTATTTTTCATGTGACAAACCCTCCCCCCCCCCCAAATGATAAATGAAGTGGATTAAGAGATTAGATCATCAAGGAGAAAATTCCACCCTCCTAATCTCCTGCTGGGCCTGTAATCTGCAAGACTTCCCCATTTTACCTCTTTCCTATTTTAACCCTGAACCCTTAATGCCTGGCAGGAGCCCATCACCCCCCTGAGCCTCATTGGCTGGGGAGGGATTTGCTGGGTACTTAAATGTCACCCTCTTGTCCAAAGAGGGTTTTGTGCTTTTGGGTTTTCCTGGGAAGACGTGTCTTCTGCACCCATCACCAACACGGAATTGGTACAGCCCTCGCACCGGGCACCTGGTTCTTCCTGATCCTGTGACCCCTGCAGTGCTGGGAGCACCTGGGCTTTGAAGGCAAGAAGCAGAACTTTAAGAAGTTTTTTCCTCAGGCTTCACAAAACCTCCTTTTTTTGTTTTTTTTTTTGGCTGCAAAGAGGACCAGCACTTGGTGTGGAGATGGGGAACATGGACGGGAAAACCGTGGAGGAGCTGAGCACCACCGAGTGCCACCAGTGGTATAAGAAGTTCATGACAGAGTGTCCTTCTGGCCAGCTCATCCTCTACGAGTTCAAACAGTTTTTTGGCTTGAAAAACCTGAGTCCTTCAGCGAACAAATACGTTGAGCAAATGTTTGAGACCTTTGACTTTAATAAGGTAAATATTGTCCCTCCCACTCAGCTGCGCTGGGATGGGCTGTGCTCTGCTCCCTGTGATCCCCTGTGGTGTGTTTGGGTGTGTGTGGTATAGAAACTGTCCTGAGTATGCACAGCCTGATTTTCTGTGGCCTCATAAATTGCAAAATCAGTTATGTGAGGTGAAAAGTGCCAGCAAAAAACTCTTCACCTGCTGCCTGTTCTGTGAGAAAACAGCCTTCTCCCAGAAGTGATATTTTCCTTTTGGTTTTAAGTGATTAAAACAGTGGGGTTTTATCTGGCAGGCTGTGATCCCTTTAAAATGAAGTGCCCTTTAATCCTTAAGTATCAAATGTTGTGACAGTAAGGAACAAGTGGTGTGAGAACAAGGGCTGCATTCACACAGAGACAGCGAGTTCCCAAGCCACGAGCCACAGTTTACAGAACAGATTGGGTCTGTTTTGCATTGCTTTAAATTATAAATGGATTCATTTCATTGATTTTTTTTTTTGCCATGTGATAAGGAGCTCAGGTCCTTTGTTCCCTGTGGAGAGGGAGGCTTTGCTCCTCGGGCTGTTGCTGTGGTGGACCCCCAGAACGGGGCAGTCCTGGAGCACCTGCACATATTTGGGAAAGCTGCCAGAAAAGCAGCTGGATGCCGAGTCTCTGAGAGGAAACAACATCCTCCTTTGCTTGCAAATGATTTGAAATTGCGCCTCCTGTGAGATGAGGAATATATTTTATGGAAACTCAAAGGGTTCAGTGGCCTTAATCCCATTGAAAAAAATGCAAATCAGGCCCCAAATCCTTCAGGTGTTCAGCTGTGCCTTGGCCTTTACCTTGCTCACTGCCCCGTGTTTCAGTGCATGCCTGAAATGGGAATTGATGCACTGGAAATCCTGCTGGGAACGGGGCTTAGCAGCTATTTATACCTAATCTGGCTCCTGCAGCAGTGGGATAAAGCAGATGATCTCCTCCTGAACCGGCCCCGTGCGGAGCGGTGGCTTTGTTCATTCACAAAACCCTGGCTTATGCTCTAATGAACTGTCCGTGGTTGGTGGTATGGAATCATGGAATCACTGGGCTTGGAAAAGACCTCTGAGATCATCCAATGCAACCCTTAACCCAGCTCCTCCATGTTCACCACTAAACCATAACCCCCAGGTGCCACATCCACGTGCCTTTGGAGCACCCCCAGGGAAGTACGTGCCCCGTCCCATGTGCCATTTTCCCTTCCAAGTGCCAAGGCAATGCTCTGTGGTGGGCACGAGGCATTTCAGCAAGCTTAGAGAGGCTGTGGACAGTAGGGACAGTGTCTGGAGACAGGCTGGTGGCCTGTGAGCTTTGCAGTGATCCATAACCCTGGGATTGAGCCCTCCATGGGTCCACTGAAGGACTCCTGATGTCATGGCAGGAGCTGGAGGTGGGCAAACACCTCAGAGGAAAGTCAAAGATAAAAGTGTTTGTGCTTTTGACGTGACCAAATGTGAAGCAAACACAGAAATGGCACAGGAGCAGAGCAGCATCTAGACCTAGATGTCACCAACATGCTGGGGTGATTCCTGATGTTATTGCTCTCCAGGATTTTTTCATCCAAGACCCCTTGCAGCAGAAAAGAGCTGTAGGTGTGTGCAGGCAGGACAAGGTTGTGTAATCCAGCAGAACTCATCTGCATAAGCCTGTGCCTCTTTGACCTCTGAATTACCACTGCTTTGCATAAAGAGATTCCCTGAGCACAGGCCATGGAGCTTCCTTATTCCCCAAGCCAGGAACACCCACCGAGTTCATCCCTTCCAACACGTAACGGTCCGAGGTTGGATTTGATGATCTTGGAGGTCTTTTCTAACTTCAGTGATGCTCTGATTCTATATAATGGCTCTGCACATTTTCAGAGGGAGCCTTGGCTTTGACCACTGGGCATGCAGGGGACCCACACCCCCCCGCTCTCTGCTGTGCTCCCCAAGCCCCTGTCTCAAGGTGGAGGCCACCAGTGGGGGCCAGTTCCAGCAGGGACCTCCAGAAGTGACCAGGAAAATCACTTACTGCCTGACTCTCTGCTTTTAACCTCATCTTAGCTTCTAACCTTCTGCTTTCAGGATGGCTACATAGATTTTATGGAATATGTGGCAGCTCTGAGCCTGGTCCTGAAAGGGAAGGTGGACCAGAAGCTGCGCTGGTACTTCAAGCTCTATGATGTGGATGGGAACGGCTGCATTGACCGGGGAGAGTTGCTGAACATCATCAAAGTGAGTGGGCTCAGCTTTTCCATTTCTATTACAGGTGGTCATTAGATGCAGGTAGACACAAGGGTTGTAAGAAGAACATTCCAACCCAGCTAATTCCATGGTAAATTAATAGGCAGTGGCCAAACCTGCTGCTTTTCCTCTGCAAGTCCTCCCTGGTGGACCTGTCTCCATCCCACAGCTCCCATGGCATCCACACACTCTGACACACAGCAGCCCCTGGTCTTCTCCTGGTTGTTTAACCCCTTCCACTGAAACTTGGACTGAGATAAGCGCTTGAATTTAACCTAAGGGTTTTTAGAAGTGAACAGCTCCTGGCTTATCCCAGCATGCCCACTAAATCCTGTAAAGCATTGACTGCCTTTCCAAGGGATTTTAATCTCTGTTTTCTTTAGACAAGACTTATTGCTTTCAAAGCCTAAGTACCTGCAAAAAAAGTTCAGCCTCTCATGGTCTCTGGTCTCTCTGGTCACTTGGCCACTTGTGCTGATGGGTACAGAACCTGCAGAGCACTCAGTAATTCCTTGTGTCCTTCGTTCCCTCCAGGCTATTCGAGCCATCAACCGCTGCAACGAAACGATGTCTGCTGAGGAGTTTACAGACATGGTGTTTGACAAAATTGATATAAATGGAGATGGTGAGGAACTTCCCTAAGTAATTCCAATGCTCCCACCTTTTCCCTTACCTGCAGCTCAGGCTGCCAGAGCAGTTCCAGGTGCTGAACGTCCCAAAACACCGGGATATGGGGAGAGCTGGCAGGGGGTGACTTTCCAGGAAGGTTGAGCTCCCCATCCCCTCTGTGGGCTGCAGCTGGCCCAAGGTGACCCTGCAAACTGCCCCTTGTCCTTCTGGCAGGGTGGGGATCTGTGGTGGGGTTTGGGGTGTACAACACCCATATTTAAGACCCCAAATTTAGACCCTGTGCAGCTCCTGGGGGGAGCTGCTGCGCCACCGTCAGAGGGGCTGCAGGATCTAACTGACCCTTCCTGAACGTGCTCCCACAGGTGAGCTCTCCCTGGAAGAGTTCATGGAGGGTGTGCAGAAGGATGAAATGCTGCTGGAGATCCTCACCCGCAGCCTGGACCTGACACACATCGTCCGGTTGATCCAGAACGACGGGAAGAACCCGCACGAGTTGGAGGAGGCAGCGGCTGCCCAGTAACCTCCCAGGACGCTTTCCCTGCGCCTCCACTTTTCCCCCCTTGCATTATTAACTTCAAATCGTGTCGTGGTTGTGGCAGCTGGTGAACTGTCCCAGTGCCAGTGTGGCCAGGCTCTCCTGTTAGTGCAGGGACCAGGACCTGCTCCAAAGGTGCCGCTCCCCTGGCAGATGGTTGGGGGGAGCCGGGGGCCCTGCCCGGTGCAAGAGGAAAAGCTGCTGCAAGGAGGGGATGTGGACATACAGAAAACACGCCCCACCCTGGATTGCCACAGGCCCTGAGCTGTGCAGGGGCCTCTGGATGTTGCTGTTGAGCAGAGTGGGGGGACAATGTCACCTCCCCAGGCAGGGGAGCAGCACGAGGCTGTGCAGCCTGAGAACACACAGACAGCGCCTCAATATTTAGGCTGTGACCAACACCAGCCCCTGCAGCCTTGGCAGGAGACAAACCCCAGGGCTGCCCAGCACTTGACCCCAGTGAGAGGGGTCCTAGAAAAGCAAAACTAAACCTTCTCCTCCCATTTATATTTCCAGAGCAAGCAGTCACCGTTTTTGGCCATCTGTTCTTTGATTTATCATTAGCAAGGATTAGTGATAATGTAAAGTAAAAACATTTACGAGGTAGAAAAATGAGAGGGGTGAAGGCAGTGGCTTTTCTTCATTTTAAAGCATTAAAAACATCGAATGGTGCCTTTTTTAACCACCTGGACTTTAAGGGCATTTTTCTCCTTGAAGTATCTGGAAGTAATAAGTACTTCTAGATAAGTAGAAGCAGACGTAAGTACTGCAATGGCAATAACCTGAGAGGGAGAAGCTTTGCATGTTTGTAGGAATATTCCTGCACTTTTTACCACCTGGACAACAAAATCAAACTGCCCTGTGAGTTACACTTGAGCATCAAGGTGGTGTTAACTCCAAAGCCTGTGTGCATTTTGGAGGGGTGGGTGAGCTGCTAGAGGCGGGTGAGCCGCAGCGTCTGCGCCACGAGCATCTGTGAGTACCCGAGTCCGGGTACCATCACCTCTGACATGGGATCAAGTACAGTCCCCCATGGAGTCAAAAACCCTTCTCAGAGCACCCTGGGCACGGCAGCCTCGTGCCACGAGCAGGGGCTGCACCCAGGACCCCACACACGCACAAGGGCAGCTGTGGGAGCGGCGGCCTCACCCCAACCCACCCCCTGTCCCCACGCTGAGCCGGGGCTGCGCCTTGGCTGCTCCTGCAGAGGAGCTTCCTCATCCGATGGGAGCAAGTTCCAGGCATGGTGAGGCAATACAGGACACCAGGAAGGGTTTCTTGCCCAGATGAAAGTCTTGTTATTTAGCACTGGGTGTTTTGAGACTCGTAAGCAACTTCCTGACCATTTTTCCTGTGCGTCTTGTTCATTGGACAGTGTTTTGCCTGGAAGCTTTTGTACTTCCAGTCTTGCAGTGAACTAATAAAGATGTCTTACAACATTATTCCAGGTTGTGCTTCTTTTCTCTGTCAATCAATCCTTCTGTTTCCAGCAGGACAGATTAACTGGCTCATGCAAGTGCAAAACCTTTTGTTTTGACTTTATTAATATAGTTCTTTTACAGGAACAGCACAAGCTGTGGGGAGAGGTCTGTTTTCTTCAGGATCAGTGTAGAAAAGGAGCTGCTCCCACGTTCTTGCATCCCATGGGTGCTGCCTGCTCTTCTGAACCTCATCTGCATCAAGTCAGGCAGCTTCACCTTTAGTAAAACCTTTAGTAAAACCACCATCCCCTGGGTAGTCCTACAACTCTTTCTTCCAGATCTCTGCTTTACCCACCCACATTTCCAGGCACCTCCTGTTTTCCTCCCTTCGTGGCAGCCCCACAACTCCCTCCTGGCCTGTTTTCCACCCAAACAGACCAGCAGGTTCAGGCTCTGGGGTTGTTGTCAGGCACAGAAATGCACCATGGAAAGGAACCCTTTGATGGGCCAACCTGTCCACTCACAGCAGTGCAAGACAGAGAAGCTGCAACTGCTTATTAAAGGTGGGCTGAGCTGTTTACTCAGTGTGTAACACTCCTTGTTGCAGCAAAATTAACACCCCCACAAATGACCAGCACAAAACTTACAGCACTCTGGTTTTACAACAGCACAAGGAGGGAGCTGAGCTCAGCATGGGCTCTCTAAGACAGTCCCTCCTGTGCTTCTTTCACCCCCTCCTCTGCCACCCAAAAAGCAGCTCTGACAAGCCCAAATTCTATTTATCAAGACAAAGTTATTCTTAAAAGGCTGTGTCAGAACTGCCAGCAGGCCAAAGACACCTTTCAAACCTCAGTGCTTCTCTTCCAAAGGATGTTTTTTCAGCCTCTAAGAAAGCAAGTAAGAAATAATTAAAAACTAATGCTGTGACTCTCCTTGCCCCAGCTCATGCATAATTAATTTATTTCCAAAGAGTGGTGGTTGTTGAGGTGCCACAGGCACATTGCTCACCCTTGTGACAACAGCCCTGGCAGCACAGCCTCCCTGGTGAGTGTGGAGAGGATTTTTTTGGGAGGGATGGGCCTGGGAGGCTGCACGGCCACACTGACCCCGGGTCCCAGCTCTGCCTCTGCTTTGGAGTGAGCTGGGACCAGCCCCAGGTTTGTTCAGAAGAGCTGTAGCTGCACTAAAATCATGGAATTATAGAACAGTTTGTGTTGGAAGGGACATTTAAAGGCCATCTAGTCCAACTCCCCTACAATGAGGTGTGCATAGAATGATGGAATTATTAAGGTTGGAAAACACATCTGGGATCACTGAGTCCACCCTGTGCCTGATCCCCACCTTGTCCCCCAACCCAGAGCTCTGAGTGCCACATCCAGGCTTTCCTTGGACACCTCCAGGGATGGGGATTGAAAGGGCAGCCCCTTCTAATGCTTGAAAAACACTTTCCACTATCCCAGGTTGCTCCAAGCCCCATCCAACCTGGCCTTGGACACTTCCAGGGATCCAGGGGCAGCCACAGCTTCTCTGGGCAACCTGAGCCAGGTGAACCCCCAGAATAAAGAATTCCTTTCCCAAAATCTCCTCTAAGCCCCCCCTGTGCCAGATCACAGCCATTCCCCCGCGTCCTGTCCCTGCCTGCCCGTGGAAACCCTCCCTGTCCTTATTTTTTGGGAGCCCTTTGGACACGCTCCCGTGTCCGGCAGCGGCCCCTGCCGGCTCCATCGGGAATCCCGGGAATCCGCCGGGATGGGCGCGACCGACCCCAAAATCAGAAGGAAAGGGGATGATGAGCTCGAACGGCAGAAACATCCCCTGGTGTGTCCCCGCGAGGTGGGGCAGGAGACCCAAAAAGCGAAGAAATGACGCAAAACTCGCTCTGAGACTTCCAAAGGTCTTTTTTCCACTGCACATCACTGATCCCGTGTTCCTGCAGCACCCCCCTGATCCCAGAACAACAGCAGGCTGCCTTAAATACAGCATATTTAAGGGTGATGCATTTGAGATACTTTCTAAAGTTCTGAGGTGCTTTTTGCTTTGAAGAAAAGGAAGAACAGAAAGAAGAGAAAGGAAAGGAGGAAGGATAGTAGGGAAAGGGAGGGAAGGGAGAGAGAAAGAAAGAGAGAAAGAAAAAGAGCCAAAGAGCCAAAGAGCAAAAGAACAAAAGAGAAAAAGAGAAAAAGAAAGAGGAAGAGAGAAAGAGAGAAAGAAAAAGAAATAAAGAAAGAATTTTGAGTAATTTTTCCATGCTGGCAGAGCTGCACACATGTGCTTTGGGAATTACCTGGACACAAAGCTTCCCTCTGGGCAGCCACTGAGCCCCAGCTGTGCAGGGATGAGCCTTCTCTGAACATCATTTTATGGACCCAGAGCCTGCCTAAAAACAGAGCTGGGAGCAAAGATCCTCTTTTCCTCTCAGCCTTTTATTTCTTCTGCTCAATGCTTTCTCCAGGAATGCATCTTCCAGAGTATTTTAGGATGTGATGCCTCCTTGGCTCCTGCTCCTTCTTCCCTTCAACACCACCCTCATCTCCAACTTCCTAACCTTGAACCCTGCCCAACTTCAGGGGTATCAAACACGGGAGCAGATGGTAGCCCAGAAAAATCACATGGCATTTGCCTTTTCCAAGCCATCCTGTTTCCAAATTTAGCCCAGAAAGAAATCCAATCAGCCAAATCCAATTCTAGCTGGGCTGCAGGTCTGGAAAATGGATTATGCAAAACGCCTGACATCAACATCTTGCTGCAAACGTTGAGTTTGGGAAGAGATCAGAGTGTTTATACCTATTGATTTAAAAATAGGAGTAAGACTAAAGCAGCCTGTGATTCCTTGACAAAAGATTACACAATTAATAAGAGGAACAACTTTCCACTGGGCTGTGCCAGCACTGACACAACTATATCCACTGTGTGCAGCACTTCCATCCCGGATCTGCCCAGGCCAGAGGAGGTGGAAACATCCTGAGCCCGAAATTCCTCAGGGTTCCTGGGTCAGCCCTGGCAGGGTCAGAGCAGGGGCATCTGCAGCACTGTCAGCTCACTTTATTTTAAGCACCTATTTCAAAATCCATTGAGAAATAATATTTTTTTACTCATGCTGTTGTGCTTTTTGCTGTCATCACATGAAAGTTAAACAGAAGAGACTCATTCCCTACTCTGCCTCTGCAGCAGCATTGTCATCTCTGCCTTATCTCTGTCTTACACCAACACCTCCCCTAAATTCAATATATCAGTCCCACAGGCTACAGTTTCACTCAGATGCTCAGGTGCTTACAAAAAATTTCTTCTATGCTAAATAAAAAAGAAATGCTGAAGAACAAAGGGTTTTAATAAATATTTCTTTATTCAAGTTGTGTGTTAGAAAATTTCTACCAACAACTGTACAAGTGCTCAGTGCTGGATCCCCTCTGCACCCTGGGAGAGAGATGCTGGCATGAGACCACCAACCAGCCCCTTCAGTGCCTGTGCTGAGCAGAAGGAGAGAATTTAAAGTGTTGAACTAAACCAGCAACCTGCAACTACAGTAACTAAACAACCACTTCAAAATCGGGCAAGAAGCAGAGTTTGTTACGTTGGTTGAGACGCTGAAATTCAAGGAATTAGAGATTTGTATCCTCTAATGAAAACATTTGTCCACAAGTTGAATGTTTTCACTCACGTTTCACAAAAGTGCATGTTTTCATGCAGGCTCTCAAGTTAGAAGTGAGATTTTTCTGTCAGATCTTTGGCTGATAAACCACTGACTTGAAAGAGCCTGAAAGAGCAGCATAAATCAGGAGTCTAATCAGCTCTGATAAGGAAGCACAGCACAGACTAGTGTGTATTTACAGAGAACTCTTAGAAAGGCTATTTTGAAGTGGAAATCTATATGATTTGAACTCTAGCACTGATTATGTCTTATCCTGAACACTTCCTCATGTTCCTGAATTTAAACACTGGCTAAAGTGACATGACCACAAACCAGCAAACTAATCAACTAATGACAGATAGTACACTCCTAATTAAAGGCCACAAAAAAGGGATTGTAAATCATTTCATTGGTATGACCTGGTCCACTGACCCCAGGGGAAAATTAAAATAAACCAGGTAAACTCCTGTTATTTTTCCTGGTTAATTTTTTCTTGTAAATGAGCAGTAAATCCAGTAAAGATGACCCAAAATATTGACTCAACCCAAATTCTTTTTCCACATACATATATGTGGAAATATGGGTTAGAACAGCAGAGCTCAGCCTGCAACATGTGTGAATTTTGTATCTGTAGTCTGTGGCTAAATTAAGTCCAGTGTAAAACCACTGTACTGCTTCATAACTCAGATTTTTGTCACTTTTTCTATTCTTTTCAAGGCCAGGCTGGACAAGGCTTGGAGAAACCTGATCTAGTGAGTGGCAGCCCTGCCCATGGCAGGGGGTTGGAACAGGAGGAGTTTTAAGGTCCCTTCCAACCCAAACCACCCTGTGATTTAGGATTAGGTGGTCCTGCCAATAGAGCAGCATAAATCCTCTCACTGCAGAGACACTGCCAAGCAAAACCCCGCTCTCCCCTTATCTCTGCTTCCACACAAAACTTTCCCCAGTGCAGTGAAAGCCCTGGAGCTCCTGGAGCTCACCCACCCTTCACCTTCCAGAGTGATGAATCCCTAAGAACCAGGGGTTCAAAAGGAGCCCAGTCACACTTGTGCCCTTCTGTCCTCTAAATGGGGCCCTGAAGAGGAGCAACTCCTGTGCTGCCCAGTGTTTAGAACAGCATTTATCCAGCCCCTCAGAGACCCTCTGAACAGGCAGAAGGAGCAGACTCTGGTCCATAGGAGGGAGGGGAAGGAGTTCCTGCTCCCCCTCTCCAGCCCATGCATTGTTTTCCTCAGCTCTGTTGCTGCCTTGGTGACTGCTCTGGTCCAGTTCTCATTTTTGACAGCAATCTGTTGGTCTTCAGTAATTTGACATTATAGGCTACAAAATACACACCCAGGCATCCTGGATGTCTCACACCTGCCAGAGCCCCTCTGTTGGTGCCACTGGTGGTTTGATGTGTTGTGTCTCTGAGTGATGCAAACACCAGGAACACTGCCTGGATTTCTTACCTCCCGATCCTGTCTGTCATCAGACTGAAACCCTGCTCGGGATCTGCTGCAGGAAGCCACAGAAAAAGTTTGTTCCTTGGGGTGTAACCAAAAACCAGAGCTGGCAAACAGAGTACTGTGTACACAGAAAGACTTATTCATGGGCCAAAAATAGTCTCTGGGTACCAGCAGCACATGGGTTTTAGATCAAGATACGGCTTCTTAAAACATCCAAGTTTTCATCTGGATGCTGAGATTGGATTACAAAGGTAAGTCCCTACCACCCTAGAGGAAGAGTCACATTTGGAGTCAGCATCACACTTTCAGCTGAATTTTCTCAAAGGGCAGCACTCTTTCTCCTCTGCTCACTGATCCAGCTCCCGGGGTTCACATCCATTTGTAACATCTTCATCACCCACTTGTCTTTCCTGGCTCCATCAAGGAACTCATCAAGAGACAACTGCCCTGTGGATGAGATGAGGAGGACACAAGATGCAGAGTCAAAAGGGGAGAGATAAGAGAAGAAGGCAGGAAACAAATACCATCTGTGTTTCAGATAATATGCTAATCAGACAAGAGCTTGCTTCTTTCCCCCACCTGGTTCAGGCCAAGGCTCTGAAAGACAAACCACAGGCTGTGGCCAGTGCATTCACCTGCCTCATCAGAACAAGAGACATGAAATGTCTCAGTAGCTCCCCCAGGCTCCTCCAGATTGCAAGTCTGCTCTTGCAAGCCCCAGTTTGGAACCACTGTCTTTATTCAGGCAGTTTGTGCTGGGACTGGGACCTGCCCTCTGGGGGCTTTCAGAGGATGAGATCTGTGTGGCATCAAAATCCTCACAGAAGAGTGACTCTTCTGTACTTTATGTTAAAATACCAATGACAATTATTTCACCCTCCTCCACCAAGTTACTTTTGATTCTATCAAACAGACCAGAACCAAACCCAGTGTGGCTGTTATGAGTAACACAATAGTCCCAAGGAGATTTCTGGAGGGCCACAATCAAACCAGCCTGCCCAGCAGAGGTACCTCTCATCAGACATGAATGCAATCTGTGCCACTGATCACTTACCATCCCCATTCTCATCCACTAACTCAAATATCCTGTCCACAACCTCCTCTGGGGTGAGCAATGGGGTCCTGTCCTCAGCATCCGACCAACACGCCTTCTTCAGCTTGTAGATGGACTGAAAAGACGTTCACAGATTAAGAGAAGAACTGGGAAGTGAAAAGCAGTGAACTCCATTATCATCCCAACACCCTAAAGGTCCTTTTCAAAGGCTGTGGGTTTAACCTTTCTGGAAGGCTCTGCCACTCAGCAGCCTCAGATCTGGGATGAGACCTCTGACCTTGGGCCTACACAGACTGTGGATTTACCCTGTTTGCTCTTTGAAACTTCTGCCCTCCTGTTTTCCTCAGACACAGGGTTCCTTTCCTCAGGGTTCCTTTGCAAAGAGCAAAGTGAGAGTTTCACAGATGGCAAAGTCATCTGACCTGACTAGGATTTTTTTGCTAACATCCAAAGCCAGGCACAGCTGGACTTACCCAGCCCTCTCACCCAGGGAACTTGTGCCCAAGCTGCAAGATCAAGCCTGTATTAGCACATATTTTGACCTACAGCTTCTGTTCCTCTTTGCCACGGGAAAAGGTCAGATTTTATCTACTCCTCCCTTGACAGCCACCTGTTCACTGTTACCTTTGCTCCTTAGGCTGAGGGGTTTTGTCTAAAGTCACCCCAGAGAGGGGATTAGCAGTGGCCTAACACAGTTCTGGGCAGTTCTTAGCTGACCTCACTCAAGACTAAAATGGGATGTGCCCCAGACAGGCTGACCCGATTCCCCCACACCTGGAGCTGCAGGTGACAACCTGCTCACACTTCCCAGCCAAAATCTGCTTTCCACACATTCAAATTCCTGATATGTTCTTGATATTAAGTTTCCCCTGAGATCCCAGATTGTGGGGTAACCACTGGCTGAGCCTCCCAGGTCCTGCTGTGCAAGGGGAGCAGCACCTGAGGTGCTCTAGCACAAGCACCAAGGTATTCACACCAGGTCAGAGCACAGGTCCCTGTGTCTGACTGTCTGCTGAGCCCCTGGGGATGGTTCAGCTTGGAAAAGACCCTCAAGGACATCCCGTCTGACTGTTAACCCAGCACTGCCATGTTCACCACTAAACCATGTCTCAAAGTGCCACATCTACATGGCTTTTAAATCTCTCCAGGGATGGTGACTCCACAACTTTCAGTGAATAAATTTTCAGAACCCTTTCAGTGAATAAATTTTCTCTAATAACCAATCTAGGCCTCCCCTGGTGCAGCTTGAGGTGAGGGAGAAGAGAAGGTGCCTCTTCTCACACCTTCACACAGTCACTAATCAAATCTAAGTGCAGAAGCCTGGAAAGGAACCATTAAAAATGGATTTCTGTACTAATTTGTGCCTCTCAGTGTATTCTCACCAGCTACTCAGGCAGGAAACAGCTCCTGTAAGGGGCATGAGGTGAAACTCTCTTCCACTGGCCAGTGCACTGAATCTTGGTGCAAAGGGGTTGAAAGGAAAGGCAGAGCAGAGATCCAGGATCTCTGGGCAGAGCAGCAGGGGCCAGGCTGCCCACAGTGGGTATAACAGACCCCTCAGACATCCCACCAGGCTCCAAACCACTGAGCACAGAACCCTTTCACCAAAGGTCAGGCATTTTCACTTCATCACCATCCTTCAAACCTCATTATCACAGCCCCATACACATCATTACAGTTGCCACAGAACAGTGATTGCTTAAATAAGTGATTAAGCAACGCCTACTTACATCAACAATTTCCAGCAGCTCAGGTTTATCTATGCAGCCATTCCCATCCTTGTCATACATTTTGAACGTCCACCTCAGCTTGTGTTCCAGTTTTCCTCGTAAAACAAGATTCAAGGCAGCTACGTATTCCAGAAAATCGATGGTGTTATCCTGTAGAAACAGAAAAGCAGCAGCTGGATGACAACTTAACTGGGGACAGTTGATAGAAAAGTGCTTTAAAAGCTCTAGAAAACCTGGATGGAAGTTGCCAAAATTACCTGAAGAAAGGGGAGGCAGATCATGGAATCCCAGAGTGGTTTGGGTTGGGAGGGATGTTAAAGCTCATCTCATTCCACCCCCTGCCATGGGCAGGGACACATTCTACTATCCCAGGTTGCTCCAAACCCTGTCCAACTTGACCTTGAAGATGAGGATCAGTGAGGAGACACTGGCTTTTTGGGGAAGAGATTCTCAGTGACCCCAGCTGCTTCACTGCTGAGACCAGAACCCAACCATTACCCCTCTCCCTCATCCTTCTGTCTGGTTTTGTCTTGATTGAGCTGAGGAAGAATCCAACAATGGAAATGTCACCAATCTGAAGAAGGTAGCAAGAGCACCAATAGAGGATTTACACCAGGATGTTCATGCTCCTCAAAACTTCACCCTGAACGGATTCAGGGCACTCTAGAATATGATCCTCATAAAGATCAACACCCTCCCCAGGGCTCAGCCAGGGCCCCTTTGGCTCCTCACAGCTCTTCCCACCCTCAGCAAACCCCTGGGAGATTTTGGGCTGAGGGACCCCCTCTCCCCACAGGCACCAGAATTCTCCACAGCCCCTGGGAGCAGCAACTGTTTGTGCTGCCCAGGGAGCACAAAAAGACAATTGAGAAGTTGTTTCCATCTTCTTATTGTATTACCAATAATCCCTTATGTTGTTAGGTCCTGCTCAACTGATTATACCATCAGGGTATTCAAACAAACTCCCTGCCTAAATTTAGTGTTCTTTATCTATCAGCATCCCTTAAAGACAGGCTTTTTGTCTTGTTAGGAAAGGTCCTGTAAACTAGGAATGGGATCTCATCTTTTGTGCACATTGTTTGCTCTGCACAACTTTCCTAATAAAATTTGGGACCTGAACCTTTCTTTTCTTTTTTTTTTTTTCAGGAATGTGGGTTTTTCCAGCTTCAGATTCTGAGGCAAGTCTGCCTTGCCCACATATTCCGTAGGGGTTTTTTTATCCTTTCTCACAAACTGACTTTTGTTGCCACCTCACTGTGATTTTGCCACTGGTTTCAATGGGAGCTTAAGAGAAATCAGTTTATCAGAGATGACTGACTTGTCTCCCCTTCCCCTGTATTGATGTGTGGCAACAAACAACCCCACACTTGGAATAGGATCAAAAGATTCAGGAAAAAAGAGCTGAACCACTTGACAAGCATTGCTTACCCATGTCTAGATGAGGAAAGCAACTGTGTTACATTATTTTAAGTAGTTAAAATATCCCAGGCCAGTATTAGGCTGCCTTTGGCAGCAGAGCCTGGGTATGTATGAACTGTGACTAAACCAGAAAGCCCACTTTTTCCAGGTGCTTGATGACAAATACAGCAAAGGGAATCAAAACCAGAATGTCAGAATTGTTCAGCATTCCTTTGTTTTTGGAAAGCAAAGCTAAAATCAGTATTTTGTTATATACCACCTGTTCATACTGTATATATATATGTATATGTATATATACACATGTACTCCAACATATAGCACACCTGAGCAGGACTTTCCTCCACTGTAATTCCCCCTTTACCACAACAGATAAGTAATTTTTCCATGTAGCAACCTTGGCTATTTGAGGATCCTGCACTGTCTCAAAATGTGACTGCCTAAAATTCAACCTTTTAATCCAGCCTTAGTCCCTTAAGGGGACACTGTGGTCTTAATTTGGGTAGAGATTTAGGAGAAGATAAATCCAGCCCAGCCCAGTGCAGCCTGTGCTCCTCCTCAGGCCTTAGTGTCACGAAGGGTGAGCACTGCACTGAAACACCTCCAGATCCCAGGAAAGGACATGAAAATGATGACACAAATAACTGTAAGAGCTCCTCACCACTTACCCCGTTCTTATCAAAAGCTCTGAACATGTTTTCAACATACTCTGCTGCCTCCCGGTTATCCTGGACCCCGAAGAACCTCTTGAACTCGTGCATGAAGAGGGTCCCACTGGGACATTCAACCACGAACTTCTTGTACCACTCCTGCAATTCTGCCACGTCGATCTCTCCTTGCTCCCCTCCTTCAGCATTGGCAAACTGCTGTCCCATTTTTGCAGGTTAAAAAAAACCCAAACAAACAAACCACAGAAGGAAAAGAAGGAAAACCTTCCCAAATTCCTTCGTGATATCCTTAAGTTGCTGTTTCCTTGCTGCTTTTCTTCTGGCTGCCTCGTGCCTTTATTTGATGTTAATACTGTGTGTGGTTACTTCACCTTCTTTTCTGGTGTTTTATTTTCTTCTTCCCCCCTTCTCTCCTGTGTTCTCTCTGCTCCAGTTCCTTGTGCTCACTGGGTGATCTCAGAGTTGCTGCTCTGCACTGGAGCACTCTTGTCTCAGGCAGGTATAAAAGTAACTAAGATCATTAGGAGATTCCCTCCTATGAGCCCCAGAGACCTTCAGATGTTCTGAGCTGTGCCCGATTTAGAAGCAAACTCCAGAGGGTCAGAGTCTCTCTGTACATTAATAGCTTCATGTCAAAGAATTTGAGAGCTGAGAGTCCCTTTAGACACAGTGTACAGCCCCACTTGGCTGTGCTGGAGATTTTCAAGGGGAAAAAAAAGGATTTTAAGGGAAGTAACATCAGTTTTTTCAATGCTGGTTTGGCGAGGGGTAGAGGGTGGTGACTCAACTGCTTTAGTGAGATGGGGCATAGGAACAAACAACAATTACAGAGATAGGAAATCCTGAAAAAAACCCAGCAGTTCCATGAAAAAACCTGCAAATGCATTAATTAATTGAATGCCTACCATAGGCTGTGCTCTATACAAAATGGTTGAGAGAACCAGTAAAGACACACAAATAAAAACACACATTTCCCTCTTATTTTCACAATTCAGTCTTAGAACTTCAAGTTAAAAATAACAGGAACAGTTTATTTCTAAAAGAGTTCTTCATCCCCTTTCCCTCTTCAGTGCCTTTATCCAGGGAAACACTCCAGTTCCCCCTTCCCATTGAACTTTGCTTATTGCTTTTATTACAGATACACCCTGACCTCTGCTCAGCACCAGCCACAGCTCAAACCCTCCTCTCCACAAAACCCACTCCTCATTCCTTTTCTTACAGGAGCCACCAGCTTTTACCCACATCAGGCCAACCATTATCTGTGTCAGCTGGAAAGAATGACCTGTAGCTATAAATGTGTCCAGAGCCAGCCTGTTATCTTTATTAAGAGGATTGGAGCAGCACTAATAGGAAACAATGGACTCTCTTATTCTAATGCTAAGGCCCTGAAGGATTTAAGCTGCTCACTTTTTTTTTTGGATTTGTTTTTTTTTGCTTGGTTTTGTAAGAAGAGCCTCTCACAAGGAAGAATACTGGCTAAGAATCAGGTTAAAATTTGATATTGCAGAACAGCAGAGCAATTCATGCTGCACTGCAGGAATTGGATTTGCTCTGAGTCCACTCACGCCCCTGAGTAAGCCACCAGTGATATTCCATGTGTATTCCAGCAGGGATATTCCTGCAAATCCAGAGATTTGCAGAAGTGTAGTATGACTTTACACTTTTACATGTAGAGTATAACTTTACACTTCTACATTTTTACATTTAAGTGGACCCAGGCCATGCATGATTTCACTTAAGAGAAAAGCAAGAAGAGGATATAAGACAGCTGAGAAGAAGCATCCCATGGATGGGAAGGGCCAGAGAAGTTGCCAGAAAGACTATTTTAAATAAAGTATTTTTCTTAACAGTGTGGAGGAATCCTGTTTTCTATCCTCGTGCCTGGAAGAGTTCAACACATTTAATGAGCTCAACCCTTTCTTTTGTAAATGCTCCAGCCAAACTTCAGGCCCTGACTCTGAGATTTCTTTTCCACAGCAGAGCAGCTTAAGGTGTGGCTCATCAGGAAAAATAATATTAAATCCATCCCCCAGTGTCTTCCTCTTAACTAGACCCACTGGAAAGAAGCCTATGGCAGCCACAGTAGTGTTTATAAATTATTTTATATAATCTTTTGAGTCATCTCATGGGTAGTACCTGGTGAGGACATGAGTTCTCTCAGGGTCACAAACAGCTCCCAGGCCACAGAGGTGCTGCCAGGCCAGGGGTGGGGAGGACTCATCTCTTTTCCTGCACACCTGGGGAGCTTTGGATGTGCCTCCCACCATTTCGTGCTGCTCTCCTGCACAGGAGGCTGCCCGCTGGAATGTGAGTGCTCAGAGCACACAGCAAGACTCCACATGCCCAGGACGTTTGCCTTGACTCATTGCATAATTTTGTTTTGCCTTATGGGAACTCGGTGATCTGTTCCCAGGAGAGAAAATGGTTCCTCTTTGTTTTGCTGACTGCAATCTTCTCCAGCAAGGAACAAAAGAGCTGCAAGAGGCCCGGGTTGCAAAGCCTGACTGCTGCTGTTGCAGGTATCATGACATAAAATCGTGTTGATAAAAGCAGTGATACCAACTTGGCACTGAAATAAAGTAAATCCTATAGCTGCTGGTATGGAAATTCCTCTGCACATCCTCTCGTGGTGTGTGCTCTGCAGACTGCACCGAAAGAGCCTCTCAGCCAGCACAATGTGTCACTTTGTGTGGGACAGTTTATCAGCCAAGGCATTTCTTAGTTTGATTCGAAAAAATGGTGAAGGTAGAGGTAAATATAAGCAGAGAGAAGTAAAAAATAAAAATAATTCTTTCTAGAAAACGCTACAATCAAGAGATTGGTGCTTTTTTGGCTGCCTGAAGGAATAGGATCAATGCTGTGTATGTTATGTCAGAATCAACACTTTGGATGATTAATTACAAACAGGTAACATCTGATTACATGGCCTGCCTAATGAGCTATCCCAAGATTATTACCTATACAGCTCCAAAGCTGTGGAGTTTCCCAGCCAAGAGCATGGAAAAAGGCAGCTTATTTCCTGTCAGCTCAGTACCAAACATGCTGCCACACGCTTCAGCAGAGGCTGGGAGAAACTCAGGAGGGGAAAAAAAAAAACGCCAAACCCTGCAGAGGGCTGGGAAGACTCATTTGTTTGGCATCTGCTGCTGCTTGGGAAGGCAGTGGAGGCTGGAACAGAGGCAGCAGGGTGCTGGCAGCAATGAGGGGACCAACTTCAGGCAAACTGGAGGCAAAGTGAGATCCTTTTCCCAAGCTGGAGGAGTTGTTTTGCCACGTTGCTCCAGTATTTTAAATCCCCCAGCCCTGACCTGCCTCAAGACCCCTCCTGTGGGTTGAGCATCTCAACTGTCCCTCCAGCAGGCCCAGAAAGAGCAAAGCTGTGCCCAGGGCATCTCCCACCACTCACAGCCAGCCAGGGAGTGCAGGACAGGGAGCAGCATCACTGCTTGGTGTCATTGCCAAAGCTCCCCGAGCATCCAACCACAAACAAGGCAAACCTGAAGCATCCCTAAATGTTCCCGTTGTCTCCAGGCGGGAGGGAGGCGTGGACAGCAGGAATGCAGGGAGGATGAACGGCAGCTTTTGTGCTGAGCCATCTGAGGAGAGATCAAAAGATCCTTCCCAGTTTGGCTGGGAGTTCAGCCCGGCACCTCCGTGTGGCTCTTCCCAGTCACTCCCAAGATTGTCCATCCCATTGCATGTTTTTATACAGCAGGAACAGCACCAGGGTGGGTGTAATATATGCATTATTACATGGCATTACATGAGCAGCTGTCGCTTGGATTACGTGTTAAAGTTAAGTACAACCAACCAAACCCATGTCACCCCCCATTTTCACTGTCACCCAACACACTGACCTTGCAGTGTCACCTTTTGTCTGCTGTTTATTGGCAGAAGGATTGTATTATGTGCTGACAAACTCCTGCTAATGTTATCCCTGAGTGGCACTCCGTGCTGAGTGAATGAAGCCTGAGATATTTACCTTGCACTTGGCATCTCACAAGGCAAACTTTCCAAGAAAAACCTTGAATTGCTTTCTCTAGGTGTGAAGATTTCCAAAATCTTAGCAGAGTTCCAAGCCCTTGGCTCAGGACTGAGCTGTGGAGGTAAATCAGCCTTTCCAAAGGCAGGACTGGGCACTCTCCACAGTGATCACAACGGGAAGGAGAAGGGAAATTCCCATATTTTTTTTTTCCTGTGTCATTGAAACTGAATGTTGAAGTATTGTGTGATCCTTGAAACCAAGATTCACCACTGAGTCACAGCTCTCCACCTACGAGCAAAATAAATCAGATGTGAGGCTGGAGGGCTGGAGACTGCGGAGGGACCAGGGGAGATGCTGCTGAGCCCCTTCCCAGGGGTAGGTGTGATCCCAGAGTGGGGATGGAGGTGAGAAAGAGGGACTTTTTCCTGCTTTCCAGAGGAAAAAACCGCATTCCCCTGGCTCTGTGTTAATCAGAGATGAGTTGAGTTTTTACTTCATCCCGTATTTGGATCTCTATGGATGCATTTTGGACAAGAGGAAATGGCCCCGAGTGGTGCCGGGGAGGGGGGATTAGGTTGGAAAACAGGGAAAATTCCTTGACTGGAAGGATGGTCAAGCACTGGAAAGGGAGAGCCAGAGGAGTGCTGGACTCACAGGCCTTGGAAGTGTTCAAGAAACACGTGGATGTGGTGCTGAGGGACGTGGTTTAGTCCAGCAGTGATGGGTTAATGGTTGGACTGGATGATCTTGGAGGGCTTTTCCAACTTTAATGATTCTTTAATTCTGTAACTCAGCAGAATATGCTTCCAATGGCAAAAAAAAAAAAAAAAATCAAAAAAACCCCCAAACAGGAATGTGTTGTTTCCTTTCCAAAATATTCCATTTAAACCAGAAAAAAAGTCATATTTAAAAGGAAATTTTCTTTCTTAAACATTCCATTTGAAAGGAAAAAGAAATGATCCCATTGAAAAGGTAATTTTCTTTCATAAATATCCAATTTACAAGGTAAAAATATACCTTATGTAAAAGGAAATTTTATATCCTAAATAAATTTAAAATGAAAAAATATGTCCCCTTTAGAAGGAAATTTTCTTTCCTAAATATTCAATTTGAAAGAAAAAAATATATCACAAGAAAGAAATTTTATTTATTTATTTATTTAATTCCTAGATATTCAATTTAAAAGGAAATATATATATATATATATATGCCATTTAAAAGGAAATTTTACTTCCCAGATATTCCATTTAAAATGGGGGAGGGAGTTTTAAAAGTAAACTTTACTTCCTAGATATTCCATGTAAAAGGAGATGAAAAAATAGTTTTAAAAGGAAAATTTACTTCCTAGATATTCCATTTAAAAGAGGGAGGGAAGTCTTAAAAGAAAATTTTGCTTCCCAGATATTGCAAAAAAATAAAAAAGTTTTAAAAGGCAATTTCACTTCCTAGATATTCCATATAAAAGAGAGGGGGAAGGTGCTTTAAAAGGCAATTTTACTTCCTACAAATTCCATTTAA
>VYXB01010508.1:432187-454028 GCA_013397135.1 Pachyramphus minor
CCCCCTTTCCAAGAGAAATCCATACCTGGTTTTGCTCTCGATTCCAAGTCCAGGATTAAGCTGTACTTTGTGTCTTTGCAAACACACTGCTGCAAGTTTAATGCTGAGGGCACTTCTCACAAGGAGAACTAACACAGCAGAGTTTCAGGAGCATAGAATAATTTTGATGATTGCTTCCTGAGCCTTTGCAGCTCCTGGGAAACACTCTGCTAATGTGCCCACACATTTTCAAACTATTATTTAAAGATGATTTGCAGTTGAAGCTGAATATTTTCTTTGTTTAACAGATAGACTAAATTGTGTTTGGATTAATTTTGTGTGAGCTCTTGCATCTGAATGGGATCTTACAGGTATTTGAACAAATAAAACCTGTTCCTAGACTAGTTCTTGGATAGGATTTTTTTAATCTTCTCCATCTCTGCTACTAGACATATTTTGCAACTCCTGCAGCAGTATTCAGGGCTTATGGCAAAGGTTTTGCTTAACCTGTAACTACTTTAATAATGGGAATATTTGTAGCTTCTCACCTCTGTTTCAAGACTTACAAATGAATATGGGGGTGGCACCTTCTAAGCACACATAGAAGCCCCCTTCTAAAATTCAAAGATACTGAATGTTTCCTGGCCTTGCAGAGGGACAGGCCTTAATTTTGTTTGTTTGGCTTTGTTCTACACAAGGAAAATATTGTTGGTTGGCTGCAACTGTATCGGCAACACGGGGCTACTTAAATGACAACATTAAGTAAACAGCACTCGATTTTTAGCAGGAGTGCAGGGCAGACTTGCAGTTCATGTCCTTCTGGATAAACATCCTGGTTATTACAGGTCAGTGGTGTTTGCCAATGATTATGCTGCATTCAGGGCATTTGTGAAAAAGCCATAAAGTGACTTTGAGAGGAAAATCTGTCTCTGGGATAAAACAGCCCCCTCCAGCCCAGCTGGGCTGAAGCCTCTCGTTCAGCACGTGTGAGCGTTTCTCCTCCTCGACGGCAGGTCTGACAGGACTGAAGGAGCACGAGATCAGATCGGCCCCTTTGCTGAGGCTTTGGAAACTCTGCTGCCTGTTCTTGCTGTGGCTTGTTCATGGCTTTATCTCCGGCTCCTGTTCGCTCGGGGCTCACCCTCTGTGCGCTCAGCGAACGCAAATAACGCGCTCTGGAAGATTTAATAGCGAGTTGTTGTCCTTGTAACAGTCCTGCTCCCCGCTCAGTGATGTGTGTGTAACTCCTGCTGGCAGAGGAGTCGCCCAGCTGAGTCTGAATGGGTGGTTTCAGTGTGCAGCAACACGAAAAATAACAGCAGTAATTCAGCGTTTTTTCCTTAAATGAGTTCAGGTTTTTTTGAAGCGTTGGGGTCCTGACTAAGCTGCGGCAGTGGCCGTGTGGTTATTGCTCCCTGTCTCCCGCAGGCCATGGCGTTGCACCCGCGCAGGGTTCGCCTGAAGCCGTGGCTGGTGGCCCAGGTGGACAGTGGGATGTATCCCGGCCTCATCTGGCTGAACCGGGAAGCGAAGCGGTTCCAGATCCCCTGGAAACACGCGACCCGGCACAGCCCCCAGCATGAGGAGGAGAACACCATCTTCAAGGTGAGGCAGGGCAGAGCTTGAGGGGGTGACCACAGCTCTGAAACAGGGACAGAGGGGGTGGATTGTTGGCCCAGGAGCTGGAAAGGCATCTCTGGAGCTGCTCGCATTTTGTCCTATTTATCTGACCTCAGAAAAGCCACTTTGTGCACCTGGATGCCAGGCTTGGCACTGCCTGAGTCGGTGTTGAGTTCTTTAACCCTTTCCAACCACCAGAGGCCGGATGGTGTCTGAGCCATGGGCTCTGGGAGATTACTGCTCCTTGATTCATCTGCTCGGTTTGGGACGTGGGAGCTGCTTTGCTCTTGGCACCAAACCATTAAATGCTGTTATGTAAATCTGAAGAGGTCCCACCACAAGCTCATCACAAGCACTCATCGCTGCTGCATCTAATATTCTCATCCCAGGGGGTTTATTATAACTCCCTTCACTCCTTTGAGGAATTTCTGGCCTCTGTCTTGGAGGGATAGTCTGATTTTTGAGGTGAGAGAACCACTGGATGTCTGCGGCTGCCCTTTGACTCCATTTTAACCAAGTCCATTCCTCCTGCACAGGGTATGGCTCCAAATGACTTCTGATCTTGAACCTGAGAGACCTAGAAAAACTCTGTGCATGAACCTCTACAGTTTGTACTTTGCATGTTCAGAATTGCTAATGATTCTTTGAAATTTGGACTTCCATCCTTTTTTTTTATTTTTTCCCTCCCCCTTCTTTTACTGGGAAAATTAAAGGGGGAATTTCTGGTGTTGTTATCAGAAGAGCTCTGGTTAAGACTTCTGCAGGAGAAGAATTTTGCAGTGAATTCATGTGGAGGCTTGATCCCTGATAAAAGCTCTGTGCAGAGGGCTGGACTGAGCTCAGTGTACTTTGTCCCCAGGCATGGGCCGTGGAAACGGGGAAGTACCAGGAAGGAGTGGATGAGCCAGACCCTGCGAAGTGGAAAGCCCAGCTCCGATGTGCACTTAACAAAAGCCGGGAATTTAATTTGATGTATGATGGCACCAAGGAGGTGCCCATGAACCCCATTAAAATTTATGAGGTGTGCGACATCCCGCAGTCCCAGGGATCAATCATTAATCCAGGTGAGGGCCCTGCTGGTTCCTGAGCAGGCATTTGTCCAACAATTCCTTTCCCTCTCTGCATTAACTCTCGAGCTGCCTTGGTGTGCAGCAGGGAGCAGCTGCCTGTGCTTAAACCAAGAGGACCTTGAACCATACTTTAATACCAGTACTAAAATTAATAAAGCTGCACACAGTTGTGTGTTCTCTGCTGAACAGCATAATATTGGCAATACTGTATCTTACTTTATCAATACTTTATCCTTCAGTCTCTAGAGTTGTTTATTAAACTGAAAATATCATGTTGTACAGATCACATTTGTCCTTTTACTTATGTTTGAAAAATACACAAATAATTATCCAATATTGTGCACAACCAATATGAAGATTTTATTGTTTTTTCAAGAAATGCATCACGGTGTTTCACGCTGACCATCCACCCACAAGACTGTGCTTGTTTTCAGGTTCCACTGGCTCAGCTCCGTGGGATGAAAAGGATAATGATCTTGATGATGAAGAGGAGGAGGAATTGAATCAATCTCAGCATGTCCCTATTCAAGAGACATTTCCATTTCTTAATATCAGTGGTTGGTGGCACAGACTAATGTACTATTGAGGATATTTATTTGTAAATTGGTGCATGCTTGAAGTAAGATCTTGGTTTATTGAAGAACTGCTGCCTTTTTTTTAGAATCTCCAATGGCTCCAGGCAGTGCAGAAAACTGCAGCCCTGAAGCTGTGTGGCCAAAGAATGAACCTCTGGATATGGAAATGCCCCCAACTGCGCTGCAGCACGACTTCTTCAGCAGCCCTGAGCTCTGGATCAGCTCTCTGCCAAGTATGTGTGTGGGTTTGTAACAGTGCTTCTGCCATTGTATTTTAAAAAAAACTCCAGTGTTTTGACTTTTTTTTTCGTGTGGTTGTTTGCTTGTTTGCAAGAACTGTGTCTGGTTTATATGTTCCTGTGACTGTAGTGTGGATTGCTACAGTTCAGAAAGCCAACCCTGTCCTGGGCAGCAGGGAGGGGGGGATTGTGCCCCTCTGCCCCCCTCAGGTGAGACCTCACCTGCAGAGCTGCCTCCAGCTCTGGGGAACAACAGCACAGCAAGGACATGGAGCTGTTGGAGTGAGTCCAGAGGACACACCAAGTTGATGAGAGGGATGGAGCAGCTCTGCTGTGAGGAAAGGTTGAGAGAACTGGGGTTGTTCAGCCTGGAGAAGAGAAAGCTTTGGGGTGACCTAATTGTGGCCTTCCAGTACCTGAAGGAAGCCTGCAAGAAAGAGGGACTTTGTATAAGGACATGTAGTGGCAGGACAATGGAATGGCTTCAAACTTAAAAAGAGCAGGTTTAGATTGAATATTGGGAATTAATTCCTCCCTGTGAGGGGCGGGAGGCCCTGGCACAGGTTGCCCAGAGAAGCTGTGGCTGCCCCATCCCTGGGAGTGTCCAAGGCCAGGTTGGATGGGGCTTGGAGCAACCTCGTCTAGTGGAAGGTGTCCCTGCCCATGGCAGGGGGTGGGACTGGATGAGCTTTAAGTTCTCTTCCACCCCAAACTATTTGAGGATTTCTGTGATTCCGTGGTTCCATGGTGTGTCTCTGCTGCTGATGCTGAACATGTGGGAAAAGCCACAGTGACAGTTTCTCTCTCAGTGACAGACCTAGAAATCAAGTTTGAGTATCGAGGGAAGGAGACTGGACCCACGACGACCGTGAGCAACCCGCAGGGGTGCAGACTGTTCTACGGAGAGCTGGGCCCTATGCCAGACCAGGAAGAGCTCTTTGGGCCCATCAGTTTGGAGCAAGTGAAGTTTCCAGGAACAGAGCAAATCACCAATGAAAAGCAGAAGATCTTCACAAGTCGGCTGCTGGATGTTATGGACAGGGGACTGATCCTGGAGGTCAGTGGCCACGCCATCTACGCTGTGCGGCTCTGCCAGTGCAAGGTGTACTGGTCTGGGCCCTGTGCTCCTTCCTCCACCACACCAAACCTGATTGAGAGGCAGAAGAAAGTCAAACTCTTCTGCCTGGAAACATTCCTAAGCGGTAGGTAACTTCTGCTTCTGGGAAATAGCTTTGGATGCTGGTCTGGGCACTCGGTGGCATTGCTGGAAAGGGTTGATCTGGGTACACTGTTCATTTTTCTTGTGTGTGGAGTGTGGATTGGGGTCACCATTTCCCTGACTTCAGAGGACCATGGAGCAGATGAGTGGCAGAAGAAAGGGAATGTACACTCATTTAATGCTCTGAAAGACATTGGAGGGCCTTGCTTTTAGAAAAAGCTCTTTGGGTGCAAGAAATAATATATAATTGTGTACGTGTAAGAGGTGGCAAAGGACAGTGTGTAGGCAAGACCTGGGACGATACAGAGAGGTGGGATGTGGTGTTTCTAACTGACAGAGGACAACCCTGCAGCATTCTGCTTTTCTTCCTAGAGCTGATTGCCCATCAGAAAGGACAAATTGAGAAACAGCCACCCTATGAGATCTACTTCTGTTTTGGAGAAGAGTGGCCCGATGGCAAGCCCAGGGAGAGGAAGCTGATTGTGGTGCAGGTAGGAGCTGAGGCTCTGAGGTGACACATACAGGGTGGTGTTTGCTCACAGGCTGGACTCGAGGATCTCAGAGGATCTTTTCCAATCTAGTTGATTCTGTGATTCTGTGCCAGCCTTGTTGGGTTTGATGTGTTGGCTCTGGATCAGTGCCCATGGATACCAGAGACCTGTGGCTTCTGACACTGGGAAGACTCCAGTAAGGGTGGTGGGTTTGGGGAGAGCAAATACAAACATTACACGTGTTGGATAGAGTCAGTCTGTGAGTGCTCTTCAGATGCTTGTGGAAACCATCCCCTGCCTCCAGAACTGGGGTCTCCTGCAAAATAATGGGGATATTCTGTGTGCCACTGGCCTGAAACAAACGACTTCTTCTCAAACAGGTCATCCCAGTCGTGGCCCGGATGATCTACGAGATGTTTTCAGGTGACTTCACGCGCTCCTTCGACAGCGGCAGCGTGAGGCTGCAGATCTCCACCCCTGACATCAAGGACAACATCGTGGCCCACCTGAAGCAGCTCTACAGGCTGCTGCAGAACCACCAGGAGGGGTGGCCCATGCAGGCACCTCCCCTGCACATGGCACAGCCGCTCCCGGCGCAGTGACAGTGACCCCCTGGCTTTGCCCCCCGGGGGGTTTCTTTCTGTTGTACATATAGAAAAGTGTTTCCTAACCAGTGCCTTGCCTAAACCCGAATAAATAAAATCTGTAAATCTCGTCATCCGATTCCATAATTTCATAGGTGCTTTTGGAAGCCCTCAGAACGGAGGGGATTACAGGAATGCTTCTGACTCCTTCACCCTTTTCAGCTGTTTTGCTTAAGCAACCCCTGTGTATAAATCAGATTTTCAATTCTGTAAAATTTTTTTAATCTGCTATTGATACATTGTATATAAGCACTTGATCATTAGATGGGGGGGAAAAGAAAATAATCTGCTTTATTAAAACTGCCTGGAGAATATCACCTTGTCTAGTTTTTTCTCTTTGACTGGGCTGTAGCAGCAAGCTGGGATCCTGATGCTTCCTCTACTGTGCTTTTTTTTATAGGGATGTATATACACAGGCACTGTGAATGCAAGTATCACAGAGTTGTTAGGGGTGGAAGGTGGAAGGGACTTCAGTCCAACCCCCCTGCCAATGCAGGGTCACCTGGAGTAGGTGACACAGCAATTTGTCTGTAAAAAAAAAAAACAGGTCTGTAAACTCAGAGAAGCCACAGGGGAAGAGAAGGCTCTGGGAAGACCTTAGAGCACCTTTCAGTACATAAAGGGCCTTCAACAGACCTTCAGAGACATTTTTTTGTTTACAAGAGTATGGAGTGATAGGACAAGGGGGAATGGTTTTAAACTAGAAGAGGGAAGACTTAGGTTGGGTATTGGGAAAAAATTCTTCTTTCTGAGGACAGTGGCACAGGCTGCCCAGAGAAGCTGTGGCTGCCCACACCTGGAAGTGTCCAAGGCCAGGGTTGGACGGGGCTTGGATCAACTTGGTCTGGTGGGAGATCGGAGGAGGGGATGATACTTAAAGTCCCTTCCAACCGACACCACTCTGTGATTCTGTGAAGCTGCAATATCACATCCCAGCTATGCCGCCCTCCCCGAGCTCTGAGGTTTTTCCCCCTTTCTGTTCCCAAACAGCCTTTTCCTTATCCACGGCTCCTCCCGGGAGTGTCGGGCGGGACCGGGGCGGTGCTTAGTTAGTCCCGCCCCGGGACCGGGGCGGTGCTCTGCGTTAAACCCGCCCCGGGACCGGGGCAGTGCTTAGTTAGTCCCGCCCCGGGAACGGGGCCGTGCTCAGCGTTAAACCCGCCCAGGGAGCGGGGCCATGCTCGGTAAATCCCGCCCCGGAACCGCTGGCCGGGGCTCCGTGGCCCGTGACTCCGTGGCCCGTGGCTCCGTGGCCCGGGGCTCCGTAGGCCATGTCCCCGGGCGGCAGCGGCCTGTGCCCTGCGCTGCTGGTGGCGGCGGCTCGGGACGCTGTGGGGACAAGGAGCGGGACGAGGGCGGCGCGGCGGCGGCGGCTGCCGGCGGCCCGTGCCCTGCATGCGGCCGGGGAGGTGCTGGCGGTGGCTGCGGGGCTGAAGCCGGCGCTGCTCTGGGAGTGCTCTGAGCCCGCGGGCCCCGCGGAGCTGCGGCGGTACCTGCGCGGGTTGCGGGATGCGGGGCTGGCCCCGCGCCGCCTCCATGTGCTGGGTGTGGAGGGCTCGGCGCTGCTCCTGCACCCGCCGCTGGCCCGCGGGAGGCTGGAGGGGATGCTCCGTGCCCACCCCGCGCCTTTCGTGGATGTCTCCGCCGGGAGGAGATGCCCGGCGCTGTGCGGGGCGGAGGAGGCTGAGGCCATCAAGGGCCACCTCGTCTCGCTCCTGAACCACCTGCGGGATGCTGAGGCCATCGACGCCGGGCCAGTGTCCTGCAGCGAGGTTGTGCCCGAGGACTGGAACCTGTGCACCGTGGTTGGGGTGCTGCTGGGGTACCCCGCGGTGTACACCTTCTCCAGGGAGGAGGGCGGTGAGAACTGCCTGGCACTGACACCACTGAGGGTGTTCACGGTCCATGCCGCCTGCCCCAGGATAAAGGACGGTCTGAGGGTCCAGATTTACTCCTTCAGCATCCCAGAGAGCCTCTGCACGGAGCTGGGGGAGGTGCTGGATGCCTGGTGTGATGAGCTGAAGGAGGCATTCAGTGCACAGAGTGACTTTGTGGATCTCTGCATTTCCAGCGAGGTCGTGTCTCTTCCAGCAGTTGCCTTGTAAAACATAAGAAAACTTGGATTTTTTGGCCTTCCTTACATCGGGGACCAAAGCAAAAGATCCAGTCCCACTGCATCTCTTGGCCCCTGAGCACCAAAGGCTGAACTGTGATGGTCTCAGGCTCCTGACCTCACTGGCCAGGGGCAAACAAATACATGTACTTTAAAGAAGACAAGTGTGTGGACGTGTGTGCTCACAGCTGCTCTGCAGCCTTGGTCCTGCCTGCAGATTGTGCCCTGTAAGGGTGTATTTATTTGCTGTGAGCAGCTGAGGGTGAATAAAAACTTTGAACACAATAGTACTTTGAATTTGTGAAGTTTATTGGAGGCTCCATGTTGTATTTACTGCTCATATGAGTTGGTGTCATGCACTGGGTCAGAGCTGAGCCTCTGCAGGTCCAGGTCAAAAATGTCCCATACAGGGAGGCAGTAAATAAAGGAAGGGAATTTTGGGGGCAAAAAACACAGGGAGGGTGGATCCCAAGGGCGTGGGATGGCCTGTCCCTCTCTCCCTGTGTGAGACCTATCAGTGATGACCAGAGTGGCTTTGTCCTTCAGTGCCACAGGGGACAGGGCAGTGCAACCTTCATCGGGAACAGAGTAAACCAGAGCAGCTGAGAGAAAGGGTGATATTCCAGCATTTATTGGGAGTTTGTCAGAATCAGGATATGAACTAAACACGCAGGTACAAAACAGCAGAAGGTGCACTGAGGCGTGGTCAGAACTTTTGGGGAAGCACAGTCAGTTCCTGCAGTGAAGTCAGTCATCAGGGAGGCCCTTCACGGCCTGTAACTTGCCAGGAAGGTGGCAATGGCCACTGCTGTGAGTGCCACCAGGAGGGGGATCCAGTGACAGCGCTGCCTCTGCGGGGAGAACCAAGTGTTAGTAGGAATTTCACAGAACATGCTGAGTTCAAAGGGATCATCAGCTCCTGACCCTGCACAGGACCATCCCCAAAGTGCCTGAGACTATCTAAACGCTTCTTGAGCTCTATCAGCCTTGGAGCTGCACCCACTGCCCTGGGGAGCCTGTTCAGTGCCCAACCACCCCCTGGGGGAAGAACTTTTTTCTAACACCCAACCTGAACCTCCCCTGACACAACTCCAGGCCCCGTTGCTGGAGAAGAAACTTCTGATCTCACCCCTAGCAAACATGCCATTGATCTTTCCACACTGGGGGGTTTTCCCAGGCCAATGTGCAGCAGTGGGATTTGGGGTCGGGGACTCCCACCTTGGCCTGCTGGCTGTGGGAGCGGTTGAGCTCGTCCCGGCACTGGCGCAGCCTGGTCAGGCAGGACTGGTACTCCTCGCTCAGGGCCTCCAGCTCGGAGCGCAGCTCCCAGCACTGCAAGCACAGCAAGGGGGTGTTACCAGGGGGGTTCCCCTCCCTTTTGTACCCACACAGCCTGGCAGGGACCCCGCAGAGGCTGCAGCGCTTCACCCGCGCGCAGGCAGCGCCCGGATGGGGGGATCTGGCTCCTGCTGCCCGGGTGTCCGTGTGTGCCTGTGTGTCCATATGTACCTGCAGGGAACAGAGCAGATCTCAGGGTTACTGAGAATGTGGTGATGGAGGCAACCACCCCATGACCTGCTTGGCTTTGCTGCCAGTCTTCATGTCCCACGGGAGAAAAGAGAGATAGCAATTTTTATGACCGGGAAGAAGACATGGAGTGCAAACTCCTGTCAGGGTTTGCCTCTCAGTCTGAAATTCTTTCTGCATTTCACCGACCCTGACAGCAATCCTAGAGTCCTTTAAACCCTCTGAGACATGGGACACATGGGACTGGCAGCTTGGTTGTGTTGCACAACCCCAAAACTCAGGGAGGACCCTCCCCAGCTGTTCCCTCTTGCTGTGATTGTGCTTTATAAACCCTTCCCCAGGGGATGCTGGGTGAGATTTGATGGTCTTCTGTCTATTATGGGTTAATGTGACAAGCTCTTCTCCTGTGTGGCTCTCAGCTTTTCTACAGTAAATTATAAATAATTTTTTATAAGTCCCTTTTTAATAAATCCTTGCTGTCTGAACACTGCTATCAGAATTGTGGGGTTGTTAGTTGGCAGAAGGATAGTTTGATGGAAAGGAGTGTGTAAAAGTGTGGAAAGGCTTGTTGTGTTTTTTATTGCAGCCCAATGGCAAGGGCAGTGCTTTTGTTAGCAGACCCTGCCTGTTATTTTTATCCTTGTTATATTTGCAAGCCTTTTCCTCCTTTCCCTCATTTGTGCTCAGGGTTCTGGTTCTTAAAGTGGCTTTTTCCTGTGAGGCTCTTGAGACTCTTGTCTGTGAGAACAGAAATGGGTTTGTATGGGGAGGGCTCTGGTGCTGCAGCCAAGGGCTGCTGGTACCTTGTCCTTCCATGTAGGTGCTTTACTGGAGATTTAGGCAAGGCTGCCATCAGGACAAAAATTCAGCACAGAGAATCCTTACAGGGCACACCAAGTTCAGGTTACCTCCAGGACCTTTGGTGTGTTGTGTTGCTGCTGGAGCTCTTAAACCAGCAGGAATTCAGTGACTTCCTCACCTCATTCTCCTTGGCTGTGAGCTGGGATGTCCTTTTCCGCACCTCATCCTTCAGACTTTCTTCTCCCTCCTCCTCCTCCTCCTCCTCCTCCTCCTCCTCAGGGTGCTCTAACAGAGTGTTTTGGTTTTCCTTTGCAGGAGTGAGAGGTGGGGCCTGGGTGGTGAAAACCTGGTCTAGAAAACAGTCAGGCTGCTGGTGAGAAACAGGTCCAGGCTCTGGGTTTGCTTTACATCTTGTTTACTCAGCAGTTCAAGGATAATATTTACATGTTACACACACAGCAGAAGACACAGGAGCTCAGTTCATTATCACAGGCCTGTCTCTGCTGTAGTTAAATGTAAATCATATTTAGAGCAATCTTTCTCAGTAGTTGCCAGAAATGGAGGGGAGGGAGATTTAAAATGCCTTTTATTACTTTTTTTTTTCCCCAAGTACAGCTGTAATTGCAATATAAACTGGAATGTGTTTTGTTTGGAAAAAAAAATGGCATAGCCACTGAAGTAGAATTTGCAGTGAAATCCATTTATTTTTAAAGTGTTTGCCATCATAAATACATTTTTGTTTTAATGGTAACTAGCAAAATATAATAACTCATTTTGTGCAGCTCTAAAATAATCCTTTATTCTAAACCAGTGTAGATTTCTCCTAGAGTCAGGACTAACATTCTTGTGTCCAGTGAGTGCTAGGTGGGGGTTACAAAGTTTGCTGACCTTTGCTCTGCACAGCCACCTCCTGGCTCTTCTGTTGGTTGTTCTGGATCAAGTCTGTGAACCCAGAAAGCCACATTATTGTCCACAGCACCTACAAAGGCCTCTTACCTCGTGCATCTCTGTGTTACTTACTGTGCAAATGGCTGACTGTTGCCTCCAGCATTACTTTCTGCTTTTGCTCTTTTTGCAGTTTATCTGAAATAACCACAAGGGGAAATCAAGGTGTAAATCTCTGGATCTTTATGCAAGGACTGCGACTTTCCCGTTCTCCACAGGTGTAAAGTGGAGCAGATATTGTTGGCTACACTAAATTTCCTTCTCTGAAAGGGTGTGATTTTTAGCTGTTAATTGCCCTTTTGGTTTTGGCAACCTTTTCCAGTGTGCCTTAAATTCTACTAATTTATGGCTTATTTTAAAGCTGTTGGTGCGAGACTTATTATGAAATTAGAACTGCCACCCATTTGCTCTTCCTTAGTCATGTTTTAAAATAGCCACATGAACTTTGCTTGTCTCTCTCCAAATCAGTGGTCTAGGACACTATTAGCTTATATTTATAGGCTGGTAATACCCATCACAAGCAGCACCTCAGACAGTAACAGGCACTGCATTGCTGAGTCTGGAAGGATGCAAAGTCCTCATCAAAGCTGAGAACTCAGCTTTGATTTAGTTTTTTCAGGTCTGCCAGGCCATCCTTTCTTCTAGGAAAGTCACTTGACTTCTCTGAAGTCCTTTAATCTAGTTGGAAATGGCTTTAGGGGCCCTTTGGAAATCAGAAGCTTTTGTGACAAGCTGAGGTGTGCAGCGCACGGAAAGCAAGCGAGTCGTGTGTGTGTGTGTGTGTGTGTGTGGCTTCAAGGACCAGAGTTTCAAGAGTACTTTCCTTATATCCTCTGCTTTTTTTAGAGGACAGACTCAGCACTGTTTCCCTGCACACAATACCTTCAATGGCAGTGATGTGCTGGGCCTTGAGGTCGTTGTCCTGGCGCAGGGCAGTGGCTCTCAGGTGGAGCGCGGCGTGTTCGCTCTGCAGGCTCCGCAGCGCCCGGTGCAGCTCCTCGTTCTGTGCCTCTGCTCTCTGGGGTCAGGAGAGCATCATGGGGTGGGTTGAGTTGGACAGACCTTAAAGGTCATCTTGTTCCACCCCTCTGCCACCTTCCACCAGCCCAGGTTGCTCCAACCCCCATCCGACCTGGCCTTGAACACTCCAGGGATGGGGCAGCCACAGCTTCTCTGGGTGACCCAGCAAAAATGTGAGCTCCTGTGTGGAGGCTGTTCCTGCAGGGAACCAACACTCCTGCAGGGAACCAAAGTACCTGCAGCTCACTCTGTAAACTGTGGAAGCTGTTCTTGAGCTCGGTGTGGGCCGTGGTCACCTTGGTCAGCTCGGCTTTGAGAGCAGTGTCGTGCTCCTTCCAGAAGGCGAGATCCTCCCTCGTCGCTGCCAGGCTTCTCTGGGGAAGAGAGCAAGGACCCATGGGTGGGGCTGGGACCCACAGCCTGGTGGGATCATGGCAGGCTGGCCTGGATACCATCAGCTGTGCTGTGCTGGGGCAATGCTGCCTCCTGCAGCTCTAGGGATATGTATTTTTATATATGTATATACACACACACACACATATATATATAACCTGTGTGGGGCTGATGCCATCTGATGGACAGAGCAAACATGGGCACAGTGTTCCCTGTGGAACACTAATTCCCATGCTCCCAGCAGGCTTGAGAAGCCTGGTAGTACTTGGGATAAGATTTACTCGTTTTTCTGCAGATACCAGTTATCCTGTGGGTTAAAGCAAACTGCTGCCTCTTGGGGAGGAAAAAATCTATTTTCATGTAAAAGAGTGACTCCAGAAAAAGCATCTCTGGAGACCTCGTGCTCTGGATGTCTGTGTGTGTGGCTTGTTGCTCCCTGGGTGTGCAGAGCAGAATGGGACAAAGGGATGGTGGAGGAGAAGGGATTACAATTTCAGCTGACAAAGAGCAGCACATTCCCCCAGCTGTAAGCTGGTTTTAATAACTTGGTGTGCAGCTCACACAATGAGCACAGGTTACATTAAGCTGCTTTGGGCTTTACTCAGTGGCTAAAACATCATATTTTCTCATCTTTGTTGCTAAGGATAAGCCTGTCACCGCCTTTCCCCTGACATGTGTTTTGTTTGTCACAGTTGGACTAAACTGAAGCCAAACCAGGTGTAAAACATGTTCCTCACCTGAGAGTTTTGCAGCTGCTGCTCTGTTTGGAGCTTGTCCTCCAGCATCTTCTGAAGAGCCTCTTTTGCCTTCTGCTCATAGGTCTGCTTCTGGTCCTCCATCTCTATCAGGATCTTCTTCACACACTCCTTTGAGTAACTCTTTAAGGGGAGAAACAAAGTGCTTGAAGGATCTTCCCTGAGATTCCTAACCTTGTTAAACCTGAATATCAGCAAATCCAGAGTGTGTAAATGCTAATGCTAATTTGCTGTGAAGCATTGCTTCAGCAAAGAGGAAAAATCCTTTTTGGATATGTATCTAATCTGCTTGATCCAGAAACTGAGACCTGACCCAGTTACATGGTTTGGTGGTTGGTTTTCATGCCTTTCTTCCCCCCTGTGTTTCTCAGGGACTCAGACATTACCTGGGTGCAAGCCTGCAGCTGATTTTCAAGGGCCCTTAGTTTACACTTCAGTTTGTCTTCGTTCAGCTGACCCTGGGGAAAAAAAACAATTGAACTGACATGTGAAACAGGAACCACACAATATGCCCCCACTGTTTCATTAGCTTGTGTTTTGATTCATATTTTTTTCTCCCTTCCTCTGTAATATTGTGGCTATATTAGGTCAGAGTCTCTTCGGTGCTGAATTCAGGTAAGCCTTTGTGATGTCCAGGTAAATGGGATATGGGGGAAGCAAAAGTTTTATGGGTTGAAAAACTGCATGAGGCAGTTGCACTGGTTACTGAGTGCAGGTGCTGGCAGTGAAATTATAAATTAAAAGGGAGGGGATTTGAGTCTGGAAGGGTCCCTGACCCCTGTTTCCTGGCTCGTGGTCCCTCCCTGCCTAAAGCTCCAGTTGGTGTGACAGTCCTGACTTGCTTAGAAAATAGGTCGGGTCTGTGTTGCAACATCTTGCAGTTGGGCAGGGGGATAGAGGGCAGCAGTGATGATTCATTTTCTTATCATCATCTCCTCTCGGTGTTAGTCAGGCTTCTTGGGCTTTGTGAAACCAGAGCGTTGCAAATTCAGATAAAATTTCCAGCAGAGAGTTCACACAGGCTGTTTTTCCACCAGCAGTGCTGAGAACACCAGTATCCTCTTTGCCCACTGCTGTTTGAAGTCACACCTCTGAAAAGAAACTCCTTGTTGTTACAGGAATAGCTGTTGGACCCAAGCAAAACCAGATTCCCTGGTGTCTTGACACTGTTTAAAGTTGCACAGAAGCACATTTACAGTCCCAAAGACTAAATCTCCCCAGTTCAGTTGTTGATAGAAAGAGCTAAAGGCTCTTAGTAAGTAAGTGGATTTTTGAAAAGCAGTTTTAGATGTGAAATATTATGCCTGGTTTTCCTCAGTGGTTTATCTTACTCTGTTTTCTGCAGGGGTTCATGTTGGAGGGTGGTGCTGTTCCAGCTGCTGTGCACAGATGTGACTGTGCTGTGGACAAGGCAAATGGGCCCTTCCTACACTTTGGAGCAGAAATCATGGGATCAAAGAATGGTTTGTGTTGGAAGGGACCTTAAAGATGTAGTTCCACCCCCTGCCATGGGCAGGGACACCTCCCACTAGCCCAGGTTGCTCTGAGCCCCATCCAACCTGGCCTTGGACACTTCCAGGGATGGGGCAGCCACAACTTCTCTGGGCAACCTGTGCCAGGTCCTCCCCACCCTCACAGGGAAGGATTTCTTTCTAATATCCAACCTAACCCTGCCCTCTGTGAGTTTGAAGCCATTCCCCCTTGTCCTGTCACTCCAGGCCCTTGTAAACAGTCTCTCTCCATGTTTCTTGCAGGCCCCTTCAGGTACTGGAAGGCTGCAATTAGTTCACCCCAAAACTTCTCTTTTCCAGGCTGAACAATCCCAGTTCTCCAGCCTTTCCCCATAGCAGAGCTGCTCCATCCCTCTCATCAATTTGGTGGCCTCCTCTGGATTTAATCCAAGAGAGTCACTGTCCTTGTGTTGGCAAACTCCTTTGATGGAGCTGCAGCTCATAAATTGGCAAAAGAACATAGAACAGGAAGATTTCCCTGAATGGAATAAGCTTCCCCTAGAAAACTGATCCTGAGCAAACCTTGGTCAAGCCCTTGTGTTGAAGATTAACTATGTGAGAGGGGCTGGTTCAGAGAATAAAAAAACCCAAACAAAACCAAAAATAACCCCTCAAATCCAACCAAACAAAACACACACACACAAATAAATTCACCATCAAAAAAAAAACACCAAACCCTACAGCCACCATCATCAAGAGAGCCCCAAGTCACCTCCTATGAGCCAAGCAGGGGTGAGAATTAGGGTTAATGTGCCCAAAATACACCCTCTGTGGCAAATACCATATTTTTTTTATACTTCTACAGCCCTGTTTTTCAGAGTCTGAAGTTACCTGAACAAGCAGCTCCGAATTTCAAGCTCTCCTGCATTTCTCTACCACTGTCATTTATGTGCCATTTAAGTATTTAAAACTGCTTTTGGCTGACAGCTGCAGTGCTTTGGTTGTCCTGTGACTGGGGAGTTCTCTGATACTGCCTCCTTTAGTCATTTTAGAGAGCTGGTGTAAGGTTATAATAATAAATGCTGTTTCTGGAAAGCTTCCAGTTTGCCCAAGCACGATGCTTGTGCCAGAAAAATAAGCCCATGTAGCAGCAGTGATGTACTGGAAATGGCAAAGAGCTTAAAATCTACAGAGCTGTATTTCCAAAAATCAGGCTCAGCTTCAAATGCCAGGAAGAGGAGAAAAATACATTAAAGCAGCAATTTTCTTTTAAGAAGAGAATAGCTTAAAAATAATTACTCTTGATAATCATAACCATGTCTTAGCATCCTTCATCTGGCAGCGTTGAGTTTTGCAGCAGATGGGGGATTTAAGGCACAGCCCTGGGGTAGGAAGAGCTCTCTAACCTAGAGGTGAAATTGTGAGAGGGGGAAGGAGGCAGCAAATGCTTTACCCCTTCACTTTGCCACCCCCATCCTCCTGCAGGGTGTTCACCTGCTCCACAAAGCCAGAAGAACCCAGGAACACGAGCAGCACCTCAGAATTGACCCTGCGGTCATTCCAGGAGCTCCAGTATCATTCCTTGAAACTCAAAATACTAGGAAGGATTAAAAAGCTGCTGCAACAAGCATTTGGCACCTCAGCTGGGCCTGGAAAAAGGCAGCCAACCATCAGCAGTGTTATGGGGTAGGACCTGTCCAAGCCTCCCTTTGCCAGCACCTCCTGGAGAAGCCCCTCAGGTGGCTCCAGGAATCCCCCCTGAGCAGCACCGTTGGCTCCAGCACCCAGTTAATTTTTAGGCTGATGAAAGGCTGGATGCAAGAGGCAGCAAAGAGGAGCAAAGAGCACCCACCTGTTTCTAATCTGAGGTTTCATGGCTACTTCCTGCAGAGTGTGGCAAGGTGTTTTTTTCCTGCTCATATTATATTTGAAGAAGCAAACGAAGGAGGAAGCTTCAAACCACAGGATGTCTAACACAAGGTTTCTGTGCCCTCTCACCCAATCACTCGCTTTTCTGCCCCAACAGAACTTTCACACCATTTTTTCTTTTAGTTGCACAATGAACTATAATTAAATTGATCCCATAGAAAAGCTTAATCTATTACACAAGGTGCATCAGCTTAATTTTGTGTCTTGATAGCAAAAAAAAAATCCTCCAGTGATGCCTGGAGGATTTTCTCTGAGCTGTAGGGAGATAGTTTGATGCAGGGCCATGATTCAGACCAAAAACCTTTGGTGTTGGGGCTCTGATCTGTGTTTGGGGCTGAGGACATATCCCTGAAGGGAATAGGAGTTGTGTGTTGGGAGGATATCCCTGTTGTGTTCCCTGTCTTTCCCTCATCCAGTGCAGGGTTTGTCACCACTTAGGTGCATCTAAAAATCTTTATTTCTGCAAAAAAAATTTTAAGAAAGGTTCAAAATGCTTGAAACTTGTTTTGACTATAAAAGAAAATTTGGTGGAAAGTTATTGTTTGGGTTTATTCCAATTTCCCCCACATTTACATACCACTGCCTGCTTAGATTTAAGAAAAAGTGGGGAAAGCAAGTATAAAACCACTCCAAAATCCTACAGAAGGAAGGATTTTCAGACTTCCTGTTGATGGGAAAGCAAAGTACTTTTTTTTTTTTTTTGTAACATAATTTTGGGGGGTTCTGGTACCTGCCAGGATTTCTCTGAGGCTTCCAGGAGTGTGGAGAAAAGCTCCTGCAAAATCACCATCTTCTGCTTGAGCAGCAGCTCCCGGTGCAGAGCCTCCTGTGGGGAAGGGAGCTAAAATTGAGCATGTAAACCCCCTTCATTTAATAATAATAATTGTTATTATTATTATTTATTAATAATAATATTATTATTCTTGATGAAAACCAGCTTTCCCAGTGGGTGCTGAGCACTGTTTGGTACCTACCTTCAGGTAGTTGGACAGCTGCATCATTTCCTGCAGGGGAAAGGGCAGGTGTTTAAATATTCTTTTTTATCAGTTTATAAACACTTAATGAACTGGCTACAAAGTCTAAATATTTAGAAATAAAAATGAATTAACAGCCTATATTTGCATGGTGGGGGAGAGGCTGCTGGGGTTTGTTTGGGTTATTCTTTTTTTTTCCAGGGAAATGAAAATATTTTTACAGCAAGTGACTGTATTGGAGTCAGAGCCTTTTTGCCATGCAATGTGTGACATCAGGGCAGGTGCTGAGTGAGAAGAGCAGAAATCCAGGGGCCAGCAGTGCCTTTCCTGTAGCAGGAGTGCCATAACTTTGGAAAACAGAGAAATTTAGCACCACTCAGTGTCCCAGTCAGAAATTCATGGAATGGGTTGGGTTGGAAGGGGCCTTAAAGATGATGTAATTCCACCCCTTCCACGAGCCCAGGTTGCTCCAAGCCCTGTCCAACCTGGCCTTGGACACTTCCAGGGATGGGGCAGCCACAGCTTCTCTGGGCAACCTGTGCCAGGGCCTCCCCACCCTTATAGTAAAAAAACTTCTTCCTTACATCCCCTCTGAATCTGCCCTGCTTCAGCTGAAAGCCACTTTAAAAAATGATTTCATTTATAGGAGTTCCAGGCTGGTCATTGCTCACCTTATTAAAAACTGCTATTCCACAGCTGAAATAAAGAACAAAGTGTGTTACTGAGGTGTGTGAGGGGGGGTCTGCAGCCATCTGTGGTGCTGGGCACCCTCTGGCACCCCCACCCAAGCTGAGGTTTTGTACAGCAAAAGCTTGTGCCTTTTTTTGGGGGAACATTTTGGGCTTGGGAAGCTGCTGCCCTGTGGGATCTGAATTCACAGCCTGGGGAGGGAGGGCAGGACCAACTTACTCTGTCTGCTGGCTCGAGTCTTTCACTCCTTCTCTCAGGCTTGCAAGGGTCTGTGTTCCTGTGAAGGCAGAGTGAAAGGATGTGAATGATCCCCCTGTCTGAGGGGCCATAAACTTTGTCTTTTAGGGTGTCCACCTCCACTCCCAGATGGCTCCTAGGATGGGCAGCAGTTTAAATTGTGTCCAGTGACAGCTCAATAGGGACAAGAGGCAAAGAAGTGTCCTGCTCTGATGGACAGAGAAGCAGAAGTTGAGTAATCCTGCAGTGAAGTCTGTCCCCAGAGCCCTGGATAATGTTGGGACAGTGACAGGGAAGCTGTAGGGCAGAGCAGCACTGGGGGTTAAGCTGTGGGCTGGTTTATCCCTCCACAGGAAAAAATATTCCTAATTCTTGCAGTGTTCAGGGGAAACTCACACTGGGATGGTCAAACCTGGCTGGGGAGCTGGGGTTGGAGGGAAGCCACCAGCTTGTCCCAAAGAGTTTGATGAGGGAGACATGGAGATGGGAAAGGGAGGCCATGGATGTGTTTGTGCTGGGAAACCTGAGCATCCCTCACCTACCTTGGGTGTTCACAGAGTCACTTTGCCCAGGAATGGTTTCTGCTGGAATGCCAAGGGGGATGCTGAGGCGGAGCAGGGGCTGTGCAGGGGGTGATGTGGGGCTGCTCCACGAGTCCTGGAATGAGAGGGCAGCTTGAGGCAGTGTCTCTCCAAAATAGGCTGAGGGGAAGGGCTTAAGGCTGGGTCAGGCTTTGTAACTGTGGTGACTGGGTGAAGAGCATCAAGAAACCACGGCAAATCCACAAGGATCTGCTGCTTTGGCTGCAGCAGCTCCAGAGCTTTGTGGGAAAGTGGGAGAAAAAACAGCTGGCTGCTGGGGTGGTGGGAATGGCAACACCAGAACAGGACAAGGAATCCCCTCTAAGTGTCTTGAGATCTTTTTGGGAAAGATGAGGACTTTGGGTGGCAGGGAAATGGGTCCTGGTTTGGGGCTCTGCTGCCTTGGGGCAGAGGTGCCAGTTCTGCACTGGCTTCCCCCAGGGCTGGAGCCTTGATGTCTCTGCAGGAGTAAATAGAGAAGGCCCTGTGAGCATGTAAATGCCTGTTCCAGATTCCTGTGACTAAACCTGGTGAACCAAAAGGCAGCAGGAGGTTGGTAATTGCTCTGCTCAGTCTTGTGCTGCAAAGGGAGTTTGAGGGTGTGCCTGTGTAAGTCACCTCGTGTTTGACTGTCTGTGCTCACACAAGTTGGTGAAGCCCCAAGGATGAACTCAGCCTACCAGGGAATGGTTCATTTTACATGGATAGAAGTTTAGAAGGAAATCTGTTTGGTCCTGACTGGGGTGTTTTGCAACTTGCCACAGATGTTGTTCAAGGCAGAGAGCCCTCTGGGTTACTGTCAGCTGTGCAGCACAGGGCAGGCAATGAGTGCCAGGGAGTCTCCTGATCCCTCCACCCCTCCTGCCAACAGCAAAGGTGACTGGAGGGAGCCCAGGTGCTTAGAGCTTGCTTAGCAAGGCTAAAATTACTTGTGTAAGTGCAAACCTGTAGCCTGGCAGCTGGGATGTGGGGCTGTGCTTGGAGGAATGGCAGAAAATGTCTGGTTTGGGGTTCAGAAAACAGGAGAGGAGCACTCAGAGGGGTGACCATGTGTACCTGCACCTGACTCTGCAGGGTGTGAGGAAACACGTGTTTTTGTCTGTAAAAATCTCATGTTTTGGCTGCACTGTGATTTGGATCCTGCTGTTTTAGTGGGTGCTAAGCAGAGCAAGCTGAGCTGTGCCCCAGGGACAGGTGGTACCTGGAGTGAGGAGTCTGGCAGGGTTTGCACCTCAGGCTCCTGCCTCGGGGCTGCCCTTCCCACGTCGCTGGCCAGGTTTCTCCTCCTCAGGAACTCCCTTTGCCGGGGGCTCTGGGGTGGCTGCTCTGCTCCCCTTGGGAGGTGACGGCAGGTGGTCACATTGTTCCTCCTCCACAGGTTCTCCCTGGTCTCGTGCCGCCGCTCACACTTCTCCTCGTAGCTCTCGCCCGAGCGCCGGCGCCGCGGCCGGGCTGCCCTGGGCTGGCTGATCATCCTGGGCTCTCACCTCCCTGTGCTCCTCTGTCCTGGTGAAACTGAGGGGAAAGACACCATCTGAGTCCAAACTAATGGTTACTAAGATTTAGTGAAGGTGAGGTGTTTGGTTCTGGAGTCCTCGGACAGTGGATGTAAATGTTGCTGGAGAACAACCCCTACGAAGGGTTTGGACAGAGGGGTTTCAGGCTCTGCTCCCAGGCAACCAGCAGCAGGACAAGGGGAGGTTTAGGTTGGACACTGGGAAGAAATTCTTTTCAGAGAGAGTGATGAGACACTGGAATGGGCCCAGGGAGTGGTGGAGTCACTGTCCCCAGGGGTGTTCAGGAAGAGACTGGATCTGGCATCAGTGCCATGGTCTGGTAGGGAAGGTGGTGTTAGGTCAGAGGTTGGACTCAGTGATCTCTGAGGTCTTTGCCAACCTGGTTGTTTCTGTGATTCTGTAAATCCATTGCCCATGAAGTCTAAAACACACCTGCTGGTCTTGCTCTGTCAGGTGGGTCCTGATTTAGGATTAGCCAAACTCTGTCTTTCTTTCATTGCACGTACAAGTGTAGAGACCAATCATTATTCCTTGGGATTAATTAATTGTCAAGCTGTGCTCAAGGACTGGGGGCACAGGCTCTTAGTTTGCCTCAGGCATGAATCCTGCACCATTTCTGGGGAATTTGGGGCCCAAACCAGGCAGTGGCATGGCCAGAGGAGGAGATCCTCCATTCCAGCACTGTTGCACTGTCTATATGTGTGTACAGGGTATGGAAGCTTCTCCCTCCTCATGACTTCTCTGCACAGTTGCAAGTCACCACTGTGTTAATCCTTGCTGGATTCTGGTGGTATCAAGTGCATTTGAGCCTTTACCTCTGCATCAGTTAAAAGGAAAGCTGAGCAAGAACTACCCAAACTGCTTTTCCTTCCTCCACAGCAGAAGCTGTGTCCCCCTCTCCTGTCCCCTGGCCCCATCAGCAGTGGCACAGCTCATCATCCCTATTTACATCTCATGAATTTTGCTCAGAGGGTCCCAGTCTGGGGGGTGCTCAGCCAGGGAGCTGCTGTGGCCTGTGCATCCAGCTGTATCCAGTAAATCATTTTAATGTAGGAAGGGGGGGGGGGGGAA
>VYXB01010508.1:461012-472571 GCA_013397135.1 Pachyramphus minor
ATGGGAGGATGAGGGGGGGAGTGGGCGAGTGTGGGCCTTGAGGGGATGATGTGAGAGTGGGGACCCCGAGGGGCTCAGAGAGGGGATGAGGGGCGAGTGGGGGAGCACAGAGAGGGGATGAGGGGAACACACGGGGAGGGGCACATAGAGGTGTGAGTGAAGGGGCAGAGGGACACACAGAGGGGCTAAAGGGAGAGTCAGGGGTCAAGGGGTACACAGAGGAGGACATGCAGGGGCTGAGGAGCAAGTTAGGACCTTGAGGGACACATGGGGCAGTTGAGGAGGACATAGGGGCTGAAGGGCAGACAGAGGGATGAGAAAATGCCCGAGGGACACACAGAAGGGTGAGTGGGATGCCTGAGGGGCTGAAAGGGGAGCAGGGGGTCAAGGAATACACGGAGAGGATAAGGAGCTGGGGAGGCTGAGGCTGAGGGAGGCCACCTCATTAATGTGAAACGGAGAATGGGGCTTGCAAAATGTTTCCTAAAATTGGACATATCAGTGTGCTTGTCAAAGTAGAAATAAATTGATAAGACTCAGAGCTGCTGCCCTGCAGAACGTGCTGGGAGTATGTGAGATCTGTGTCTCAGATGAGCCTGACACCAGAGTTGGGGTTTAAGGACAGGGCTGCTCAAAAAGCAAACTGGGGTGATTGGGTTGTATCAAAACAAATTCCATCCAGAAAATGCACAACACATGTCCTGCATTCCCCTCCTTTGCTCCTGTATCAATAGATGGGACTGATGAGAGGGAGGTGGCTGGTATTTGCATTAATTGGATGTTTGGCTGTGCCAGCCTGTAAGCAGTGGCTGGTTTTACATGATATGGGGAAATAAATTAGTTTTGAGATTGTTTTTTTTAGTGGCAGAGAGGTAGAATCCCCCAGAGATATCCCAGAGGCACTGGAGGAGGAGCAGCAGCAGCAGAGGGGAGAGGATGAGTTGGTGGCAGAGGGGATTGAGGAGCTGAGATGGTGATGCTCCACTCCTGACCAGTGCATCCAACAGCACAACTCTTACCAGTATCAATGAAGCCAAGGATGCAGAGTGTGATGGAAACATTAATGCTCTGAATGCTGAATTCCTGCCTCAAGGAGCTGAAAAATCCATCCAGGGCAAACTTGGTTGCAGAGTAGGGGACAGTAAAGGGAAACCCGACTTTACCTGGACACAGAGTGAAGTTCAGTTACAGCACAGGAAGCTGCTCCGCCTGAACCTCTATTTTGCCCTTCATCAGAGGGAGGATTTTCCCCAAGGGGAGTTTACTGTTAGTGAAATGTCATTTTGGCACCTGAACAGCAACATTACAAATATTCCTGTTGGCTTCCAGCTCTTTTAAGGTCTTATGGCCAACACCATGGCTCATGTCTCTGCTGAGGGTATAAGCAACTCAAAGTAACCACAAAACACTCATTGGGGAGAGATGGAGCAAAGTTTAAACTCCTGTCCTTGGATCCTGAGCTAAGCTGATGACCAGAACACTGCCCAGCACACCAGCTGTGGGGTTTAGTTCTAGGGCTGGTCAAAAAGCAAACCGAGGCAATTGGATTGAGCAGAAAACAAATTCCATCAAGAAAAATCCCAAAGCAATCTGGAGCTGGGTGTTGGGGTTGTTTTTGGTGGGGTTTTTTTTGAGTGTTAAACAGTTGTGGCTCTTTTAGGATGCCTGTGTGCTACTTATGAAAATCAGCCCATGGTGTGAATGGGTGAATCCCATGTCACCTACCTCGCTCCCCACTCACCTGCCATGGAAGAAACCACTACAATGCTGCCCTCACTCTCCTTCAGCATGGGCAGGGCTGATGTGGTCATGGCCACGTAGCTGAGGAAGTTGATTTCCAGGAGCTTTCGTACGTGCTCAACATCCCCATCGAAAAAACCAAAGTATGAAGCACCAACGTGGTTAAGAATCAGCATATCCAGGCCTCCTGCAAGCAGAGGGAAGGGTGTTAGTGCTGGGGGAAGGGGGGAGAGGGCTACAACCAGCAAAACAGCCTTTCCTGGGAGTGGAATAAGTGTAATCAGAAGAAATCAGGTTTTTGGGTCAGAGCTGTGGCCCATTATCTCTGGGGTAGGGATATACTCCAGATGGTGGCTGCCAGTAAAAACTCTGTTGTGATATATTTCTTTTTGGTTCAAAACACAAATACCATGGCACAAGGGACATCACCCCCAGCTGTGTGTGGGCCCTGGGAGGGAGAAGGGACTGCTCCCCACGGAGCTGGAGCAGTGCATTTCCACAGCCGTGACCCGTGACCGCGATACTGGGGCTGCGGAGGGGCTGACGGACACTCCAGCCCCTGGGTGATGAAATCCAGAATTGTGGCACTGCAGCAGGATGCCATGAGGGCACAGGGCTGAAAATGAGAGCGCAGTTCAGTTTGAGGGGCAGTGGGGAAGCCAGGCAGGGGGCAGAATCAAGGGGAAACTTCTCCTGTCTCACACCACCTCTCCCTCTTCTTTTATTTTTTTTCTTTTTGCAAGAAGTCTGGCCGAGATGAGACACCCCATTCTGCTGTGTCACTCGTGAAGAACAACCTGTAGACATACCCAGTGAGGCCTCTGCCTCCCTCACCACGTGCTGGGCGAAGGCCATGTCCTCCATGGTGCCGCTGACGTATCGCGCCGAGGCTGCTCCCAGCTCCAGGCACCGCTCCACCACCTGCCACCAACACAGCCCGTCAGGAACATCCCCCCCTGAACTGGTACCAAATGTGGGGCTCTGTGCTCCCTGTGATGTCTCCCCACCTTAAAACAGCGGTTTGGGAGCGTGTTTGGAGCCTCCTAAGCTTCAAAGGGAGCCTGGGAGATTATTCCTGCACCCGAGGCAGTCTGGCTTTTCATCCGTGCAGTCTGGAATTGCGTGTGTGTGGGGAGAGCAGGAGCTTGGATATCACTGCAGTGGAATGAGGGGTGTGTGTGTGTGTGGGGATGTGTGTACATAAGTTTAAACCTCATAACATGTTCTGCAGGGTGTGTGTGTCTGCAGGAGAGGGGGATTTCTGTGCATGCAGGAGCCCCGCTCAGCACAGGGGTGTCACCTTTCCCAGCTGGGATCTGTGCTGTGGCAATTACCTGTGTGGATATTCCTGCATGGTGGATGTACCTGTGGTGTGAGAAGGGCCTTCACGTGTGTGCCCTGCTGTGAACATGCATGTGAGAGTGCCCAGTTTGCCATTTACTTTCTGGAGCTTGGCCTCCGTCCGTGCTGTGATCAGGATGTGGGATCCCATCCGTGCCAGGTGATAGGCAATCTGCTCCCCAATTCCAGTGCTGGCTCCAGTCACAATCACCCTCTTCCCCTTCAGCATCTCTGGGGACCAAGGCACAGGCATTTAATTTATCCAAATGCTGTTACAAAAAACCCCCAAACCTAAAACTAAAAAAAAAAATCCCATAACACCCTTGAGAACAAGCAGTTAATTGGAAGGTAAATGAGCCTATAAGTGCAAAGCATCCAGCACCAGGACATGGAAAAAGCTGTGGAGCTGCTGCAGCTCCTCACAGAATGCAGCAACACAGGGACAGTGCTTGACTCTTTCAGCAGCTTTTTCCACGAGTCAGGACACAACTTATCAACACCCTGACTATTCTGTAGTAAAAATCATCCACTAAGTGCATTCTCTGAACTTAAAATCCATTACTTAAAAGGCAGGTTTATAAACTCTGTTGCTACACGCTGGAAAACGGAGCAATCAGAGCCCTCTCCCACTCAGCCCCCTGCCTCACCTGCTCCCTCAGGAAGTATTTCTGCATATTCTTTGCTCAGTTGGATTTCAAATCTTTGTTAAAACAAGTTTCTGCTATCAGCCACTGTACAAAGGCTCAGGCTTGGCTTGGTCCAAGCTCTGAATGGTTTCTATGCAAAGCATTCAAATGTGGCTTTTCATATTTTTACTTTAAAGGCAGAGTCACTCTGGATACTCACCCGGTTTGAAATTCTCCCTCGCAGAATAAAACCAGAAGGCCAAAACCAATCCCAGCAAGGGAATGAGAATCTTTTGCAACCGACCCATCCCACTGTGGAGTGAGGAAATACGGCATGAGAGAGAAGGAAGGAACAACAACAACAACAAAAAAAAGCCTCTGCAGAACTGCTCCAGAGGGAAGCAGCGATGAGAATCCTTAAAAACCTGTTGGCGGAGGAGCTGCGAGTTCCAAAGCCCTGGAAAATCACGGGTGGATGGATGAGAGGAGCCAAGCCTTTGATTTGCTCCCCGCTGCTCGGCCTGGCCAGCGGGGCTGTTTGGGTTCTGCCCGGCTCTTTTCATATTTCCTGTCCCACGTTAAAATGCAGAATTTTGCACAACACCCTGGAAGAGGTGTGTCTTTGCTGAGCAGCATCAAGTTTCACTTGGAGAACATCAGAGGGAGCTCGGTGCAGGTGGTTAAACATCCTTCTTTATTCCTACTGGCACTGTGTGTGGATGTGACCCGGGTCTGGCACTGGGAGAGCGACTGGGGGGGCTGCTGTGCCATGGAGATTGTCCCTGTGCTCCCCAGGGTGTCACTGCTCTGTGCCCAAAGCTGGGCAGCGGGCCCCCAGCAGCACATCACGCTCCAAAACAGCTCCAGAAATGCTTTGCTGGGGCAGGGATTAGTTTTTCATCTTGTTTTTTTTTTTTTCCATCTGGGAGCAGATGAGGGAGCAGGGGTTGAGCTGAACCCGTCACCAGGGTGCAGCCAGCCCAGCTCCAAGGGGTCCTGTGGACACAGGGAGGTTTGCAGTGAAACATTGAGTGTGTTTTCTGCACAGAAATAAGGAGCCTCTCTGCCTTGGTTCCTGCTTTGAGTTTTTCACAAGCTCTGTTCTGACTTTAAGCAAATATAACCTTGAGGAAAACCCACTTAACACCCACTGACTCCCTGAGCCTCAGCAGCAGCAAATTCAACGCCTTGGATCTTGTGCAGTAGGGATAAAGCATGTTCCAGCTTTGGTCTGGTGCTGGGATCTTCACTGCTGTGGGATGAGGACATGCTGTGGGAGCTCCGTGTGCTCCTGGAACTGCCCTGCTGGAGCCTTGGCCTTCTCTGCCGGGGGAAGGATGTGTTTGCTGGGACAAGGGCCTCACCTGATTTCTAGGTGGAAATCAATTAAAGGTTGGACTTGATGGTAGAGGTGATTTCTGTGATCTACAGTACAAGGGCTGTTCCATGGTCTGGTTTCCTGGGAACAACTCCAAGGTTTCCCTTTCAGACCAATCTAATGTAACCTGCCAGAAGGAATTATTTAATTAAATTTTACTCTCCCAATTGCATCTTCAAAATAAAGATGCTTTAATTCAGTGGTGTACCTGGCAGGGCAGTGGAGCTCTCTACTGGCCTTGCTACTGCTCTTCAGATTATTTTTTTTCCTCTCTGACTTTCTACTTCAGTCTCAACTTTCCCTGTGATAAGAAACACTCAGCCCACACTTGGTCAGATAACACCAGTGCACTCACTGCCTTTTCCTGCCTCCCTTTGCTTTGAACCTGGGTCACAATCATGGGGCAACCATTTCATTCCTTGGCTTGGAAAAAAACCCAACAAACCAACAATGAAGTAATTAACCATATCTCAGCTGATCTTGTCTGTGCTGCTGGCAGGGAGAGAGGCTTTTTAGATAGTTTGGTTTATTACCAGCATTAGGATACTGCAGTAAAGCAATAAGCAGCAACCTTTGTGCACCATCTGCAAACGTGACAGCAAGATGTCGTGCTCTTTGCTTTGCATCAGCATGAGGAGAAGTATAAAAATTTATATACAAGAGGAGATGTGGGGATGGAGGCAGGGGGGTTTCTGGAGCCAACACAGCGCTCACCTTGCTGGTGGTAATGAGAACCCGTGGGGTTGGGTTGTGTTTTTACCAAGTAGCTGATAAGAAAGGACTGAAATACTGAATATTTTGGACACAGCTTATGCAAATTTTCTTTTATAAGCTGTTCATGTGCAGTTCAGTGTGTGGAAATGAAGCTGGGGTTGTCCCCAGGAGGGTTGGGGACTGTGGCAGGAGCTGCCGGATCCAGTCGTGCTTTGCTGCCCACGTGGGTTTGCTCCTGGCCACCTGTCCCTTCCAGGGTGCTGCTGCTGCTCCTCACTCCCACTCGCAGCTTTTTCTGGGCTTGTTTTCCCGTGTGCAACTTAAGAACTTGTTTTTGACTTTTTCCTGGGGGCGGGGAGTGAGGGAAGGGAGAGGAGGGCAGGGAAAGGCGATGACTGGGAAAGGTTTTCTTGTCTCAGCTGGTCCAGACCTCGGAGAGGGGAGCCCAGGGCTGTGCCTGCCCCTGACCCAGTGAGAGGGAACTCTGTGGCTTCTGAAACAGCTTAACCTGGATTATCCTGGATGTATTCCCCTGCTGCAAGTCCCTTCTGAGTCCCTGTCTGTTCGGAGCTGTGTTTTCCAAGGGGTGATGCTCAGCGTGGTGCTGCCCTCTCTGCACAGGGGAGGTTCTTCCTTCAGTGCTGCCGGGAGCTCCTTGGAGGAAACGAAACTGTGAAGGAAACTTGTCCTGACAACAAACTGGGAGAGGGGAGCTTGGGGAGCCCCTGGAGGGAGCACGTTCCAGAGCAAGGCTGAGGCTCAGGCAGGTTGGTGCAGGCAGCTCAAAGACTCAAACCCACTCGGCAGGAATTTGGATACTGTTTCTTTTTCCCCCCTCTTTTGAGTGATATTTGGCTTTTCCAACTAATGGTCAAGCCTTGGTTAAATGCAGAGGATTTTCCTTTTTATTTTTTTTTCTTCTTTTTCCTCTTGCTTGCCTTTATCTCATGGACATTTAAACTTTATTTTTCATACCCAGCTCTCTCATCATCCTTTACCACAAACACAGCTCTAAATATGTTCTTTCCAGACAGGGCTATCATGTTATAAAGTGTTGCCATCCTTATCCTTGCACTAGACTTCATGTCACCATGATGCTGTTGGGCCTTGACAGATGCCTGTGGGTTTTGGCAGAGCTTTATGCCACATTATGGTGGCTCCTGGGCACATCCTGCAAACCCCATCACTATCACAGCTGCACCACTCCAGAAAAATGCACTCTCAGATCCCAAGGGAGACTGGAGTTCATTGTAGGATGGGTTTGGTTTGGTTTGACATCCTATTTCTGCACACTGCTGGTTTGGAGAAAATACTGTGATGTTTAAGTAATTTATAAATGCTAAATTTGTGGGTTTTTTCCCTGTGTGACCAAATCAGGAACTGCTGCCTTGCTCTTTGATTGTTGGAGCTGTGGCTGGTTTGAGTCTTGGCCGCTGTCCATGTTCCCAGTGCCCTTGGTGTTGGGTGGCTGAGGTTGATATGCTTATCTGAACCCCTAAATTTAACCTGGCAGCTCCTGAAATATCCAGTATCCAAACTACAAATAGAAAGTGAGGGCTCTCTGAAGACATTCAGCTCATGCCTTTGAAGTGGTTGATGTGTGAGTGAGGGCTGCTGGGTCTTGGGTGGCCTTCAGCCCTATATGATGAAGGTCTGGACAAAAGCTCCAAGATGAAATAGGATCTTTGAAGAGATGCTGCAGGATGGGTACAGACAAACACTCCCCAGATCTCGTGCCAGCTGCAGTTTTCCCGAGAACTTCACGTACCAGGAAAACATCACGTTCACAGGTTAAAATAAATTAGATACAGACAAATCATGAAGAGAACAACAGAAATCAGCCTCGTGCAAACTCAGCAGTGCAACTCAGCCCCGGGGCAATGTGTGGCTGTCCTCAGGAGTTTATCCCTCAGGACCTGAGTTTAGCTTAGCCTTAAATGCTCTGTCTGCTTCTACACAGTAGCTTGCCTGAGGTGTCCTCACCAGTACTGTCTGTGTGTCTCATTCCATCTGGTTGCTGTCTGGTCTATCCCAGAACTTATAATTAACATTTATCTTTGCAATTAATGGGAATAGTTGTTTGCTGCACTGCAGATGTGCGTGGATGCTGTTTGCTGTATTTGTGGCACTTGTGTTGGCCAGGCTTTGCTGCAGTTTGCCTGGAGTGGGAATACAGACTTGGTGGGGCTGGGAAAATAGGCTGGGTTGGAGGGTTGTGCCGTGGTTGAAGGGTGGGGAAGTTTGCTGAGGCCTTTAAATCTGCTGCATCTGGCAAATCTGTCATCCATCATCGTTAAAGTGATGTTAAAGGGGTTACAGAGCCTCTGTGCACACGGAATTTACTGTGTGGTTTAAACAACACTTTTTATGTGTGGTTCAAATAACCCTTTTTATGGCCACTGTGGTAAAGTTGGCTATTAATGATTGTCTAATTCAGCGCCCTGCAGAGAGCCAGCCCTGTCCAGTGCCAGTGCAATCCCCTGGGGAAGTGGTAGCACACAGGGCTGACCTCCCAGGCTGGCCTTTCAGGGTGATGTGGGTCCAGAAACAACCTCTGAGCTTGCAGGACATCAGGAGGTTGTCGTGGCAGGACACGATTTTCCCGAGGTGGGTCCCGAGCTGCCGGCGCAGGCGGTGGTTTATCTGTCTAATCCCATTAGCTGCCTTAGGAGGAGCTATTTTGACTGGTTCACAAATCTCTTTGCTTTAAGCCCCTGAACCCCGTGACTGGATCACTGTGGAGACGAGTTGTGGGCAGCAGGGCATGGCACAATGTGACGAGGCCACGTCTGTGGTGTGAAGACAAACCCAGGTCCAAACCCAGCTCACCCGGAGCTCCCCTGGTCACCTCTGGATTCACTGGGCTGGGCTGCTTGAGACCAGTTCCATCTCCTCATTTTTAAAATTCCCCTTCCTCACAGGGCACAATGAGACACCTGTGACTTGTAGAGTAGCACTAATCCCGGGAAGCGATGTGGGATTAACAGTTTCCTTGGACAGAGATGTGATTGTCATCTTGGTTTAAAGCGTTTGAGTGTTCAGCTCTGACTGATCAGAGCTGGGAACACTTTCATGCCTAATAAAGCCACAGACAACCAGGCCCCTGCTCTGTCCACTCACAAAGTGCAGGGAATTCCAGGATAGCCTTCCCTATCCTTGAGGCTGGATTGCAAACATGTAACCTCCTTAAAGCTGGAATTGGCAGGTAGGGGAGGACAATGGACCCTCCTCAGCTGATGGCTCTCAATTTTTCCATTGCTATCAATGAGGGGTTGGATTGTTTAACCTTTCCAGAGTCCAAAGGCTTGGCTATGGACTAAAAAACGTATTTCTCAAAGGCCATTTTCCTCAAAACTTCAGTTTTAATTGAGGAAAAGGTACTTTAAACTTGACTGAAAGCTTGAGCAGAGTTTTTGTGCAGAGATTAGAGGACTCCTCACCCGCGACACGTTGCTGTTTTATTGTTTGGGGTTTTTTAAAACCACAAATAATGGTCAGCAAAAGGAACCATGGGGTATGTATTATGAAATTGTGAGGGTGAACTTCAGCTGTGCTCTGGAATTTTCAGTTTCTGATCTTAACTTGTGCAGCCCCGGGAGGAGCCGCGCGTTCAGCACCGGTGTCAAGTGGCATTTTTAACTCTTCTTTGATCTGCTGCTTGGATCAATCGTTTGGCTTTTTGCCAGAGAATGGCATATTCCTGACACATCTCCCAGCTCCTGTGCAAGATGTGTAGCCTTGCTCCTACCTCTGCCCTGCTGGTGTTTCTTTGAGCAGACAAAGAGGGATTTTCTGTCCCGGTCGTGACTGGCAGGGAGCGTTTCCCTGTCTTCCCTTCCCAAGTGTGGTGGGGATCATTCAGCTGTGCCTGTCTGGAGGCTTTATTTGACTAACATGACATAGTTCTGAATGCAACAGTCTTGCTGAGCCCAGAAAGATTTTTAAATAGGTGAAAGTCCTCTAATGATTCTGGCAGTGCCACTGGGTAGAGCCTGAAGCTTGGAACTCTATTTCCACACCCTCCAGCCCGGCTGTGCCACCTCTGTGCTTCAGTTTTTCCACCTCTGACACCCCTGTAATCCGATATTAATCTCCACAATGAGATGTCTGTGGTGGGTTTGTGAAGGATCCCAGCAAATACAGAAGAGGTTTTTGAATTTTTTTATTTTTTTTAGCCGTAGCCAGGTGGAAGATTGCCAAGGCAAGGACAGGGGGGTTATTGATTGATTTTTAAACATTTCTGTGCACCCAGAGCCATGACAGAGGCACTGAACCCAAATAACCCCCTGAAGTACAACCCCACCTCCAGCTCAGGGCATATTTGTTACCCATGTGACACAAATGGCATCTCCTCCCCCCGTTGGTTCATTTTGGAAGGGAGCAGCTGCCAGAAGTACAGACACACTGACCCCCTTGGCCCCAGAGCAGCCTCACTGGGGAGCTTTATAGAAAAGGTGCAGCCCCTTCACCACTCTCTGGGTCCCCCCAGCTGCCACCTGAAAGGAGCCAGAAGTGAGTAAAACCAGCAAGAGATAAAATAAATGCAGCGAGAGAGCACTGGGTACCATATAAAATATTTATTGATCTTGCAAAATGGTGTAAAACGCATCTGTAATAAAAATAAGAAACCATGCTGTGCATCTTGGCACAGGTTTATACCAACAAAAGGTATTTTGTCCCACTGCTGCACAGCAGCAAATAAAACCCTTCTCTTTTCTCTCGAGTCTCCTTCAGCCAAGCCTTTTCTCTCTTCGTGCTGGAACCACCACCAGGGAGGACGGGGCAGCAGAGTCTCTGTGCTCGGTTGCTCAGCAGGCAGCTCTCCAGGGCCCTACGACGCGTGTTGTCTGGTCACCAGGGCCCTCTGCACCGCCCCCGGCTTCTTGCTCTTTTCCAGGATCAAATCCTCCTGTTTCTGGGGGAGCCTTTGCTCCCGTGTCGGGGCAGGTTTCTTCTCCTCCTCCTCTAACCTGCCCTCGGAGCTGAAAGGGCTGCACACGGTCTCCACCAGCCCGATGACCACCCCAAAGAAAGCCAGAACGCTGCCCAGCACATACAGCTTGACCATCTTCCTGTTGGGCTTCTGGCTGAGCATTTCTTTGGCGAAGGGGATCAGCTCATGCATGGTTTCCATTTTTGTGGTTTTTTTGCAGCAGCAGATTTAGATGTCTACAAGAGAAGAGAGAAGGACATTAGTTAAATCCAGCTGCTGCAGTGTCAGAGCCCTCTGGGCAGCCCGAGCGGATCCCCCAGCGCTGATTTTAGTGGGAAATTGCGAATTTTTGCTGAAGGTTCGCTGCGGGAAAACGCATCCACGCGGTGCTGGGGGCACTGCCCGGCAGAGCAGCCCCTGAGGGAGGGATCCAGGCGGACCACGGCAACCCCGCATCCCATTCCCCGTGGCATCCCTATTCCCCGTAGCATCCCATCGCTCCCCCTTACCCAGAGGCGGCGGCGCTGCTGCAGGGCCGGGATGAGGGTGGTGAGCGCTGCGCTGGTTTTGGCTGCGGGGCCGGGCTGTTCTGGGCTGTTCTGGGCTGCGGGGGCCGCTCCGCTCGGCAGCTGCTGCCCGCACCCTCCTCCGCCGCCGCCTTATATCGCCCGTGGGGCGGGCGGGGCCGGGCGGGGCGGGCACCGTGCCCCGAGCACGGGCCACCTCCCCCCCTGTCGCTTGGCAGCTCCTGCCCTTAATCCGGCCAGACGGGAGAAAAAAAAAAAAAAAAACACCAAACCCCCCTTCTTCTTTTTTTTTTTTTTTTT
>VYXB01010508.1:472703-556173 GCA_013397135.1 Pachyramphus minor
TTTTTTCTTTTTATCTTCTATTTTTCTTCTTTTTACCTTCTCCTTCTATTTTTTCTTACCTTCTTCTATTTTTTCGTCTTTTTACCTTCTCCTTCTATTTTTTCTTTTTACCTTCTTCTATTTTACCTTCTTTCTACTTTCTCCCTCTCTATCTCCCTCTCTATCTTCCCCTCTATCTCCCTCTATTTCTCCCTCTATTCCTCCTTCTATTCATCTTTTTTCTCTTTCACAAAACTTGTTGATATTCCTCCTCTCCCCCACCCCAAGAAAAAATAATGATCCCAACCTCTAATTCCAGCACCAGGTATCTGTTTCTGTTTTCTGACTTGCTGTGCAGCTCTGTAGCTGCTTCTGCAAAAAATATTTAATGTGATAATAGGAGCTTTATTGAGCTGGTGCTTGGGAGTGAGTGAGAGAGTGAGAGAGGGTCTGTGTCCTGAGCTCCCAAAATAGGCAGTATCTGGATCTGGGGCTTGGGTCTGTGCACAGTCAGTTCAGCAAAATGGGTGTCTCTGCCTTGCTCTTCTTTTTGGGGGTGATATGGGTTAAAAAATGCATGTAGTGTACATTAAATGTAGTGAGGGACAACAAGGGTGTTACCCAGGCCGAGGTTTCTTGTGAAGGTGTTTCTGCAGGTGGTTGCTGGCAAAGACAGTCATTAGCAGGTGATGGCTGCAGTGTGTGACAGCACCTTATTTCTTAGAAACAGCAACAACTGGAATTTCCTGAGTTAGTAAAAGTTACATCAACCTATTAAAACCCTGTTTTTCACTTTTCTTACACTTGGTGCTGGAGCTCTGTAACACCCTGTTGTGTCACTCCTTGTGATTCAGCTGAAGGACGGGGCTTTTTCCATTTTGGGGAGAATCAGGAGGCCGTGCTGTCACACTGCTTCCCTGGAATGCAGCCAGGAGTGTTGCATCAATCCCTCCCAGCACATTGCATCACCACCATCATCATCTGCTCCCACTGCAGGCTCCATCCGTGCTCAGGTACTGCTCTGGCTGGAGGAATCATATATATTCCATACACATCTCAGCAGCTGCTGACCTTAGGGAGTTGCTAAAGCCACAAGAAGTTGTTGGGATTTACAGCTTCTGATTTCACAGAGCAGATGGTGGGACACTGGACTTCTGGCTGGGATGATGGGAATTGCTCTGCCAGGACAGCATCTAGAAATTAAAATATGAGCTGATGTGATAGCAGCTATTTTAGGCAGGAGTTGGTGTATGTGGAAGGAGGGAAAGCTCAGAGGGAGCCTTCAAAGGATGCTCTAAAGGAGGCTGCATCTCCTGGGGGGTGTTTGTAAACCCTGGTGAGATGCAGCTCAAAGGGTGGGCGGGCAGCCCCCAAAACAAGCTGGAACCAAAGGGGGCTCGTCCTCAAACCAGGGAATGGAAAAGAGGGCCCGTGGCACAGGGAATGTGGGTTTGAGAACTCTGAGCTGGGTTTTATCTCAGCCCACGCAGAGGAAACCTCTCTGTGACGTGAATAACTCGATGTGAGTGGCTGGTGCCGTGTTTCCCCTTCCTGCCCCTGCAGCATCACTGGTGCCACGGCTGAGGCTGAGCACTGGTTTGGCTCTTGAGTTTGAGACAGTGGCTGAACAGAGCTCTGAGGAACGTGGGAATTGCTGGAACGTGTGTTATTTAGTCAGATGCCTTTTGCTGGAGGATTTGAACACCTTCCTTTCTGAAAAGCTGCCTTACAGGGTGATATTGCTCCAATTCTGCCCTGAAACAACTAAAGTGTCTCCTAAGGGTTGGACTAGGTGATCTTCAGGGCTCCTTCCATCCCAGACTGTTCTCTGACTCTACAATTAAAACCAGCTGAAAGTCTGGCCTGTGTTGGGTCCCAATTCCAAACTGGGTGAGGATCAAGCCGCCTTCCTTGACACTTCCCCAGGCTTTGATGCTCCACACAACCCTTGATTCCCTGCCCCTGGGAGTGTGGGCGGTGCTGACCCGGCTCAAAAAGGGACACAGTCCTTCAATTTGGTGGGTTTTTCCCTTCCTTTTCTTGCTGAGCTGTGCCGTGGGCATGTGTGGAGCAGTGAGTCAGTCCTCGCTCCTCACATCCCGCACGTCCCAGGGAGGCTGGAGGCTTCCCCCCACCCCCACAGCGAGCAGAGAGCTCTGAGGAAACGCTGCCGCTGAAAACTTGGTGGGTTTTTTTTTTTACAAGTTTTGAATGTGCTTGGGTAATTGCATTGCAAGACCAGCTGTAAAAGTTGCTAAAGACTTGTCTTTCCCTCCTCAGCGTCTGGGGTTTTTTTTCCTTTAAATAAAAGGGCCTTATCTCCCCTGCCAGCTTGGCAGCCAATGTTGCAGCTGATTCCTGCATTCGGGCTGTGGGTTTTTTCTCTTCTGCAATGCTTGGAAAAATGACCATTGCAGAGAAGATAGCTGGAGGAGACAGCAATTAGACAGGGAAAGTTCAAGGTTACTGTTCTTCCCGCTGGCTTTTTGGGGGGTGAGATGTTCTGTCTCCTCCCAGCTCCCAGAGGTGAGAGGTGGGCGCTGCCCTGGCCCTACTCAACTCCAGTGTCTGGGCTGTCCCAGTCCCAGAAACAAAGGTCAGTGTGAAGTGTTGGAATTGTGACATTTCACCTAAAAAAGGGGGGTTTGTTTGCTTTTTTTTGTCAGGCAGGGTTTTATTTGCCTCCTGAGCCTTGTGTTTGAAAGTCTCTTTTCCAACCTGAGGGCTAGGAAGGGTATTTTTATTCATTAAATGCCAATGGAGATGTCCATTCAATCCCAAAATACCAAGAGCTCGAGCTGTTGAGAGAGCACAGAGCTCAGGATGATTTTGAGCATTAACCAAGCAGCTGATAATGATCTGTGGCAAACACCTCTTACAGCAGCACTCAGTTTGTGTTGATCTAATTAAACAATGTTTAATTCAATTTTGTTTTAAATTTCAGCAAGGAAGCCTGTGCAAGTTCGTTGTGTGGACATTTAAATTGGATTAAACGTGGATAAAAGGATTAATGACTAAACTAAATTAGACTAATTTTAGCTGTTTGCAATCTTATTTAGGAGAGTCTGCACAAGGAGGTTGTCAGGTTTAATCGCAACTTAAACCAGGCTTTGTGGTTGGGAGAACTGCACGGGTTTAACATCATCTGGAGGAAGGGCTCTGCCTGAATTTCCAAAGCAGGGTAAGAACCTGAGGCTCAACCCAGATGTTGCTGGACAGGGGAGGCCGAGATGTGTGAGGGCTTGGGGAGATGATGCTCCACAGCCCAGCTCTGCTCAGCGGCTTTGCAGCTCTGAGCTCACCTGGAGCCACCAGCCTGGGAAAAGCTGCTTTGGGATTGCTCTGGAGGGTGCAAGTGATGCTGTGCTGTATCACCTGGGTGTCTCTGCCTGCAGCAGCCCGAATGTAACTCCCCTCTTGGCACAGCTCATTCTGCACTGGGACAACCTTGGTGATGCTCGTGGGGAACGGGAGCACCGGCAGCTCTGCCCTGGCCGTGGGGGGACGTGCAGGAGGAGAGGAGCAGGGAGCATTCCCAGCTCTGGAGAGGTTTCAGGTGGCTCAGCTCCTGTTTCAGCCATGTCCCTTGGCTGTCACACAGCTCTGTGCTGGCACTGTGGCCTCAGGCAGCTGCCAGGGCACGGCAGGGGCACGGCAGGCGCCGGGCACGCCGTGGACGCGTGCTGGGGGCCCGAGGGGCAGGAGATCTGCCAGGAGAGGGGCTGGGAGGTGCTGGAAGGCAAAGGGACCAGCCCCTGCTGCCAGAACATCCCCATATGAAGCTCCAAGGGATCTGCAGGGTGGTTGATATGCCCAGGCACAAATGTGCTGTAGGCGTTGCCACCCTGAAACACTGGAGAGAAAGAGGGATATAAAAAGAAAAAGGAAACCTCAAAGCCCAGCAAGCCTGATTAAGGATCTGTCCCTATTAAAAATGAATAAAACAACACAATTTTGGTTTCCTTGCCCTGGCAGCTCCCACTGTACTGAAGCACTGTGTGCCTTGCTTGGTGTGGGCAGAGAGGAGCCTCCCCACGGGCTGTGATGGGCACAGAGTGCACAGGTTGGTGTGGGGTGGGACACGGCCACGAGGCTCAGCTCTGCTGACCTGGGCACTGTGGTGACCTGCTGTGCTGGGGTGTCTGCAGGAGTGAGAGCTGCCCTGGAGATGTCACAGAGGAACAGCCACAGGGATTCTGGTGCCGTGTGGTTTTGCCCCCAGGTGCTCTTCCAGCCAGCCTGGCCCTGTTCTCTTGTCTCAGCCCGAATTCTTAATCCAAATTTTGTTTTTCTTCACCTAATATTATTTACCTTGGAGGAAGGCATTCAAACATCATTAGCACAGTGCTTTTGTGCAAGAATTCTGAGTCTGGGGGGCCCACCCTGATCTAGTCCACCCCAAGTGACACCCTGGCCTTGATGACCACCGGAGTCCCTTCCCACCAGCCCGGACTGTGACTCTGGGGTTTTGCAGAGCCATGGAGGGGAACCTGAGACAAAATGCTGAGCTGACCTTTGCCTCTTGGCGTCATCTCCCAAAATGTGGCATCTCAGTGGTCCTGGTGGGAGCACAGCTGAGCTGGAAAGGTGTGTTGCTTCATGTTCCACATGTCTGTGTGTGGGCAAGGGTCAGGCGCTGCTGGACTTTGGCTGTGACGAGCCCCAGCTCCACAGGGTGGTCTGGCAAGAGGGGCTGACCCACCAGCCAGGGAGGGGAGCAAAGGTGGGATAAAACACTGTGTTTTACCTGAGCAGGTCAGACCCTGTGCACAGCAAGTGCCTTGTTTGAATTCCAGAGAGTCGAGCCCCGTGCACAGCGAGTGTCTTGTTTTACTTCCAGCAGCTGTGGGGGAGGAACAAGCTGGCAACCAGGAGCAGAAAATAGCGTGTCCCTTACTTCAGTCACACGTGCAGGTGTCAAGGAGGATCCAGGGCTTAACAGAGGTTCCTAAATGACCCATTAGTTTAAACTTCTTGATGTTGATGTGCTGGCTGTGCAGTGCTGAGGGCTGGCAGCAGGGATACAGAGCCCCCTTCATTCCATTGTTTGCTCCAAAATCCTCCAGAGGGGAGCTGGATGCTTTCCTAATGGAATATTTTCCTGTTTAGAAAACAGGGACATGACAAAAATAACGGTGTTCTCCCCTTGCAAGGGTAATTTTATCAAGCTGCTGGTGGAAAGCAGGCAGGCAGCCCAGCCCCTGGCCCTGCCAGCTCTGTGTCACTGTGTGCCTGGGGAGGGCTGTGCCAGGGGGTGGGGGCCACAGACCCTCCAGATCCATGTGGGATCCTGTGCTGACCCAGCACCAGTCAGGGCATGTGGAATTCCACTGGCTGTGGGAAGGAGATGGTGGGGGAAAAAGGAATATCCAATTTAAGGGCGAATACTGAGCATTTCTGTGAGATTTGATCTACATCTGGCTCCTGAAGGAGAGCTAGTCCTGCCTTTCCTGGGATTTGGGGTGGCTGCTGTGCCCAGATCAGCTCCCTTCCAGCATCTGGCTGGTTGCAGGCAGCATCTAGCAGGTCCTGCACTGCTGTGCCAGGAAGAATTGACCATTTCTGTGATCCCAAGTCAGTGTCTTCCTTAGGTTTCACACTTGTACATTTACACTTGATTTGCTCCCACTTTTGCACAGGAAACAGTGAAAGGGATGAATTGTAATAGAATGTTGAAGAGTTCATGATGTGGTTGGTGTGAGGATCTTCACGGGGTAATAATGACTTTCTCTGAGTTCATCCTGGAGAGGACACTGAGGTCAGACCTCACCGGGGGCTGCAGCTTCCTCAGAGGGGGCAGCTCCAATCTCTGCTCCCTGTGAGCAGGGACAGGACCCAGAGAATGGCTGGAGCTGAGCCAGAGGAGGCTTAGGTTGGATCTCAGGGAAAAGTTCTTCCCTCAGAGGTGTTTGGGCACTGAACAGGCTCCCCAAGGTTTGATCACAGCCCCAAGGCTGCCAGAGCTCCAGCACTGTTTGGACAACACTCCCAGTGACAGGGTGGGATTTTGGGGTGTCCTGTGCAGGGCCAGCAGTGATTTGATGATCCTTGTGGGTCTCTTCCAGCTCAGGACATTCTGATTCCATGGCAGGACACAGCCCATGCCAGGATTGCCCCCCAGGGCTGCAAAGAGAGGCAGCAGCAGGATGGGTCAAAGGGCCGCTGCACTTTGGAACCAGCTCCCAGGGTTATTTGAATTTAAACCTAAAGTAGGTCAGTTGGGTTTGAGTTCAAAGTTTTATTTGCTTTCAGAGCAGGTGTAGGGTTGAATTGGAATTCATTAAAAATTCCTGAAATGCTTTTAAAAGGAATCAGGATAATTAGTAAAGTCAGTGTTTTAAATCATCTGTGCTGGAATAAGGAGGTTGTTTCCTTGTCAGGTTTTAATTAAGGTGGGAAATAAAAAGAGTAAGTAAAGAAAAACTTGTTTTATTGCTGATATCAGTAGTCTTGCAATTGAGGGAGTTGCCAAAAAGTTACAATAAGGAAGAGCATTTCTTACCCCCGGAAAAACTTTCCCAAGTTTCCCTCTTCCCGTGCAGCTTCAGTGCTTCTGGCTCCAGGTCCTGTACCCCATTCCAGGTTTTTCCCATGAAGGTTTGCAGGCATCTGACAGGACACAGACAGTTGTACCTGGTCTAAAATTGGGGTTTCATCCCAGCTCTGGGAAGTCAGGGACTGGAGGGGACTGGGAGTTTGGAGTCTGCCCTGCCCTGTGCCAGCATTCTGCTCAGCGTGACCAAGCAAATCATGCATGATTTTTTTCCACTTGAATGTGCTTTCAGGACTTGTGTTTCAGACATTTGTTAATCCTTTAATGAAAAATGTAACAGCAGCATTGAGTACTGTTCAATTCTTTTATGCTTGAACTATAAATCCATCCTCAATCCATCCTTTTTCCTTAATGGAGGTTTTGCATTTCAAGGGATTAAGTGTTCTTTATGCAGTGCTCTGCCTCTGATTCTCAGCTTCTTTTGTGTTCCTCTGAACTCCAGAGAGAGAGAGAGAGAAGTTAAACACTAATCAAATATGATCATTGCAGGCTGGTCAGTGCTGACTAACTGGTATCACACCTCAGCAGCTGAATCAAAAGCTGCTGATCTCCAATGGTGTCCTTGGAAAAGCTCCCAAGGGAGTAAAGTAGTCACGTGCCTTTAATCTGAACAGAAAGTAATGCCAGATGGGAGGAAGGAAAACAAAGCTACTCATGCAGGAGTCACATCCTTTTCCACCTTGGCTGCCACCACCTGTGTGTTTGGTACTGAGGTCACCCCGGGTGCAGCACCCGGGGAGCTGCAGGGGATGGTGAACCCACAGTTCCTTCCTCCCCCACAGCTCCTCCTGCTCCATCCCTGATGCCTGGAAAGAGAGTGGGGAATCTGCTCAGGCAGCAGGGCTGCCTGGCCAGCTGAAGACCCTAATTCTAAAAGCAGAGGCTGGACAGGTATTAGTCTGGTATTATTGCAGAGTGTTGTGACACCGGGTGACACTCGTGTCCCCAGCTGGCAGGGCTGTTCTGCACCCTCACTCGTTTTTAGAGGGAAAAAGCCTTTTAAAGAGCTGGCTGTGATGCATTTCTGTACCTGATGCTGTGATTTTTTTCCACCTGGAACTTAAAACCCTGGTTGCTGGCAGTGTGGCACAGGCTGAGTCCTCTAAAGCTTGTCCCAGCCAGCTCACTGCTGGCACTAAGGTCTGGTGATGCCCATTGCATGGGTACAGGATGACCTGAGGTGGAGCTTTTCTACCTCTGAGGAGCTGGGATGGGATAGAGAACCTGCTTGGCAGGTCACACACCTGCACCACGGAGCAGCAGCTCAGATTATCCCTCTCACAGGAGCACGAGGAGGCAGCAGCTCTGGGACTGAGGTGGGGAGTGGGAGCTCCTCAGGAGCTGGTGGTGCTCTTGTCCTGGAGAAGGTGCTTCCAGCAGAGCAGTGGCCCCTAACACCATGTCTGGCAGGGTATGTCCCATGACTCAGAGCATGATTTCCTGCAGGAGTTGATATTATTTGTTTTCTAGGGAATGTCTGGCCCAGCCCTCGGAGGTTTGTGGGCTCTGACACAGCTCGTCACAGGTTGGCACAGGCTGAACTGATGAAGCACTGGGAGTCCTGTGAGCATCTCTCTTGTCCTTCCCACTGATCCCAGACTGTTTCAATATTTATATTTTATTTTTTTGGTATGCATTTTTACCATTGTCTCCTGTGTATCCAGCCAGCTCCACTGTCTTGATGGATGTTCACTCCCTGGTACTCAGGGAAACATTGTCCATAGTAACAACATTCCAGCCTCATCCTGTCCCATCAGGGGCACAGGATCCAGGGACCTCCTGCCCAATCCATGCTATCCCTGAGCACCAAGCTGTTCACAGCTGATTTCTTCCTTTCCTACTTTTATTGATCTTCAGTACTCAACCCATAATTGCTTTTGTTCTTGTTTGAACTTGTAGGGCCTGAAATTCCAGGTTTAACCTTGCTTTGTAAGTCTGGGGGAAGGAGGAAAGGACAGATCAAGGTATTTTGGGTAGTTTAGTCAAACAGCTTGTGGCCCAGGTAGTGTTTTCCAGTCCTACCCTTGTTGATGTGACAGAATTGCAACGTCCTGAGCTTTACACTATTATGGGGTGGAGCATCACCTTTTCAGAGCATGTTACTGCTGAACTTTGCTGGCTCTAGAGGGATCAACAGGTGGCATTTACAGTCTTTCCAAGACTTCAGCCTCCTGGTTTCCTGCCAGTGCTTTAGGCCATGGCTTTAAACCAGACAGAGCTGGCAACCTGCAGGGGATGTTTGGCCACAGCCAGCATCACCAGCAGCCTTGTAGCAACCCAGACTGGTCAGACCTTCCTCTCCTTTGCCTTCTCTGACAGTCACTCCACCGGAGGAGGAGGTTTGATGGGATTTCTGATGGAGTCTGGGGTCAGTGGTAGCACTTTTACCACACGAGGCTCCACCGAGGGGTTCGACACACCCGGCGCCTGGACCTGTAGCTCGTGGCCAATCTCTCCTCTCCGTTCCTCTTTAAAACATTCCAGTGTTCCTTCCCCCTTCCTTTTTGCCGCCAGCTGAGCTGGGGAGGAGGCTGCAGCAGCAGGAATGTGGTGTTACCGCATTGCTGAGCAGGAGCTGGGGAGGGGCAGGCACGCCCAGGCTGGGCACACCTCAGCCAGGAGGAAGCAGAGCCCGGCTTTCACACACCGTAGCCTGAGGGACAGTATTTTTTCCCCCCCCAGCTCTGTGTATCCCCTTTCTCTGAGCTTCCAGTCCTCAGCTCGCACGTGCCCGTGTCGCTCAGCGTGGGGATGGGGAGGTAGGTGACACAAAGAGCAGAGGAACTGGAGGAGGGATCTGGAGCGGTCTGCTGAACTCCTGACCAGTACGGGAGAGGACGTGATTTTGGGGTTATTTCAGTAAAAACAGTGGAAAAGACTCCATGAAAGTATTTTTGAGGATGAAAACCCTCAGTTTAGGTAAAATGTAGTGTGTGCGTGGCACAGGGGAGCAATGGAGGGAGGGGGTCTGGGTGTGCAAGCTGCTGAGTTGCCTTTGCTGAACACTTTCTGGTTTAAACTTGAAGGTTTGTTACTTTGCTACCACAGTGGAAAAAAACAATAAAATTATGAAACTGTTTCTATTAATAGTCGTGTTATCACTGAAAGGTGGTGAGTCCAAGAGAATTCTGAATTAGTTCTGAAGCAGGGGAGAAGAAGGGCTCCTCATCAGGTGGGCATGGGGCTGGAACTCAAACAAGAACCAGAGTTCTTAAAAAATGTGACTTTCTGACTCTTTTCACAGCCGGTGAGTTCACAGGGTTGTGTTTAGCAGGTAACTGGAGCTCTTGGGTGATTTTGTGTCTTGAGGAATTCCGGTGCCGCAGGCAGGATTGCGGGGGGGACTCTGCCTGTACAGCCCAGGTCGCCTTTGGGCTGGAAGTCTGATATGTGAACACACAGTGTGATTATAACTCACGTGGACATCCCGAATTAGGCTTTAAATGATCAAGTGGAGGTGCTGATACTGGCACTGCCTTGTCAATGTGAAGCGAAACACAGCAAACCTGTCTGAGAGGGCGGGTGAACATTCCAGGGAATCCCCTGATGTGGAGCTGAGCAGCAGCCTTGGAGGGAGCTGGTTTCAGGCTGATTTGGTCCACACCAGCCCCACGGGAGTTGAGGTGAATTACAGATGGGCTCTCACTTGCTGCCTGCCCGCAGAACAGCTGGTCCACGCTGCCCTCACCCTCCCCAGGAGTGATTCCTGCGTGCGCTGTGCCCGTCTCGGGGCTGCCGTGAGTTATGCGGTAACAGGGTGGGGATGTCTGGGGATCCCTGAATCACTGCCTTTATCATTACTGCACCCACAGGCACCTTCTCTCCCAGGTGAGGCAGCTGCCAGTTAAAAGCCAGGGAGGAGGGAGCCGGGGCTCAGAGGGCTCCTGTGGCTGTGGAGCGGCTGCCGGGCGGTGCAGGGGGAGGGAGCGCTCGCTGCGAGTCGGGGACACCTCGGGGACACCATGGGGACACTGTGGACACAGGGACAGCGCTCCTGCTCCCACAGGGAAGCAGGCAGGTGAGGTTTCCTTGGGGAAACACTCTTGGGGGGTGCTGGCAGCTCTTCCTTCCCTGGGCTCTGTGGGAGATACTCTCGGTTGATTTTTATGGGTTTCTTCATTTCATGAAATGGGACTTTGGGCCGTCGCGTGATGAGTTTTGACCTGGAGTTTATTCTGGAAATGCAGGGAAAAGGTGGGGCTGAGGAGTGGAAAGTGCCATGTGCCTGGGATGGGGTGGCTGGGGGCTGTATGGGGGATGTGTGTGTGTGTGCACACTCCTCAGAGCATCCCTTCTAGCCGTGCATTCCCACCTGGATCGGCACCGATCCCTGGTCACTGTGGGTTGTGGTGCCGGGGGCTGTGGCTTCTCCATGTCCCTGGGGAGTTGGGCAGTCAGGAATCACTGCTGACAGCAAGGAGCCTGCTGGTACCTGTGGTTCACCTCAGCAACAATATAAAGATCCAAAGATAGCTTTTGGGGAGGAGGGCAATCTCTGACAGACTTTGGGAGAATCCTGCATGTTCTTCGCGAGCTGGATGAGAAACTGTGGCTCTTTGTACCTTATAAACTAACACAGTCCGATTTTCCTCTTCATGATTCTTGGTTTTTCACCCACATTATTCTGTGTGGATCAATTAAAATCATCTCTCTGTAAACTGAGTGGGAAGGTGAAGGACATGGGCCGAGCTTTTGACTGGCATTTTCTGCTCATTTTCACTCACACTGTGAATTCTTCCCTAGGTGTGTCCGTGGCCCAATGGAGTCTCGCTGCCAGCTTTGGCCATGGGCATTATTTGTCCTGCTGGGTAAGGCTCACCATGCAGTGTTATTAAAAGGACATGGGGCAAGCTGACTAAATAGAAACACTGCTAATGTAAGCTTTGTATCAGTAGCAGTGTTGTGGCAGCAGCAGGAGAGTGAGGTTTGATAACAGTGCTGGTGTTTGGCAAAAGGCTGAGGTGCCAAACTGGCTGTATGAACAGGGGACACCAACCAGGGCTGGGCAAGATGATGGGCAGGGCACTGAGCAGCCCAAACCCTGGGGTCAGGGCAAAGAAGAGTGTGAGAAATGACTGATGCTACAAAGCACTTTAAAAACAACTTTTTAATATCAAAAATAAAGGTAATTCAGGGGCAGAATACCTTCCTTCTCATTGGCAGATTCATGGGGTAGGTTGTCCCAAGCACAACCTTGTTGTTGCTCTGTTGTAAGAAACAGCAGATTGTTTTCTGCTGTTGATTGGTGTCTGTGTGCCACCCTGGCACAGCCCCTAATCGTGTTTTCCTGCTGTCCCAGCTGCCCCACAGCTGCTGGATGCACAACAAACCTGTTCCCAGGGAGCCTGCTACCCCCCCTCTGGAGATCTGCTGCTGGGACGAGCCCAGCACCTGAGAGCCTCCTCCACCTGCGGCCTCAGCAAGCCCGAGACGTACTGCACACCCCATGGAGAGGTACCCACACCTGCTCCCCTGCTCCCTGCACAGCCCTGAACCTCCTGCAGGAATGCAAATGCCTTTGCCCATCCCAGCATTCCCTCCCCTATCCTGCAGGGATGTGTTTGACCCGTCCAAGCCCAGGCAGGATGGGGCTCTGAGAAATCTGCTCCAGTGGAAAGTGTCCCTGTGGCAGAGGGTTGGAAGGAGATGAGCTTTGAGGTCCCTTCAAAGACAAACCATTCTGGGATTTTGTGATTTGTCCCCTCTCCAACCATGGTGGGTCTTTGCACTGCAGTGTCCCCTTGAGCCCTGCTCTACCATCCCCATGGATGAGAAGGGAAGCTGATCATAAAGAAAGAATCAGGAAATGGGCAGCAAAGCTCTGCCACAAAGCACTGGAGGCAAAACAGAAGCTTTTGCATCCAAAATATTCCACACTCTCCTATCTCTGGTTGTTTTAGTTATAAGCTAAACTCGTATTTCACTTGTCAAAACCGGGAACGTTTCAGGTCTTTCCCAAAGACTTGGAAAAGCTGCTGAACTGAACAACTGTTTTCAATCATGCTGCTTGTGTGGGGGCAGGAGGTCGTGCTGGGGGGGATGAAGCTTCAGGCAGCTGCAGATTCCCCAAAGCTGCCACCAAATCAGAGGGGGAGTTCAAGGATAAATCTGCCTGAGCACAGAGCTGAAAACTGCAGGGGTGATATCCCTGGTGTGATCACTTCCTAAAGCCTTTCTCTGCCCTGCTGTTAACTCCATAACTGCTGTGAGAAGAGCTCCAAAGGGAGGGAGTTCAGTGCAGGACAGGCAGAAAGGGTCTTGGAGGAGATGCTCCAGAGGAAAGCAAATGGCACCACTCCAGTGAGGCTGTTTCCTGCAGTGAAATCCAGCTTGAGTGAGTCAGCCTTCCTCTGGTTTTAATTCCCCTGCAAACTGAAGGCCAAAATGTGGCTGTAAGTGGATTTGTGGTGGAGCCAGTGGTGTTCTCTGGGCTGGAGAGCTTTCCACTCCTGTCTGAGCTCAGGGAGGAGGCAGCTCCCTGGCCCAGAGGGGTGTGAGCATCACATCCTCTGGGATGCTGGGCTGGCTGCAGCATCTCTCCTCTGTCAGCTCCTTTTCCAGGCTGACAGTCACAGTCAGGCATTTCCTCCATTCAGGCTCCCACTCACTTTTTTTTGGAGCTGTTTTGCTGCTCCCAGGGATCAGGGCTGTTTGTTCCCCCCTCCAGGCAAACCCCTGATGCTTCCCATGGCTGCTGTGACCCACAGACAGGGAGAAGGAATCAATGATTTCTGCTTTGACTTAATTATCTTCTGCTTCCCAATTTCTGTTTATAGATGAGGAAAACTACACAAATGTGCCTCTGAGATCTGCACTTAACACTGACTTTTGACAGTGACTTTTACTTGAAGAGGAGACTTGGGGGGCTTGTACTCTGTTGTTGGAAAACCCTTGATTAAGTTGGTCATCCTAATACCAGCTGGAGTGGGCTGGTTATTCCCTTTGCCTGACCTTGAGAGGTCACTCTGAAGGGCATCAGTTGTGATCATCTGCAACATATTTGTAATCTTTGAAGTGGAACCTGGACACCTCTCTGGTGTCTCTGGTGTTGCTGGAGCAGAAATGGTCCTTTGGGTGCAGAATTCGTGAGTGAGGGCTCACGGTGGTGCTGTGGAGGAGGGCAGGGAGCAAGTTTGCTGCAGTCTCTTCTAGTCCAGAGATCCCTAAACTATTCACTTTTCATATTCCTTGTCCCTTGCCTTGCAAGAACCAGGGTTGAATGGGACATGGGACAATTAACACTGATATTTTGAGCTGGATTCTCCAGTTCTAGCTTTGGGAAGGGGGTCTTTGCTTCCATACATATTTCCTTTATTGAAATGAAAGATGCAGAATTACTCCTGGCAAATTCCCTGATTTCTGTTCTGCAGCTGTAATGGCCAATGGACTTTTGACTAGACCAGCTCTTAACTTGATGGCAGAAATCCCCGTGGAATCAGCATTTCCTAATTTTCCCCTCCCTTCCTCTCCTTCCCTAATTTAAGCAAAACTGAACCCAATTTTCCTATTCCCAGCCCATAAAACGTTTAATTTATAGATTCTTTTGGTTACAAGCCTTGCTCTTGGGGTTTTTTTTTGCCAGATAGGTACAAATTTGGAGGTTGTTTTGCAATCTCAGCAGAGGGCATGGGATGAGGGGTTGCTCTCCCTGGTGCCAGCTGGTCAGTCTGCTCCCTGCTGGCCCCAGGGTCCTCTTTTGCAACTCTGGTGGGTGACTTATCAACTTCAGCCTCTGCTCCATTGTCTGCTCCAGCTCCAGATCCTTCTAACCTTTATACTTTGCACTTCTGATTACTCCACTCCTTGGCTGGAGGCTCAGTCTAGTGAAATCCAGGAGGGACACTCAGCATTGCCATTTATAGCGCTGGGGGACTGCGGTGGTGACCAGGGAAGTGGTGGGGGGTGGAAACCAGGCAGGCCAATGGTGTGGCTTGGAAAGCACTCAGGGCTCAGGAAATGGCTGGTGGAGTCAGCAGGGAAAGGGAAAGCAGGAGGGAAACTGAAAATAAAACAGGAAAATAAGCGAGCCTGGATTTGGGGTTGGAGAGGAAAGACTCGATGTGAAAGACTGATGGAAAAATTCTCTGGAAAGCCTCTGATGGACTGGGGTGAGATTCAGGGCTCAGTTAACACATCTCTTTCTTTGAAAAGATACAATATATATGTAAATATACATATTATACAGATGTAAATATACACACATGCACTGTGATAGGAGTATGGAGTAGCTCCCACTGGCTGACTCCAGCCACTCCAGGCACACTGTGGCTGTCACATGGACTATCAAATCCCAAGTCCCCTGGCCTGGCCTGGCCCTTCCAAGTGACAACATTAGGGCTGTGCCTGCCTGTGGCTCCTTGCTCTGCCTCTGGAAGCAGTGGGGACCTGTCCCATGCCAGGTTCACACCCAGCAAAGATTTGCCCTTCTCTGCAGGGACAGGGTTTCTTTCCTCCAGGCTCATGCAGTGCTTTTGCTTGGACATATTCACAGCTGGAATGTAGCTACAGATTTTTCTGGTGGTTTTATTGGTTTAGAAGAGCACCCCAAACACTCTGTGAAATCTTTTCCCAGACAAGAGGCAGGAGAGCAGCAGAGCTGTGTGTGCCTGTGCTTGTGTTGTATCCTACAGCAGAGAGGGGAGTGTGTGACAACTGTGTGGGTCCTCACATCCCAGCCCCAGGAGACTGCAGATGTTACAAGCTGTTGGCACAAGGACCAGGATTTTCAGCCTTTTCTCACCTGCTCCTCGTGGATATGAAGGGTGGGAAGTCACCTTTATCACCCCTTGTGTCCTGGTGACGTGGAGTCGTCCAGGTGGGAATTGAGAGGTACCAGAGAAGCCTGATCCCTACATGAGTCAGGGGGAGGGAAATGTGAGCCTGCTGGAGCTCCTGGCACAGCAGAGGGGGGGGTTCCTCTGCTGATGGATGGTGGCAGCTGCCTGGCAGGGCTGGGCTGCAGCATCTCTGGTGCCTCAGCACCAGCTCCTGGTTGGCTGCTTCCAAAAATACAGGCCAGTGTCTGTGAGGGAGAGTAAGTGCCAGACTAATGCTTGTGCCTGCTGTGCTGCTGCTGTCTGATGGTTCCATCTCCTTTGCCCACCTGCACGAGTCATTCAGAGAGCTGGGTGCCCAGCCAAAGCTTCCTGGGTGCTCCAGCAGGCCCTTGGCATGTTGGAACAGGGGAGAAGGAGGCTGGAAAGCTGTGCCTCACTTGCTTTCCAGACCCAACATCATCAGTCAAGCTTGAGGTTTTTACACAGAAAAATGCATCCACAAAATCATGAAGTAACTGTGGTAGGATGTGGCCAAAGCAGGGCTTCTACTTTTGGGTTTTTCCTCATCAAGTCAGGGGTTTGCACTGAATAATTTGTATTCCCGACCTGTTGAAGGTGATACAGCAACCACATGTTGCTGCTCAGTGCTTATCTCATTCAGGCATTCAGACACACCCTGCTCTTTGCTGCAGGGATATGTCTCTGCTTGCAGAGGATGTACAGAAGAAAAAGCCTATTTTCCATTCTTTTTTCCCTCCTCCCTTCTCTGTAGCCTTTTTTTTTTTGCCACATGACTGCAAACTGACACATGTGCTGGGAGACAGCACGTCACTGCCTTGCAGAGGCAGCAGGACCCCAGCAAGGGGGATAAACTGGTGCACTTTGGGCTTTGCAGATTGTCATCCTGGCAGATTTTAGATCAGGGTTTGCTGATGTGAGAACAGACGGGGTGAGGAAAACAGGCACCTATGTGCTTGTTTTAAAAGCAAGAGGAATGAACTCCATTTCCTTACACCCTCTACCTGGGATGTTGGGCCAGCTTGTGTCTTCTGCCCCATCTCTGCTGTTGCCTCTGAGTTTGGGGTCACTGGTAAAACCAAGCTGGGAGGCAAAGCCTTCTATTTGTGTTTTGAGCATAACCCTGGAGCTCATTTTCAGTGTCATTTCCATCAGGCCAAGCAAGGATGTGACATCAATATTGTGGTTGTGAGACCCACAGGCACATGGTGGGATTTTGGGCCTGTCCTGTGTAGCACCAGGAGTTGGACTCTATGACCCTTGTGGGGCCCTTCCAGCTCAGGAGATTCTGTGATATATCTGTGTTTCAAAGTGGAAAGCCAGTCCAGTTTAGCAAATCCTATTTTCTCCTTGGGAAATTTAACCATGATGACACAACCATGGGTAACTTCTACTGCCTTTTCCCATGGCAAATGTATAGGTTACTTCCCAGGCACAAGCCCTGCTCCACAAGCCTGGCAGAGCCATGTCCTGCAGCTAACAGGGCAGGAAAAAGGGTTGGAATAGAGAATTACATAACTTGGCTTTGCAGGTGCCTGTGTTCCCCAGGTAACTTATCATTGCTGCCCACCCCAGTTTTTAACAACCTTTAATCTCTCTGTGTACGTATAAATTCCCACTGCTTTCCAGCTTGTCCCAAAATAGACTTGGAACAGGAATTACTGTCCCTATAGAATATCAGTTGTGTAAGAGCACACAGGGCTCCCTCGTGGGAGGCTGTGCCAGGAGCACTGACACAGTGCTCTCCCTGACACACAGCTGGGTCAAATATGGGACCACCAAGGTCTCCACAGCTATGAAAGGTCTCTGTTTCATGACTGGAGAGCAGCAGCTTCCCATTTTTGCTGATGAATAAGCTCAGTTTATTTTGGGGTTGCGGTGCTCTGCCAGGAGGTTTCATTTCAAGGGCTCTCTACTCATATTAAAATGGCAGCTCCTTAAATTACTTTGGTCAGAGTCCATCAGCTTAAAATGGTTTGAGGTTTGCAGTCCCTGCGTGAGCAGGGAAGCAGGGGAGGCTGCTCAGGAGCTGGTTCACAAGGTCAGAGCAGGAGGAGAGCAGCAAAAACCTGCAGAAGTGTATCACACATGGGCATTTTTACAGTAGCTGGTGGTTGTTCTGCAGGGATTTTTTCCCCTCTCCTTTATTTCTAAGATGAGTCTGTTTATTCCCAGCACTCTGGCTTTTCCTCTGAAATTACTGTATTGTGAATTATCATTCCAGAGTCTGGAATGAATTTCCCTTAACCCCAGAACCTCCCCAACTCATATTTTTGGTGACTCTTCAGAGTAGCTTGGGGGCACAGAAGGCCATTAACGCTTTCCATGTAGAACTACAACCTCTTATACCTTCCTAATGTTCTTTCCAGCCCCCATCCCACACCTCCTCCCACACAGACCAGTTCTCCTCTGCCTGGCAGGGAGGGGAGGATGTGCTGGAGAGCCAGGGATGCCCCAGGGGTCGGTGACCCAGTTTAAACCCAGACCTCTTCACTGTCCCCCATCTATTCCTGGCCCAGCTCCGAGGGATCTGCTGAGCCCGGCAAACAAGGAGAGAGCTGGAGGAAGGTCTGTGCCTGGTAAATCTCCCCTTAGTCCCTCTCTGGACTGTCATTTTTGGTAATTCCCTCTGTCCCGAGGAACTTTGAGACACATAGGCACAGTCAGGAAGAGCAGAAGATCCTGTTGTGCAATTCAGGGCTTTCACAATTTGCTGCGAGGACGTGAAATGAATTTTGCTTCCAGTGTTAATTTTAGCCTTACTTAAAAAGCTGAGAAAAAGAAAAAAAAAAAGAAGATTTTTGTGCACCCAGCACAGCCCCAGGCTGCTCGGGGAGGGTCTGTCTCACACAGTTTAAGCTTCATTTTTACTTAGCACCGCATTTTAAGTGGGGTTGTAGATGCAGAGTAGCTACTAGAGAGCACTCGTGTCTGTGGCTGCCTGAACGATCCAACAACTATGCACGAATCACTCCTAATGAGTAATTTAACCGAGATTAACCTTTCCCCTTGCAGCAAGCCTTCCTTTCCCCTTTCCTAAGCACAGTCACAACCGGTGGGAAGTTTAATCACTGTTGGCAATTGTTCAGTAGATTATTTCTGTGGATAATTCCTGCAGCTCTTGACAATTTGCTGCTGGTAGTTATTATCTGAAATGAGTTCTTCTGCCTGGACCTGATTGAATTATTTGTGATTCTCACTGGCAGAGCCAGGAGGAGTTGGTAGAGCCAAGGAAATTGCAAGATGATATATTTTGAATTCTCTGTTTGCTTACTTTGCGATATTGTTATAAATATTGTAGTTATACAACTCCTGTTGTGGGACATTTATAGACAGAGAACATAAAGATTGGGGGAAATAGTGTGGAAACAGATCAAAGTAAGGATCTCTCCTCACAATCCACCCAGCTGAGGAAAGGTTCCCAGGTTTGGGACAGAGCAGGGTCAGGTCTGGGCTTTGTTGGGAATTAAAACCAGCCCAAGGTGTGAACCCATATCTGTCCCTGCTGCCCAAGCACCTCCCTGGGTGGCTTTGCAGCTGCTGTGGTACCAGTTGGTGCTTTCTGGTGAAGGCCACCCTCCTCCTTGGGCAGTTATGTGTGACAGAAGCAAAAACATGATTCTGGACAAAATGTGTCATCAATTTTCCATAAGTTTTAAAATGGTGGTGGTGGGGGAAAAATCAGGTTCTAACAAAGCCAAGTAATTTTTCTTAAAAATAAGAGACTGGCTTAGCTGAGCCTGTTTCAGGAGTGTAATAGGTGTAAACCATCTATCAATTTTTAAAGGGGAAATCAGTAATCCTGCAGCTGCTGTGGCCCTGAATGTCACCTCCAGCTGGAGGTGGTCCCCCCATCACCCCAGAACACATTTTTTAGTGTTTTGGTTGGAATTGGCTCATTTGTTTTAAGCATCAGACGGGAGGTATTAGCACCGAGGTGGTTATAAAGTGCTATTTGTCACTTGTCACTCCATGTCCCTGCTCAGTGGCTGAAAGCTGATCCCATCACTGGGGTCCCAAACACACCTGTGCCCCTGGTGTCACTAATGCCACTGCAATGTCTGCCAGCCCTTGCAGCAGGGTGTCTCATTGCCTACCCTGTGCCAGCTGTGCCTGTGCCAGACACACTCTGCTCCTCTCCCCTTTTTCATCCCTCTTCCCTCCCAGGATGACCTTTCTGAGCTGTCCTGCCCTGTGCCACCAGCTCCTGCCATCACTGGCAAACGCTGCATTCCAGCTTCCCCAATTCCTCAGGCTTTGGGATGTGTCAGTGGGACAGGTGTCTCCCACTGCTCCATTTGGGAATCTGCTTCACTGCTCGGGCCACTGGTATTTTAGAATTATGGAATGGGTTGAGTTGGAAGGGCCTAAAAGCCCATCTCATCCCACCCCCTGCCATGGGCAGGGACACCTTCCACTAGCCCAGGTTGCTCCAAGGCCTGTCCAACCTGGCCTTGGACACTTCCAGGGATGGGGCAACCACAGCTTCTCTGTTTTTCACCAGGCTGTAGATGCTGAGTACTTCCTTTCGTGCCTTGAGCAGCAGCTTTCCCCTCCCGGTGTCCTCTGCAGTCCCTGGTGTTTGTTCCACTCCCAGTGCTCCTGGATGTTCCCCATGGGATGCTGCTGAAGGCTCTGGCATCATCTGCTCATTTACCATCCCCCTGGGCCCTGCCCTTCCCCACCTTGGCCTCACCTGGCTGTTTCTTTCCCATTTCGAGGTGGTCCTCACCCAACCTGCTCACCCATCCCGTGCCTGCCTCTCCCCTTAGCCAGTGTCCAAACCTTCCCCTTTCCTCCTCTCTGGCTCAGCCTCTTTCCTGCTGCTTTCTACTCATTTCTGAGTCTGCTCATGAGCTGCTCAGACCCATCACCCCCGTGGTGGTGGCTGCAGGGAGCGTTGCTTGGTTGTTCAAAATTGAAGTATTTGTTTGCTCCCGGGGGGACCGTTTTCTCCCGGCCCCACATTGCCTGGGCTACATCTCTGTTTGCTCCTTGAATTACTTGCTCAAGTGAAGGGCTGAACTTTGAGCCACTCGACTTCCCACCCCCTGACTTCTCACCCTCTGAGCTGTTTGCTCCTGCTCTGCTCCCAGGGGAGAGCTCAGGAGGGGCCGAGCATCGCCAGGAGCTTTTGGAGGAGAGAGAAAGGCCCTTCTGTTCACCCAAACAGCTCCCCTGCTGTGTGGAAAAGGCGAACTGGTCCTGAAAAACTGAAAAGAACTTTCTATCAAGTGCTGGCATTGAACAGGGGGGAGTGGTGCTTAAAAAAAAGGCATTTTTGCTGGTTTGCCAAAAATCTGTTTTAATAGAAAGTGTTTTGGTTTTACTAATTAGTCCATAAACCCAGGAGCTGTGTTTTTTAACGAGGTGTGAAGAGGAGCATTTGAGCCCTGTGTGTTGTCAGTCTTGCTGATAGAAGCCCTTCACCTCCCTATAAACCAGCTCTACTGGTGCCATTTGCTGCTCTTGGGCTCCTCATCTCCGAGGTCCTTCCCTCTGGCCCAAACTGGGACGTGCCAGGGTCCCTCCCTGCCCCTTTCCAGTGGAGCATGAAGTGCTGCAGGTGTGACTCCCGTTTGCCACACACCTACAATGGCCACCGAGTGGACAATGTCCTGTCCTCGGCCGGACACGCGCGCTGGTGGCAGTCCCAGAACGGTGAGTCCTTGGGATCTCCCAGGCAATAACCAGCTTGAGGGGAAGAGGAGAAGGTGTTGACTTCAGCAGATGGGAAGGACAGAAGGAAATAACCCACTTAGCTCAGGTAACAAAGTGGTTTCTCCTCCCAGAGCCCCCCTCTGAAGCCGCCTCTCTGTGCCCGCAGGTGCCGAGCGCGTCTCTCTGCAGCTGGACCTGGAGCAGACCTTCCAGCTGGGCAGCGTCGTGCTGCTCTTCAGGGTGTGTGTTTGTGTCCCTGTGCAGCATCTCTGCTCCCCAGGAGGTTACAGATGGTCCTGTTGGCTCCCCGTGACCACAGGGATCTCAGCGCTTCCTTCAGGCTCCTGATAGCAGTGCCAGGGTCCCTCCCTGCCCCTCTTCTTCCCCTGTTTTGCACATGAGAACTGGGAATTCCATTCCACTGAGAGGGGCAGAGCAGGGTGGTGGGCTCCCATCCCATGAAACCCTGCTGAAAAGCCTCCTGGAGATAGTGTGCTCTGTGGCTGCAGCAGGTTTGGCCGAGGTGGGGGGACCCCAAAAACTGTTGGCAACCTGCAGGGAAGGGGATTAATCCAGCAGTCTGCAGAGACCTGAGCCTGGAGAGAGGAGGAAGAGGAGGGACAGGCACTGCCAGGGCAGGGGCTGGTTGTGCTGTGCCTGTGACAGACGTGCCTCTCTCCCTGCCCTGCAGTCTCCACTTCCTGCTGCGATGCTGATCGAGCGCTCCACCGACCTGGGCAGGACCTGGCAGGTGTACCAGTACCTGGCCTCTGACTGTGCCACCGCCTTCCCCCACGTGCCCCGGGGCTCCCCCGAGAGCTGGCAGGACGCTCGGTGCCAGCCCCTGCAGGGGCACCCCATGCAGGGGGGCAAGGTAGGGTTTGGGGGGGTTCTGTGGCCCTGGGTTTGGGGTGGGAGGTGTTGGGGCAACACTGCAGGGACACGTGGTGGCCTGGAAGTCTTTTATACCTGAGGGATGGAGCACATGGCCATCCAGCACTGCTGAGGGGAGTCCTTGGGAAGATTCCTGCTTGTTTTGGCAGGAGAGGTGTTGTGTTGGTCTTCCTGCAAAATCCTCTGCAGCCCTGAAGTCTTTTCCCTGTGTTCAGTGACACTGTGCAGAGGCAGGTCCAGAGCACCCAGTGCTTGGAGCATGAGCAGAGAGCACCTCCAGTTTCCTGCCTTTTAACCTCTTTTTTTTTCTTCCTTCTAAGGTGACATTCAGTGTCCAAGACCTGGCATCTACTATCAGCACCTCCTACAGCCAGGCTGTTGATAGTAAGTGACCATCCTCTTTTACATCTGAGAAAGGGAGAGGGGAATGAGGCACCTTGTGGTTTTTCCTACAGGTGGTGGAAAGACTGAGCTGGGGTGACCCCAGGGGAGCAGGACACTGAGCTGCTCTCTTGGTGCCTCAAGGAGCAGCATTTAGCCTTTGCTGATGGCTCAGATTCTGCCCCTCCTGCCAGTGCTTCTTCATCTTGCTCCAAGCCTTCCTAAGGAGTTGCAAAGTGCTTCTGCAGCCCCTGGGTACCTGCAGATACCTGGGTACCTGCTGCCCCCTCACCCCTGTCCCTGGCTTTGTGTGCCCATGGGGCGGTTCACGAACCTGCGGATCAACTTCACGGAGCTGCCGCACATCCCACGCCAGGGCTACCACTCTCCCAGCACCTTCTACGCTGTGACAGAGATGAGGGTGCTGGGGAGCTGCTTCTGCCACGGGCACGCTGACCACTGTGCCCCTTCTGGAGGCCAGCACCCCACGGTGAGCCCCGGGAAAAGCCAAGAGCTTAAACACAAGCTCCATAGTATCAGGCTTCGCTTCGTGCTCAGGATGCTTCTTGGGACACCTTGGCTGGCACGACCAGAAATGGGGCAGGGGAGGCTTTTCAGTGCTCATAATTGAGGGAAACGGGGCCCCATTTTGCCTCCAGCAGTGGGGTGGTGGCTGTGAGACAACAGCCTGTGCTACCCCTGTTCTGTGTTGGGAAAAAGACGAGGTGGGGGCTTTTTAAGGAGAGGCAGAGCTCAGAAGTCTGGCTCTGGGGGGAACTGCTCTGCTAGCACTCAGAAGGGTGGGGGACACACAGATGGTTTCAGCAGGCTCCTGCACACCCAGGATGATTTGCCAGTGCAAGGTTGTTGGCTGCTGAGGGATTTTGTTGTCCCCTAATTACGCTTGGGTTGCCCTCGGAGGGGTGGCAGGGGTGGTGGGAGCGAGCGAGAAACAGCCTGTCCTGTGCTGGAGATCCATCCCCGTGCAGGGAATGGGGGCAGGAGCAGGCCAGGAGGACGAGGGCTCTGAGCTGAGCCACTGCCAGCCAGGAGGGATGGCACAGTGTCTCTGCAGCAGGTCCATGGGCACTGTGTGTGCCAGCACAACACGGCCGGTCCCCACTGCGAGCGCTGCGCCGACCTCTACAACGCCCGGCCCTGGGCACCCGCTGAGGACCACGATCCCCATGAGTGCCAGAGTATGTCCTGTGCCTTTCCCTCTCTTAAATCCTCCCCAGCCATGAGCAGGAGCGAGCTCTGAGACCTTCTCCTGGGACGCTTTGTGGGGCTGGATGGTAACAGGGGTGCCCCTGGCACGTTGGCACACCGGGCTTTGCTCCGGGCGATGCTGCTCAGGGGCTGCAGCAGAGCTCAGCTGGGCTGTCTGACTGGTGCCACTTTGATCCTGGGGTGGTTAACGGCTGTCACCGTGTCACACAGGAGCCTTGGGCACCCTCTAGTGCCACAGCTGTGGCTGATGGAGGGGTTTGCAGGGTGACAGCTCCAACTGAGCTGTTCCCTTGGGGTTTTCTTTAGGGTGCAACTGCAATGGCCACTCAACCTCTTGCCACTTCGACCCTGAGCTGTACCGGGCCACAGGAGGGGTCAGTGGTGGGGTGTGTGACGACTGCCAGCACAACACTGAAGGCAACAACTGTGAGCGCTGCAAAACCAACTACTTTCGCAACCAGCAGCAGGATCTCGCCCATCCTGAAGCCTGTCTGCGTGAGTGCACAGTTACACCCTCTCACCCCTCATAGCCCCCTCCCCAGCCCCCTGTTACCCCTCAGCTGTGACATTCCCACCTTTCCCAGCCCCCTGTCACCCCTCAGCTGTGGTGTTTCCTCCCCTTTTCCAGCCTGTGAGTGTGACCCCGATGGCACCGTGCCGGGCTCTGTCTGTGACCCGGTGACAGGGCGCTGTGTCTGCAAGGAGAACGTGCAGGGGGATCGCTGCCACCTCTGCAAACCAGGGTTCACCCAGCTGGCCAACCCCAACCCCTTGGGGTGCCACAGTGAGTACCCCCTGAGACACCTCCTGCTTCCCAGGGTGCTCCCACCCCACCTCTGCGCCCTCAGTGGCTCCAAAAGGCACCTGAGTCTTGCCCAGCTTTGATTTGGGGTTTTCAAGCCAAAGCCCCATTTTGCAAAGGTTTAGAAGACCTTGCTCAGGCTGTGACCTGTCTTAGGTATAAGTTTGGCAAAAAGCACAGGGAAAGTGGAGTTTGGGGGGTGTGTTCAGCTGTATCCTGAGCACCTCCCTGGCTGTGTGGGGCTCAGGGAGCTGCAGGGGATGCAGGAGGTGATGCCACGTGGGGCTGCACGCAGCAGGAGGGAACTGTGGCTCAGGTCAGTGCTGGATGTCCTGCTGGACTGGGGGAATGCTGAGCCCACTCAGGGTCTAATTCCTGCTTCAGCACTTGAGGGGTGGTGTTAGGGCAGGGGTGGTGTCAGGGCAGGGGTGGTGTCAGGGCAGGGGTACAGGTCTCTTGAGCTCATGTATGAAGGGGTAGAGGGGAGAGCTCACCTCTGGTGCTCTGCACCCATTTTTAACAAACCCCTCCTTGTTCCAGGATGCACCTGCAACGCTCTGGGAACACGGCAGGACATGCCCTGTGACGATGAGACCGGGAGGTGCTTCTGTTTGCCCAACGTGGTGGGCAAGGACTGCGACCAGTGCGCGGCTGAGCACTGGGACATGGGTGGTGGTCAGGGCTGCCGGCCCTGTGACTGCCACCCCCGCGGCTCCCACAGCCCCCACTGCAACCAGGTACCACCCAGCCCACCCTGAGCACCCTCAGGGCTGGCTCCACTGCCTTCAGCAGCATTCCTTTCTCATTTTCCTGAGCTTGCTCTCTGTTTCCCTTTCCCAGTCCCACAAACGCTGCCTCATCCAGTGGCTTTGTGTGCCCACTGGGCAGCATGGGACTGGGGATCTCTCAGAGCATCAAACCCACCTGTTGGGTGGCTCCTTTGTCCCGTCCCATCCGTGGGAGCCTTCACAAAAAAGCACTGTGCATCCCTTGGTGCATCCCACTCCTATTTTGCTTTTCCCCTTTGCCTAGAAAACACATGACAGACTACTCAGGAGAGTGAAAGAAGGTGATAATTATCAAGGCAAGATTAAGTCATTTTAACAAGCCTGATATTTAGCAAGGAAGTCCTAATAAGACATCTTCATACAGGCAAGGGAAGTTAATTATCCTCATTTGTCAGTGAAAAGCATGGGTGTCACTTCAGGCTTAAGAGGCAACTGGGAAAATTAAAGTCAAATGTAAAAAAAACTCAAACACATGACAAATTCGAAGAGCCAAAGATAGGCCCCAAACGAGCTCAGGGAGGGGAGAAGACCTGAGATGGCAAAGCAGCTGCTCGGGGGCGATTGCTTTGTTTTTGAAACAAAGCTCCACAAGATCCTTGCAGTGCTTGGGCTGTTTGGAGCCTGTTTACACCCCTGTGGCTGAGCCTGCAGCCTGGCACCAGCATGGGCACGTCCTGGGGCACAGACTGAGTAGAGAAGATGGTCCATGTGCTGGTTTTAGTGTCCCTGATGTGTCTCTGTCCTCAGTTCTCAGGGCAGTGTCCGTGCAGAGAAGGGTTCACGGGACGGACGTGCTCGGCCATGCAGGAGCAGCTGTGCCCAGACAGACACTACAGAGATGCCCAGGTGGGCTGCACAGGTAGGGACCACCTGTTTTGCTTTGGCTCCGTGTTTCCTTGCACTGGGAGATCATGGATTGTCCGGGAAAAAGAGCACCTGGCCCGTGTCCTGACATCTGTATTCCCACGCTGTTTTGCAAGAGCGTGGAATTTTTCCTCTCTGGAACAGCCTCCCAGTTCACCCCCATCTCCAGGTATCCACCAGTCTCCTCCCAGCAGCCCTGGGCGAGCTCCTGGGCCACTCTGGTCTGGCCCTGCAGGGTCAGGGGCTGGGGAAGCTCCTGGACTTGGGGGCTCCTTCCATTCCCCTGCCACCCTTGTCCCAGACGCTGCAGGAGCTGACGGGTTGGGATGGACGTCAGCTTGGGTTAACAGGGACTGGTTTTACACAGATACAACTTTACCACCACAACCACCACGTTCAGTGGGTTTCACCTCTCTACTTTTCCATCCCCCAGAGTGTGACTGCGACTTCCAGGGCACGGAGAGGGCAGGGTGTGACAAGACCACGGGGCAGTGCCTCTGCCGCCCGGGGGTCACCGGCCGCCGCTGTGACCAGTGCCAGCGGGGCCACTGCAGCACCTACCCCGAGTGCCAGCTGTGCCACCCCTGCTTCCAAACCCACGACGGGGACATCCAGCGCCTGCGCCTGCGCCAGGCCGGGCTCAGCAACTCCACATCGCGGCTGCCCGTCGGCACTGGGGGGTCCCACCTCGGCCCCCGCCTCGCCCAGGCCGAGGGGAACGTGCAGCAGGCACAGGGCATCCTTGGCCACACCTCTGTGGCAGGGCAGAGCCTGGCCCAGGTGGGCAACACGCTGGCTGCCATCAGGTGAGGGTCAGTGGCTGCATCCCTTATCCATCCTCCTTACCCAGGAGGAGATGGTGGCGTTTTTCTGTGTTCTCTTGCCACCCTGAGCTGCTTGCACGTGTCCTGCTCTGGTTTTCTGCACCTGAAATATCCCACTCTGCTCACGAGGTGAGCGGGGATGCAGCAGAACAGCCCTTCCACATGTGCCTGTCCTGTGCAACACGTCACCAAGGCAGGAGGCTGGTGGGAGGCTGTGCGTGGTTGGCATTCCCAGGGCACATCCAGCAGGCCTGGTCCCTGCATGGGCATGACTCTGGTGTGGGGGAGCTGCAGCCCAGCCCTGCTCTGTGCCACCTTTGGCATGTCCTTGGCCATCTCTGGGCTCAGAAATGCTACTTGGCCAGGTGCTGGCAGTGCCCCAGCACAGATGGCCCTGCTCAGCCCTGCTCTCTGTCTGCAGGTGCTTTGCCCTCTACTTGAACCCACATTTTCTGCTTTTTCTCCCTCCTAGAGAGCAGGTCCGAGGCATAAATCCTGACTTTCGTTTTCTGGATGGCACTGCCTCCCTCTCAAGTGAGCTGGAAGCCCTCAACAGAAGCTTGTTGCTCACTAACTCCCTGTATCAGAGCAAGAAGACCCAGTTTGAAACCAGCCTCAGCACGGACCTGTCAGGTACAGATCTGCAGCTTTAATACCTCTTAATTTGCAGCTATTAATTTACCTCACTGTGACTGTGCCTGGTGGTTTCCCACTGGCCATGTGAATGAGTAATGGAGTTTTTAACCTGCTCTCAGCTTTGGAGCAGCACATAGATCTCCCTCCACCCACCCTCTGGTCCATGACCTGGGATTTCACACTATTGGGGTGTTTGCTCCAGTCTTTTAGGGCTGGGCAGCTCGCTCTGTGTCCCTGCTCCCAGCACAAACTCCACTGCTGGGGAGCAGTGGGAAAGGGGTGGACCCTGCTGGGAGAGCATCCCCAAACCTGTGAGGCAGCTGATAATGAAGGCTGTGCACAGATGGAAGGGATGGAGGGGTGGGGAGGAGAGCCAGGCACTGTCAGGCACTTGGGAGAAGAGCTAGTTAAGCCTTGTGACAATGCTGGGTTTGTCTGCCATGAGATCCTGCTCCAGCTCCTGCTCTCCAAGGGTCTCATTCCTGTCCCCTCCATGCTCAGCTGGCTGGGGATGTGGCAGCTGTGGTGAGTGGCCACGGCTGGGACAGGTTCACTCTGCACCTTCCCATCTGTGCAGGGCTCAGAGCTCCATGTTCTGACCACCTTCCTTCCAGGAATGGTGAGGCTGGTCAGGAACCAGGGAAAAGGCTCTGAAAACTGCCCTGCCCCCTCCAAAGCCCAGGGTCAGCGTGTGCACGTCATCTTACTTCAGTTTTCCTTTGATCTTTCAACCCCAGCTGGGATTTCAGTCCTTCAGGAGACCTCTAGCTCACTGAAGGAATGGCTGAAAGGCATTTGGAAAAAAAAGCAGCCTTTTGGTGGTGCCTTGGTGACTAATCACTCCGTCTGCATCCCGCTCCTCCCTGCACACATCCACTCGCAGGGGAGAGCCAGCGCCTTCCCTGAGGTATCTGTGCTGCATTTATGAGTCATTTGTGTCATCTTTGGGGTTTGATTCCTGCAGGAGCCTTCAAGACCATCCGAGCTGCTTACCAGACCTCCAGCAATGCCAGCAGACTGGTCACCAGTGCCTCTGGGCTGCTGGCTGAGTCCAGGGAGAGCCGCAGGAGCGCCGCAGGGCTGGAGGGGGGGCTTGCAGGGATCACCTCCAGGCTGCTGACCCTGCAGGGAGAGATGGCCTCATCCCCCGACCTGAGCCCTGTCATAAACAAGGTAAAAGAGGCAAAGGGGTTTTCTGACCTCCCAGCTGTGTTTACCTGGTTTTCAGAGGGCCTGGAAGTGCTCAAGAGGCAAAAATCTCATCCTGCAGTTGTGTGTCTTTCCTCAAACAGTCCAGCAGGGCAGGACAGGCTCAGAAATGGCAACAAAACAACCTGCTGCTGTGGGCATCAGTGGAGAATTGGCTGAGCATCCCCTGCCTGGGGATCACTGATACTTTAACCTTGCCCACCACCCCCTCCCAGCCACGTGTTTTTTGCTCCAGGCACTCTCTCATGTGTCAGTTCTTGTATCTCAAAGACCCACTTAATTTCTGGATGAGGTTTCTCTTATTTCTCCTTCACTGCTTTGTTATTGCCATGGAGATCCATTTCGATATCTCCTAATGCATGGTTGCTGTGGAGACCACCAGCCTCCCCTCTCTGCTTTTCAGGCCACCAACACATTCCTGAGCCACCAGCCTGGCTCTGGGTCTGCTGCAGTGTGTTTTTTGGAGGGTAACTCCAGAAGGTGCCATGCAATTAAAACTTCTGGTGTCCAGGCAGGAGGGCAGGGGCTTCTCATCCAGTTCTCTCTCCCAAAGCAAACTCTGCAGGTTGGACAGGGTGTTTTGTGCTCCATGCAGACATGCTCTGTTACTCCTTGTGAGCCACTGGGTTTAACTCCTGCTTTGCTCCTACTCCTGCTCCAGTTTGGGGCAGGGAGGAGATGCTGACCTGGTGTTGCTGGCTCAGATGTGAGCTTTCAACACTGCTGTGCATGTGTGTGGCTCTGGCTGCCCTTCTCCAGCACTGTCACAGTCTCCAGTCCTTTGGACTGAGCCACATGTGCTGCCAACAGCCCAGCTGGGCAGGGCAGCCTCCATCCCTGTGCCCAGAGAGAGCTCCTGCAGCACCAGCACAGCCAATTCCCTTGGCGAGGGGCTGTCAAACCTTTGGCCCCTGTGATGTGCTGGGTTCCTTTTCCAAGGGCACTGGGGTGTCCCCAGCCAGGTGGGATCCCTCCTGCCCAGGTGAGATCCCTCCTGCCCAGGTGAGATCCCTCCTGCCCGGCTCTTCTCCCCTCCCCAGGTGTGTGGTGGGTTCCGAGCAGAGACGTGCACACCCAGTCACTGCGAGGGGCTGCTGTGCCCACGGGACAACAGCTCTGCCTGCAGGCCTGGCCAGCCCTGCCATGGCATCTTCCCTCTGGCCAGTGGGGCCCTGGCTGCAGCCGGGGAAGCATCCAGGGAATTTGGCAGCCTGAGCTCCCGGCTCCGCGAGACGGCACAGCTGGTGAGTGTGGGCAGCACTGCCTGTTCTCCTGCTTGGACCCTTGTGGGGGGACAGCTGTGGAGAGAGTGATAAAAGCCTCACAACAAACTCTATTTGAGGCTTGATCCCTCGGGCAGCTTCAGAAATTCAGGAATTTTTGAGCAGGAGGCTCCCTGCTGCACGCAGGGGTCTTGCCTCCCCCAGTGCAGAAGCCACAGACCTGAAGGTGTGAGAGGCTCTGGAAACATCACAAGGAAGCCTGTCTTCCTCCTGGTCTGGGGTCAGAATGGAAAAAGGGGTGGGAATGTGGAAAACACTGGTTCTGCAGGTGTATCTGCTCCAGCATTTGGTGCTCTCTGCTAGAGTTCATGTGTTGGTGCTCTTGCAGCTTCTTTCTGTGGCTTGCAAAGATAAAGTGAGTTTTCAAAGTCATTCAAAACCCATTTGAAACGTGTTTTTTAAAAGCTAAATCGTGCTGTTCCTCTTTGAGAGCTTCCTTTGCAAGTCCAACCCTCAGTCTTTAACATTTACAGTCCTTAAAATCTCCGGCAGAGTGAGAACAGCATCATTTCCAAGTGCCTTTCTCAGTTCACTCAGAGTTGAGGCAGGGCTGGGGGGGTTCCAGATCGAGAAGAAGTGACTCCATCAGGCCACTGTTGTTTGCAGATTAGAACAACAGAGATGTCTGCGAGTCAGATCCAAAGCAACACCCGGCGCCTGGCGGAGCAGCTGGGTGTGACCAGGACCCAGATGGAAGGGGACGTGCGACGCATCCGCCAGTTCATCCAGAGAGTTCGAGACTTCTTGTCAGGTAGTTCTGCCACCTGTAAAGCCTGGGGGAAGGTGGGGGGCTTGGGGGATTGGTTTGTGTGTGGGAAAACTGGTTTTTAGAGTTATCATAGAATCACAGAGTTATTAAAGTGGGAAAAGGCCACCAAGAGCTGATCCCCACCTTGTCACCCAGCTCAGGGCACTGAGGGCCATGTCCAGTTCTTCCTTGGACACCTCCAGGGGTGGGGACTCCACCACCTCCCTGGGCAGCCCCTTCCAATGTCTGACCACTTTTTCCAGGATGAAAATCCTTCCTGATGTCCAACCTGACCCTCCCCTGGCACAGCTGGGGGCCGTTCCCTCTCCTCCTGTCCCTTGTTCCCTGGGAGCAGAGCCTGACCCCCCCCCGGCTCCCCCCTCCTGTCAGGGAGCTGCAGAGCCAGAAGGTCCCCCCGAGCCTCCTTTTCTCTGGGCTGAGCCCAACCCAGCTCCCTCAGCTGCTCCTGCTGCTCCAGCTCCATTCCCTTCCCTGCACATGCTCCAGCCCCTCCATGTCTCTCTTGCAGTGATGGACCTGGAACTGGACACAGGATTTGAGGTGTGGCCTCACCAGTGCTGAGTACAGGGGGACAATCAGTGCCCTGCTGATATTGTGTATGAGAGCACACAGGAGAGGGAGGCAGCTGGCTGGCTCAGCCCAGTTAAGCTCTTGGACATCCAGTTTATCTGGGTATTTATGTAGCAAAGGTAACACAGGTCCTCTGAGGCAGCAAGGTTGGCTGGGACGGTGTTTTCTGCAAACAGACAAATTGCAGCAGTACCCAAGGCTGTGACTTCACCAGCAGTTGTAGTTTGGCCCATTGACTTGCTCAGGCTTAACCCTGCTGTTCAGATACGAAGCTCAAACAATCCCAGCTCCTCTCTGTGTTGATTTGCTGGGCTGTCACCCTGCCTGCTTCCTTACAGAGGCATTTGGGGACCACCTGTGAGGTCCATGGGGCAGGAGACACCACACAGCCTTGACCTGCTGTGAGTGGGGCTTCATGGAGGGGTTTCCAACATCCTCACAGCAACTGCTCTCAAATATCACCTCTAGAAAGGTGAGCTGTGAGTTGGCAGAAGTGGAAAGCTGTGGAGGAGATGGCATTTTGTTTGTAGCACAGACAGCAGCTCCCTCTGGGTCCTGCTCTGTGCCATCTCCGGGGCTGGAAGACAAACCTGTCCCCATGGCTGGTGTTCTCTGAGGATTTGAAGCCAGCAGTGACCCGATGCAGAGATGTTTTCTGGCCACACTGACCAGAGACAGACAGCTGACCCTTCTCTGGAGGAGACTATTAATCAGATGAGAATTCCTTGTTGTCCTACAAACCGATGGGATGACTTATTGTTTGCAGACAGATTGTAATAACATAATGAGCCTCGTGAGCATTAGCTGAATAAGAAAATCAGGTCATTTGGTGCTGCCTGGGGTTAATGATGAGTGAAGATATTTCTGAGCTAATCGCTGGGCTAATGTCCCTTGGGCTCTGCCTGCTTCTGATGTATTAACTTTTATTTGTGAAGTAAAAAAAGGCTTGTCTTGAAAAACACCCTCATCTGCTCAGTGAGATCTGCCTGACTGTGCTCTGGGTTTAGCCATGGTGTTCTCATTGCCAAATTAAAGTCCTTTCCTGAAAGTTTCACTGGTGTGAATGAGAAGTACATTGAATTCAAGGAGATGAATTCAGAGTGGATCATGGAAGGTGTCTGAAATGAGGAGGCTGTGTTTGTGAGAGCGTGCATGGGTGCATGTCTGCCCCCTCCTCCCTTGCATTTGCTCTCCCAGTCCTGATGCTGTCTGTCTGTCTGCTCTGCAGACAAGGACATGGATCCTGCTGCTGTCCAGGAAATCAGTGAGTCAGTTCTCTCCCTGCGTCTCCCCACGGACGCTGCTGCAGTCCTGAGAAAAATGACTGAGATCAAGAACTTGGCCACTCAGCTGCAGTGTCCCGAGGACATCCTTGCCCAGACAGCTGAGGACATTGCCAAGGCCAAGCAGCTTCAGCAGGAGGCAGAACAAGCCAGGTGGGTTGGGGTTCAAGGACCTTTGGAAGCTGAGGGTCACTCAGCTGGTGTGAACGTGGTGGTTCTCAGCTGGGTTGCAATCCTGCTCTGCCTGAGCTGTACTGACTTGCACAATCTGAAGTTTTAGGCCTTGGTATTCTGTGTCCATCCAGCACCTAAAAGAATGAGTCTGCAATCTCTAGACACCTCCCTGGGGTCCCAGTGCAAATAAACTTGGCTGCCAAGAATAGATCCTGTTGTAGATACCAGAACAAGAATGGCTCTATCCAAAGTAATGGAGGCTTTCCTCTTATCTCAGTGTTGGGAGATGACAGGGTTGCCCGGGTGTTACTTGATACTGGTGACCTACATCCTAATTGCACAAGAGAGCATGAGGAGATTAAATGGGCTATTTGTTTTCTGGGTGAAAGTTGGGAGGATTATTCCATGGTCCCTTAAAAAGTAATTACAGAGTGTCCTTGCAAATTTGGAGCCTCTGCTTTGTCACGTGTTGACTTGCAGCAATATCCCAGCGAGAAGGTTAATGGGATGAGTCTGTAAACTCCTTGACAGTGTCTGACACCTGCTTAACCTGCTGGAAGTGATGAGACAAGGGAGTCTGATTTTCTGTGGAGAGCTCTGCCACCCAACCTGAACAATCCCACTGTGAGCAGAAAAGTATTCACTGAAGCTGGCTCAGTGGTTATTATTTTCTCTTCAATACTGTTTCATGCACCACCTACAAAATAAATGTTTCTGTCCCAGTTTGAAGGAAGGGTGTTCTCTCCCCTTCTCAGTGTGTCTCCTCTGCCTAGGGCTATGAAGTGGAACAGGTCTTCTCTAAGAGGAAACCTGCAGCAGTCCAGATCTGTGGTTTTTTGGGGAGGGAGAATACAACCTTCTCAGTAGCAATCCTGTCTTGAAGACCAAGCTTCCTCATTTGACCTCTGTGATCCTGACTTGCTACACTCACTCCTGCTTTCCCACATTTTCCCAGGAACCGGGCAAATGCTGTGGAGGGCAACGTGGAGGAGGTGGTGGGGAACCTGCAGCGAGCAAACACGATGCTCCTGGAGGCCCAGGGAGCCATCAGGGGCTCTGGCTCTTCCCTTCGCTTCATCCAGGAGCGCATTGATGAGGTAAGTGATGCCTCCCAGTAACGCTCCTGTGCCCTGCTCACCATTCCTTTGGAGCTCTGGAGTCCTTGTAGAGATCACTTTTAGAGTCCTGAGCCAGAGCAGCAGGGGATTGGGATCTGGGGAAGCTTTGGCTGTAAAAGTGTGCCTCGCTGCTGTGCCTCTCCAGACTCCAGTCATGGTCCCTGCTGGATTCTTGGCTGCACAGCGAGCACAGCACAGATGGATTGCAAGGCCTGGTTTGTGTTTCCACTGTCACTATTCCAAGACAGAGCCAGGCAAGGTAGATAAGATTCACTGCAGGTGACCTAAAGTGGAACCAAATACACCCAAGCCATCCAGCACCAACCCCTGTGTGGACAGAAATCGCTGGTGTCACACCAGTTTTGCTCGGGAATCCTGCAGTTGGAACCAGCGAACCTCCACGGCTGCTCTGTGCCCATCACAGCTGCTCCCTGCACAGAGCAAAAACCACGAGGAGCAGGGGCTGAATGTGGCTTCCTTGTTACCTTGCAGATTGAGGCTGTCCTTGGCCCAGCCCAGAAGAACGTGGCTGCCATTGGAGCACAGCTGGACGGGCTTGGGGGGCGACTCGAGCGGCTGCAGCGCGGGGCCGACCAGAACCGCCTGCGGGCCACAGACACACAGCACACGGCTGAGACAGCAGGACAGCAGGCCAGGAGCACCCAGCAGGTACCACCCCGGGCTGTGCTCCCCTCCCCAGCCAGCCCAGCCAGCTGTGGCTCTGGATGAGACGAGTTTTCCTGCTCAGGTCACGCCTCGTGTGCTGGCGCGTCGCTTCTTGTTAATCAGCTGCAGTATCTACCCCACTGCTGAGTTTTTCCGGCATATGTCTCAATCCTGATGCCCTTTTCTGGAAACTTATTTCTGCCTGAGGCAGAGCAGCTTGTTGAGCTGTCAGTCAGTCTTTGAGTGCTCCACAAATGGAGTTTTTTGGAGCCTGTAGTAGGTCTGACTTGTGTTTGTCTCTTTGGGTAATCCTGTGTCTGTTAATCCCAGTCCTGTTCATACAATCTCATCAGTAGAGACTGTGACACATTTGGACGATATCAGGGACAAAACTCCAGTGCAGTATCCATTTAACATTTAAACAGGATTGAACACTGGAAAAACCCCTTCTCCACAGTCTGAGTGATCCTGCTTGTGCTGTTTGTTTGCTTTTCCACAGGCTTTTGAACAAGTGAAGCAAATGTACTCTGAGCTGAAGAGCAGGATGGGGGAGACCCCAGCCCTGGGAGAGCAGGGCAGCAGAGTGCAGAGCATAGGCCAGGAGGCACGGGCTCTCTTTGAGGAAACCTTGGGCATCATGCACAGGATGGAAAGTAAGACTTGTGAACTCAATGTAACATTCTCATGCACTGGGGAAGAGCTTTTGGGCTCCCATGGTGTGAGGGAAAGAAATTATAGGGAAGACAACGTACTTTTGGCAGTGAGATGGTGGGATTTGGGCTGTAGCTGCTGGTGCTGTGCCAGGAAATTTGGAGTTTTCCAGGGGGCCACCATGGAAGGGAATCCCTGCCTGCAGTGCCAGTGTGGCCCTGTTTTCCTCCACACACTCACTTCCATTTTTAAGTGTTCCAAACTGATGGCTTTGCTGGGAGCAGTCATGTTGTGGGGTTGTTTGGAGGGAGAGAAGAGGGAATGCAGGATGCTGGTTTTTTTCACCCCAGTGGAGCTGTGCAGGAGGGAGGCTCAGCCCAACCACCATCACATAACCCTTCCCTGCCCTCTCTCCTCAGCTTTAGAGACAGAAATCCAGGAGAGCAACAAGGCTTTGATGTCCAAGTGGTCCAGGCTGTCGGGGCTGGAGGAGCAGGTGGGAAAGATCCGAGATGCCATCAAAAAGAAAGTTGCCTACTACGAGAGCTGCTCCTGAGAGAGCCACCACACTCCAGAGGCACTGCCTGCCTCCTCTGCAGACACTGACTGCGGTATTTATTCCCATTTTCTGGCTCAGTATCTCTATTTTTAGCAAATTAAGTTTCTGTACCTCTGGAAAAGAGCTGTACTGAACCAAAGGAGCAACCAACCCTGTGGAAAAGGCTGGACTGGCTGAAGCTGCCCACTGGTTGGAGTTAAAAAAGGAGGAGACATCAGTCTCCTCTGACAAATAAAAACATCCCCAACTTGTTATTTCCAGAGGGGTTTATAAACCCAGAAATGTTTTTTTGTTGTTTTAGTCAATTCAGGCTCTTCAAGCTGATTTTCACTGTTCAAATTAAAGCTGCCATGTGGGGTCTTTGTAAAGCTCTTTTTTTTAATCCCTCAAACTTGCCGTGGCTCCAGCGCTTCCATCAGAGATCTTTCTTCAAATAACCAGAATGCAAAAATGGAGAATTTTATGTCCCTCTGCACAACTCAAATGTCATGCTTGATTTTCTGTCACAATCTGTGACAGTGTTGTAACATTTTGCCAGAAAACAGCAGTGGGAGCAGGTCTGTGGATACACAGGGAATGCTTTAGGAGGGACTCCACAGACCATTTCCACATCGGGTTTCTATGAATAACCACGAGGCACTTTACAAAACAAAACTCAGCTTTATTAAGCAAGTATTTATTGTGCAATTACAGGCTCAGGAGCAGGGGATTCAGGGCTTGCTGTGTTGTCATCAGACACATGGAGGTTTCTAGCAGGTTGTCTCTCCTTTTGTAGCCGTGGTGGGAGCTGAGCAGCCTGAGTGGGCAGCTGGGGGATGCTGAACTCCAGAGTGCCAAAGCCTGGGTCTAACCAAACCCCAGGGAGTGGAGAGGGTGAAAATTGTAAAAATAACTGACCTGCCACGGGGTAAAGCTCTGCATGGCTTTGGTTTGGAGGGTTGATGTTGTGCAGTGCACTTATACCTTGGACAACTAAAGAGGAAAACAGAAGCCTGTAGCATGAGTGATGCCATATGGATAATATACACTGGATATGCCAGCAGGACCCTCAGCCTTGCCCTTGCCTTCTCCCAGCTCTAATGATCCAGAAACACCCCCAGGTCACTGCAGTCATGGATTCCTGGGACTCGTGTGCTGCTGTCCCCAGCTGGTCACTGCTCTGTGAGAGCTGCTGGTGGGACACAGCCTCCTTTCTTGCTTGCACTGGTGATATCTGGCTTTGAAGTGCAGAAAAGAGTAAAACAGCCCTTCTGTTTCTGCAAGAGAGAGAGAGAGAATCTCAATTGGGGATTGAACTTTGTTTCACTAGACTGCTGCCTGCAGAATGTCTGTTAATGAGCAGTAGCACAGGGGTTAGGAGCAGCTTAGATCCCTTTATGTGCTTTATAGTGATAAAGGGTTATTACACGACTGATCATTGGAATGAACCTTCTTGGAGCCTACAGTGGATCTGACATGCATTTGTCTCTGCTGTTAATCCTTTGTACCTTGCAGTCCTGTTCATACAATCTCATCAGCAGAGACTGTCACAGGAGAGGAGAGGGGGGAGCTCCCTTGATGCAGCTTTTGAGGAGAGCTCTGCCAGCAGGTGCTCACCTTTGGGGAACATTCTTTAGTGCAGGATCTAATAGCAGTGCTTCCCACTGCTCACATACAATGTGATAACAGAATTTATCCCAGCTATGGTCAAACAGGATGAAACTTTCATTATTTTACGCTGCTCACCTACAAATTGAGCATTTCCATGCTTTGCTCTCTGCTGACAAAGACATTTAGACCTGCCTGGACCAAATCTGGGAAAAGGAATGGCTCTTCAGGCCACAGAGACATCCTGCCTGTACCCAGCCCTGGACCAGCAGCCTCTTGTCAGCCCTTTGCTCATGGTCACAGCTGAAAAACCCTAATCCCAGCTGCCAGAGCTGTTTGGATCACTGTGTTTCCCAGTGAGTAGCTTGGAATAATTGTAGAGTTTGATATGACAAGTCCATGCTTGGCTTCCTCTCCCACGTTCCTGGGCAACCCTGTTGTAATGCAGAAGTTGGATTCAGAGTCACTGGACTGGCCTTAGTGGGAGCTGAGAGATGATTCATTCCCTCAAAGGTGCTTTAGTGAAAGGCTTTTTTGCAAAAAAACTGTGAGTTCATTTATTTCATGTACAGTCACTTTGCTATTGGTGCTTTTCCCTTTTTCATGGCCTAATGGGATTAATTAAAAGCAGCAGGTGATTGGATTGCAGAGAACTTACCACTGGTGTTGTGGAGACCCCAGCAGCTGCCTCCATCACATGATCAAACAAACTCCAGTTTGCCCAGTGCCACAGTGAGAGGAGTGTTTGCTGGTCTTCATTGGAACAAGCACTTCTGTTTTGAAATGACTGGTTGGGAATGGGACAATTGGAACAGAGAGAAGAAAAGAGAGAAACAGCAACATTTACAATCATTCTGGAGGGGAATTGAAACAGTGTTGTTAATACACAGAACATCAGTGCCAGGAGCAAAGAGTGGGTCTGGTCACTCAGCAGCAGCCCAGTAAGTGGCACCAGCAGCTTTAATCACTGGGCATTTCAGTTTCTGGAGGACCAACGTGCTCCAACCTGGGGTGTGAGGCAGCAGAGCTGTGCCCCTCAGCCCTGGCACCTGCCTCACCCCGTGCTCATGCACACACAGAAGGCACTTGGCTGGGCACAGCTTCCAGCCAACTAAAGCATTTGCTTATTCCTCCCTTTCTACCTCCACCTGGCAACCCACGTGCCAGGCGACCCCTTCCAAGAGGTGGTTGGTTATTCCCGTATAATTTGTTGGAAGTTCTTGGATACCTACTGAGACTTGGAAGGTTTCTTAAGCAGCACTGGCTCGGAGCAGAAGGATGTCTTTGTCTTCTCATGGCCCACACAGGCTGGGCTGCAGCCACAGGAGGTTCTGCTTGGAGGGCTGTGGTTGTTGTCCGGCAGGACCAGGCTGCTGCCCGCGGGCAACGCTCCGTTCTCCGGGTGGCTTTCCAGCTCCTCCTCTCCCATTCCCGTGTCTTGCTCCAGCTGAGTGGGAGGGTTTGCACAGCCCTGCGTGGGGGCCTGAGGCAGTGGTGTGTCCTTGTCTTCACTTGGAGCTGCTGGCTGGGTGGCCACCAAGGGCGTGCTGGGCGTGGAGGACTCCGGGGCCGGTGAGACGGGGCCGGGGCTCTCGGCCGCCGCGTGGCCGTTCATGTGGAGCTTCCTCATGTGGTGCACAACGGCTGCAGCGTTGAAGGCTTGCTGGGGAAGGAGGCAAAACAACCCTGGTGAGCCCCTGGTGGTGCCAGGTGGGGTGGGACAGACAGGCTGTCCCCCCCGAGGTGATGACTGCGTGGCACTGGGTGGGTTAGCGCCGTTCGCACAACGTGTGGGAAGTGGGATGTGCATAAACACCACGTTTTCCACAAACTGCTGATGCTTTTGGAGTTTACAATTGCTTCCACATGAGGAGGGTGGGGGAACAGCTGTAAATTACCCCGTAGTGAGAAATGGAGACTGGAGCTGAATTGTGAATGTAGCTGTTTAAAATGCTGCCCTGCACATGGTGCCCGTGGCATCCCTCTCTGCAGCTAAATTGGCTAAAACTCTTGTTGTAAACTGAAGTACCAATTTATCTTCAAGGCTGAAAGGAGGGAAAGCTGAATTAAGCTCCCAGAAAGATTTGCTGATGGAGCACCAATTTCACTCGCTCGGTATAAAGGCAATAACTGAGGGGACAAGGAGTAATGGGTTCAAACTGAAAGAGGATAAATCTAGGTTAGATATTGGGAAGAAATTCCTTCCTGGGAGGGTGGGAAGACCCTGGCACAGGGTGCCCAGAGAGGCTGTGGCTGCCCCATCCCTGGAAGTGTCCAAGGCCAGGTTGGACGGAGCTTGGAGCAACCTGGGCTCGTGGAAAGTGTCCCTGCCCATGGCAGAGGGTGGCACTGGGTGAGCTCTAAGGTCCCTTCCAACCCAAACCATTCTATGATTTTATGATCCTTTCCCCCTCCCCTTTGTTTTCTCAGTGAGGCCACTACAGCATGATGTTTATGGTGTACCCACCAGCACTTTTTGCAACAGGAAATACTGCTCCAAACACCCAATAAACAATAACTGCACACAATTTCAAATTTGGAGGATACAGTTGTGGAGGATGCCAGTTTTTGGGCGCTTACCCACACAGCTGAAGCCTTGCTTATTGCTGCACAACAGCAACTGGGGTTTGTTAGGGAAACAGCTCTGGGCTCCCAGCAGCAATGACTTACCCTCCATTTGCTCTTTGCAAAGTTTTTCTGAATCTGAGCACTGACAGATGGGTAGATGTCACGGTGAAGGGCTGTATTTCCATTAATCCTGCAGATGGGGAGAGAAGAAAACGGGCTCGTAGGCAGATGGCATTTGTAAGGCATTCCACACTCTGGAAGCAACTCACTGCTTTGTACGTTCAATCAGCAATAATTAAACCCAAAGGAAAAACAGCAACAGAAATGCAATGCAAACACACACTTCAAAGCCTGGAAAAGCTCAGGGTGGGATTTCGTCTTTGCCGCTGTTTACGGAGGCAAATATGCACAAATCGCATCTTAAATTATTCATCATTTTCTTTCTTTGCACACAAAAAAAAGGGAACACCCAGGGCCATGTGGAGGCAGCTGGTGACGTTAATAATGGGGGTGGGGAGACACCCCTGTTCTCAGCTTCCACGGAGCACATGGAGAGGGACACGGAGCTGGTGGATCCCTGTGGCCACGTCCACTCACCACGGGTGTCTCAGGGCTTCTTCACAGGTAAACCTCACAGCTGGGTTCTTCTCCAGCAAATGTCTGATGAAATCCTTGGCTGTTTGGGAGAGGAGGGGGGAAAAAGCAGAGGGAAAAGGTTATTTTCTCCTTCCAAGGTGTGATTCTAATGGGAGGTGGAAAATACGGTGGATAAATGTCACAGAGGACAGACCTAAGGAGAAGGTGTTTGTTGCACCAGGGGAGGTTCAGGTTGGATATAAGGAAAAAAATTCTTCACTGAAAGAGTGGTCAAGCATTGGGAGAGGCTGTGCAGGGAAGTGGTGGAGTCACCATCCCTGGAAGTGTTCAAAAAATGAGTAGATGTGGCACTTGCAATGTGGGATTTGGTCAAAAGTTGGACTTGATGATCTTGGAGGTCTTTTCCAACCTTAACAATTCTATTATAACTCCATTAAAGGGAGATGTTTGTAGTGAAGGGCTCTAGATGAAAAAAATATTAACTGGGGATGTACCAAATACTCAGATTATGTGAATTGAGTTGAACTATTCAGCTAGAAAAAATAACTCTAAAAACCATTAAGAGCAAACTGAGTGGATTTGGGAGTTGCTGAAAAGAGCACTTACATCAGTCCCATTTTTTTTCCTTTTTTTTTTTCTTTAGCAGAAAGTATTGCAGTGTTTCTTATTAAATCCTAACAAACCCCCTGCTAGTGTTGTTTGTGCGTATAAAAGATTGATGTTGAAAATATGCTGTGAAGATGCTGGATGTAGGGAGCTGTGTATGGATGAGATCCATGAGCAGGTTGGTCTGGTGGAAGGACCCAGTGGTGGCTGACACTTGATGGGAAGGAAAGCAAGGGGGAAAAAAAATAAAAAGGGGAAATCCCCCTGGAGTTTCCCTTCTTACAGAATCACAGAATGGTTTGGGTTGGAAAGGATCTTAAAGATCACCTAATTCCATTCCCCTGCCCTGGGCAGGGACACCTTCCACCAGCCCAGGTTGCTCCAAGCCCTATCCAACCTGGCCTTGGACACTTCCAGGGATGGGGCAGCCACAGCTTCTCTGGGCAACCTGTGCCAGGGCCTCCCCACCCTCACAGGGAAGGATTTCTTCTGTCCTTGGACACTCCCAAGTGAAATCCAAGCTCACTTGGAGCTCACTAATCCACTTGTGAAAGTCAGGGTGACTCAGTTCATTGCTTCATCCTTTCCCATCCCTCCCAAGTCAAGCACAGGGTGTTTTTGGGGGTGAGTGGGGGCCTGCCTGGTGCAGGCTCATGGTCATGGGGTTTGGGATTGAAGTTTGTGGGAGGGAACATGAAGCTTCCCAGCGCCAGAGCTTTACCTGACTCAGAGATATCGTCCCAAAACGGAGACTCAAACTCATAGTAGCCTTCCTTAATCTTTTCAAACAGTTTGGATTCAGTCTCTTCATAGAAAGGGGGATACCCACAGAGCCTGGAACAGAGCAGAAAGCCAGAGGTCCTTCAGTGCCACCATCCCCATCAGCACAGGCTCCTCCAGCAACACAAGTGAGGAGTTACAGAGGAGGCTGCTCTATCCTTCCACCTGTCCCTCACTGCTGAGTGTATCAGCAAAGCTGCAGAAAAGAGTAAAAAACTTCACTGCAGCAGCAAGAGGACAAAGCCACAGCTGGCACAGAGCTGAGCAGTGTGGGAGGAAACGAAACAAAAAGTACCAGGGGAGATTGAATGGTATTTGTAGGCAACTGAAAAAAAAACCCAACAAAGCATAGGATGAGGCACATAATGGAGAAAATGTGATTCTTTTCATCTCCACTCCTGTACTTGATTACCCACATGCCTTTCATTTCTGTGCCTGCTGAACCTGTGCTCCCCACGAGAATGGGAGGTCCAGCATCGCCCCCGCTCACGCTGCTGCTCCAGAGAGGTGGGTGAGCAGTGAGGAGCTGGGAAACTCATGGAAAAACAAGTGGGATGCTGCTTGCTGGTACTCACAGGATATAAGTGATGACTCCAATGGACCAGCAGTCCACAGCTTTGCTGTAGGGCTTCTGGGCGAGGACTTCGGGGGCTGCGGAACAGCAAAACCACACAGGAATTCTGAGCAATAATGAATTATCCAATACTGGGAAAAGCAGGAGTTCCTGGTACACTGGGCCTCTGAGGTTCCAGTGCAGAGATCAGCTGCTAACAGCAGCATTTACCAGCTAAAGTGGTCTGTGCTATTTGTATCTATTTTATGCAGTTAAATAGAAAGAGCCATGGACAAGCTCTGCCTGCATCCCAGAGCTGTGGATCCAGGCAGTGCAGTCTGCTGGGCATTTAACAGAACCCCATTGCATTTAAATTTTTTTATAATATCTCAATAAATATAGAGCTCTTAAAATTGTCCATCTCTTTGCATTTTTAAGCATTCTGAGGTTTTTCAGTCTCTACACTCACTTTTAATCCAGTCTTTACATGGTCCATGTAGTGCATTTGTAAGCAGCATGTTGCTATTAACATAATTATGTATTTATTTATTATTTTTCCTTTCTTCTAGGCAATGTACTGTTCATGCAGAGCTTTTTGTCCCCAGACAATCCACCAGCACAAGCCCATTCCTGATCCTTGGCTTACCCACATATCCTGGAGTCCCACAGGCTGTGGACATGATCCCGTTCTGCTCCATTTTAGACAAGCCAAAATCCGTGATCATGATTTTGGAGTTCGCTTCAGGAGTCAGGTAGAGAAGGTTTTCAGGCTGTGAAAGAGTGGGCAGAGGTTGAAATGTGTGGCAGAAAAATGGCAAGGGAGAGCAGGAAGCCCTTGGGGCAGAGCAGGTAGAGTTGGCAGCCAGGGCAGCTGCTGAGGGCCAGGTCTCACCTTCAGGTCTCGGTGAACTATTCCATTCTCGTGCAGGTACTTCACAGCTGTCAGCACCTGGTGGATCACCAGACTTGCATCTTTCTCAGTGTAAACACCTCTCTCCAAAATTCGATCAAACAGCTCTCCCCCAGACACCCTGTGGAAAGGGCAATTCAGAGAGAAAAAGACTGGAAAAAAAAATTTAGACAAAGTGAATCATGCTTTTGTGTTAGGCAGCCTGACTTTCTGGTCCTTTCACAGAACCATTCCTTGGGCAGCAGTTTTTGTGAGGCTGAGCTGATGGATGCTCCTGTAACGAGTGCTGGTAAAACCAGGGGAATTTGGGGAAGGTTATGAGGCAAGTCCTGGTAGGACTGAACCACAGGCATCCAGCCCTAACTCCAGGCTCCACTACACAAGTGGATATAGTTTTTTGCTTCCTTTAGCTAAATTTGCTCAGATTTGAGTGTTCACAGCACTTTCTCTGCCACTGACATGGTGCCTGTATTCATTTCTAGAAACCCTGCACAGCTTTAATTAGAAATACTTCTGTCTCTGCCCTGCTAAACTGTGATGAATTAATTTGCATAAATAGCTCCAAATCGTGGTTTAGAAAACTTGCTGCTAAAATGAGGGTGGACCAAGCCAGCAGGAGAAGTGTCCAGGTTGGTTCCAGCTGTACTGCCCTCGCAGTGAGGGGGGTTTGAATGGTCCCTGTGAGGGGCTCCAGTGGGAAACACGATGCATCACCCTGGTCCTGCCACTCTCATTCCCCTGTGGCCCACAAAGAAGTGGCTCTGCTCATACTTACAGCTGCATGACCAGGTAGAAGTGGGTTGTGCTCTCATAAATATCCTCTAAAGTCACGATGTTTTCGTGCTTTATTCTGCGAAGATAAAGATGGGTCAGAAACGAACCTGGCGAGGACAGAAGGGGCTTTTGAAGTGGAAAACCCAACAGTCATCCTGCTTTAATCACCAGTGGAAGTTCACTGGGGTGGTTTGTGGCTGGTCTCCCTTCCCCTGAGTGGCAGAGGACCACTGATGTTCCTACCAATTCTTTTATGAATACCAGGCATCAACAGTTGGGGACCAGACCCTTTGTTTTTAAACACCTACATCAGGAGATTTCCTTGGACTGCAAAAGCATCTGCTCTGGTTCCCCTTTCCCTGTCTGCTGCTCTGCTTCCCTTATTTCTGTTATGCTCCATCCCTGGAAGTGTTCAAAGCCAGGCTGGACAAGGCTTGGAGCCACCTGGGCTACTGGAAGTTGTCCCTGCCCATGGCAGGGGGTGGAATGAGATGAGCTTTAAGGTCCCTTCCCATCCCAAACCATTCCATGATTTCCTTCCCCAGCTCTGGGATGGTGTGGCTGTGTTGGGGTTACAAACCCAGCTGAGGAATTTACTAATTCACAGTCATATTTATATATTCTTTAAAAATAAATACTAACTTCCTCATACTATCCTTGCTGTAGAGCTACACTTCTTTTTGGGGGTTGGACTAAATGATCTCCAGAGGTCCCTTCCAACCCTAAATATTCTGTGATCTTGGGAAAGGACATTTGTTCTACTTTACACTACAACACTACTCACTTTTTCAGCACTGCTATTTCGTTCTCCAAGCTGCTGTCCCTGGTGAGGGGAGACTTCTTGATGCATTTCAGAGCAAAGAGCTTGCCAGTGCTTTTCTGCTTCACTAGGAAAACTTCTGAGAAGGCACCTCTGCAGAGAGGAGGAGAAGTTATATTTCAGTAGAGACTGCTGCTGTGAACTGGGAGAGGACTTAGAAAAGAAATAGCAAGAAAAAACAACATGGGAGTAACTTAACTCTAAGTGGATGCTGATTATAAAGCTACAACTGTATCTCCAGCAGCCCCGAATTCAGGATAACAAGGCAAGATTATTCAATATGGAGATAAACCCACAAGTTTTGTCTGTAGAGAAAAGGTTAGTTTTGCATAGTTCACCATGAAGCTGTGTTGAGGCAGTGGGCAAAAAAAGATTAAATTAAAGCAGCTTTTTCAGGACTGCCTGGGAAGACACTGAAGTGTTTTACTCCTGCAGGGGCCAGGCTCTGGGTGAACTTGAGCTCCAGGGAGGCAGAGGGCAAACAGGGTTTTCAGCACATCCCTGGGCTCCCAGCTCTCTGCCTTTGCACTGGAATCCCTTGGGACTGGGGGGATTTTCCTGGGCTAAGCACAAGCTCAGGGAAGGGCTGTATCCATGACCTTCCTGAGAATGGAGCAGTCTGGAGCTTGGGGGCTCACTGGGGTTAAACCCCTGTGGGAAGATCTCAACAGCCTCTGCTCAAATGGGGCCAAATTCCACGATATAAACCACATTTCTTCAAAACCCTGAGAGTTTTTAGGTATTCCTGCCCTTTCCCTGCTCAGCACTGCCCTGAGGACTGAGAAAGCTGAGTGGAAGCAGCACAGTGATGTTGCAGTTCGGATGTTATCACCCAACTCTCTGTATGTCTGAAATGCAAAATCACAAGGTTATTTATGAGTTATATATGAATTCACATTTTACTGCAGCATCTGATATGTTTTCCTGCCTGCAGAGGCTGCAGATACCTGTGTACCCCTAGTGACAAAGTGGCAGTGAGTGTCCTGTGCACTCCTGCTCAGGGTTCCCAGGGCAGCAGCCCTGAGCAGGTATTTATAACATGCCTAAAGCTCCCAATCCTGTTAAAGGTTTGTCTTAGGCAGCTGAGCACGTGGCTCGGGGTAGTGACAGTGCACATTTTGCCAGGTCAGTCCTCAATAATCCTCATCAAATGACCAACAGATTAATTGATGGCCATTAAATGGAACTTGCCCCTGAGTCTGCAAAGCCCTGCAGGGAGCTGAGGGCAGGGAGAGGAAGGTGAGTGCTGCGGAAGCACCTTTTGGTGGGGATGCTGTTGCAGCAAACCCAATAACCAGGGCACAAGTCCTGTGTCCCCTCTAATCCACTAACAAGGAATGCCTGTGCAAGACCCTGAGGTACTGGGCTGTGCCAGGACTGGTCCCTAGCAATGGAAAAAAAACCCAAACCACCCAAAAAAACACCCCCCAAACCAAAAAACCCCATAGATTTTTGGGAAGCCATCCCAACAGATGGACTCTTAGTTTCACTTAGTAAATTATATGTAATGGTCTTCTCTCTTCTGGTCCAAAAAGCAGGTGGTGTCAGGATTTTCACCTCATTTTACACATTTTTGCCCTTTTAGCCACATAAACTGTGCAGGCTGTTTCATGGATATGCCTTTCACATTCCTGGGAGCTCCTGGGGGATAGGCAAGGATATCCTTGTAGGGTCCCTAATGCAGCTGGGCATGCTGGTGGAGGATGAGAACAAGTTTTGAGGTAGTTTTAGGTCCCAGATCTCCATTTCAATTCTTCAGACAGCTGAAGTAGTGCATGTGGAAAAATCTCAATTTCTGATGCTACATTTCCCCATTAATGTCATAGTAGGAAACGAGCAACCTACAAATCAGCTGCTGGGGCATCTGTTCTATATATCTGTCCCAAACAGTTTATAATAATTATACCCCTTATTAAAAAATGATGAATTAACAAGTTGGCTAGGAGAGAACAAAGCTCTTTGTAACCTCATTCCTTTAGTGAAAGCTGCTGGATAATTTAACTAATTTCTGGGGCTGATGAGGGACGTAATTAAAACGTCACCCAGCTCTGGTGTAGCTGTGTTTTGGGAACTTTGTTGTGGGCTCTGAAGTCACAGAACATTTTTCCATGACAGAACTCGCTGGTGGAGGTAATTCAATTCCTCCTCCACCACCTTGGAAATGTTTTCTTGTCTCATCCCCATGAATAGGCAAATTGAGCTGTGAACTCACAGGGAAGGATTGTACGACTCAAACATCCTTGTTTTTGTTTCATCCCCCAACTGAGTCAGGGTTTCTGAGCTAAATATACGACTTGTTGTGATATTCCTCAGAAGGAATGGACTGAGAACTTTTTCAGCTAAGGTTCCATGCAGGCTTAGAGGGGATGGAGGGAAGGGCAGAGTGGAATTGGAGCTGTGCCTGGGGCTGGGGGGGAAGGAGCTGTTTTGGTGCTTCATGGCACCCACGAGCCATGAACCAGAGCACCAGCAGCATCCCTGCAGCAGGATGGGAGGGAAGGGACTCACTGCCTTGGGCTGGGAAGGTGGGATCTGGAGGATTCCCTGCCCTGAGAGCAGCTGTGGTACTTACGATCCCAGGGCCTCCATGAAAATGAAGGTTTTTCGGATGTTGCTCGTCTGCTTCTTCCAGGAGCTGCTGTCATCCTCTTCCTTGCGACCCATCTCCTCCAGAGTGGAAGCAGGGAATGCTGTGAGGAAGAGGAGGAGGAGAGGTGACTGACATGGCTTGTGCTCTCGTGAAGAACAGGCTGGATTCAGGGTGCTGTCAGTGGTGGTTGCTGGGCCAGAGGAGTCTGACTTTTCAAGCACGTGACATTTTCTGCTGCTCTTGCTGCTCAAGTGTCCAAGCCCAAGTTGGAGCAACCTGGTCTGGTAGAAGGTGTCCCTGCCCATGGCAGTGGGTGGAACAAAATGATCTTTAAGGTCCCTTCCAACCCCAAACATCCTGTGGTTCTGTGAAGTGTTTGTGCTGCCCTTGTCCCTGATGTCCCACTCCAAGAGATGTACCAGTGGATCAGCTGGGGAGGAGCTGGTGACCATATGGTGATTCTCTCTTGTCACTGTACTCATTTAGAGCATGTTGGCAAATACAAATGTTTATATTGTGCTTCATATTTCGTGGCTAGAAAAGCCCTGCTGAACAGTGGCTGATTTTAACTAACACATCCCCAACTTGATGGATTAGGAGTTATGTACAACCAGTGATGGGGGTGGGTGATGGTCAAATAATAAATAGTTTAAAGAGATCACGACAGCACAGAGGGGATTTGATAGAAAACATTTTTTTGATGTGTCTCACACAGGCTGTGCTGCTGACAGCTTTGATTTTTGTTCACTGACACGTTGCCTTTGCTCTTCCCCTCACCTTTGTGTGGCAGGGCCGTGATGCCCCGAAGGGGAGCCCAGCTCTGAGTGCCCTGAGGAGCAGTGGTGAGAGCAGCCCACCAAAAATGCAGCTTCCTAGAGCCACCCCAGCCCTGCAAGAGGTGGCTGAGCGTGGGTTATCAGAGCTGGAGGGTGTAACTGCAGCAAACCTGGGTGAAGGCTGATCCCCACACCTGAAACATGTGCTGCTGCTCGTGGCAGTGTGACCTTGGTGATGTCCCAGTCCCTCCCAGCCCACCCCCATCCCAACCTTAATCTCTTTAGGGCCGGGCCAGGCAGCTCTGCTGGAGCCCAGGGGAGCTGTGGGCATGGGGAGCACCAGGAGAATTAAACCTTGCACAAGGTCTGGGAGGTGTGAAATGTTACACAAACCTCTAAGTAGCTGTAATAAGATCAGGGCTAATGATGGGAAGGTGAGAAAGAAGCCCTGAGACTAGAAAAAAATCCACATTAAAATAGCTTGTCCTCACTGTCAGGATGTGGCTTGGGGGCTGCCAGCAGCACCCTGGGCATGGGGAGCATCCTCTGGGACATGGAGCATCCCTTGGAACACGGAGCATCACACTTCCCAGAGCAGGAAGGGCTGCCCAAAAGCTGTGGGATGTAGCTGAGCCTTTAGAAGACAAAGCAGAAGCTTTCACAGATAAATAAGCACTTGGGAAAGGCAGAAGTATTAAAGCAGAGGAAAAAGCTGAAGGATCTTTTGTCATGACAGGCAGCTTAGATATTGAATTCCTCCTGAACCTACTTTATCTCCTTAATTAGCACGTTTTCAGGGTTTTCAGCTCCTTGACACAATTTTTAAAGGTTAATTTAACATTATTGAAAACAAAGTTGACTCAATTGTAAACAGTTGAAGGCTTCAGTCCATAAAATCACCAAAGGCCATATGCACTTGGCCTTTATTTACCTTCTGGTTTCTGATGCATGTGTAACTCCTAGAAATACAAGTCCCCATAAGAACCAGCCTCCTCTTGTTGTTTGGAATCAGTGAAGGTCAAAAGTCCTTCACAACAATGCTGATCAATTAGTAAAAACCTTTCTGCCAATTATTTTGAGCCCCTAAGTGATGATTTCTTTGCAGTCATCCACCCAGCCCTAACCCACAGATCTGGAATATCACGAGAAAAGAGAGTTTTCTGGCAGAGATGTTCAGTTGGTGATGGAAGGTGAGTTTTATCCACTTGAAATAAATATCAAATGCAGGATGGCAGTGTGGTGCTGAATGACAGGTACAATTGAGATGACCTCTCCTTTTCTCTCCCAGCCTACTGCCAAACAAAGAATATGAAATAAAAAAAACACAAGTAGGTCAGCCTGGCCCTGGGGACAAATGGCATTTTGGGCTCTGTTCCTGTGCAGCCTCTGCATGGAAACACATCCTGGTTGGCACAAGCTCTGTGGGGGAGCCCAGGAGGGGCACAGGGCAGAGAAACCCCTCGTGGGAAGGCTGGGCTGGGCAGAGGTGACTGTGTCCCCCCCATGGCAGGTGACAGGGAAGCCAAGTCCAGTGGAACCTCGGTAAACTCAAGCCCAAGAGTCAAATTTGCCCAAATTTACTCATTGAAGCGCCACTCCCTTATCATTCTGTTTAATTCCTTGTGAAACCAACAAGTTTCTCAATTTTCAAACACATTTTGGTTCTGAAGGAAGGTAGTAGCATGTTTTCCTTAGTCTCCTGTGAATCATCTGCTCATCTTAGAGTTCCTCCTGCTGTCACTCCGTGTGTGGCATTTGCTGGGGCCGGGCTGGATGAGCAGCTCTGACTCCCAACACGTGGAGCTGATTTCCTGCTCTCTCAGTTTTCCTGTGCCATCAGCAGCCAGTCATTTCCTGCCTCCCCTCGCCTTTCTGCGGGGAAGGGGAGTAAGTGCTGCTATTTTGAGAGCAAAATAATGGAATGTTTGAATTACCTAAAATGTAAAACTGCATATGGTGGTGAGGGGTGGAAGTGGAAGATGTTTAAGGTCCCTTGCAACCCAAACCATCCTGTGATTCCATATGTGCTCAGGTGATGAACACTTGCCCACCTTCCTCCTTGTATGAGGTCACACCCTTTTCAATGTTTTCTTCCTCTTTTGATACAAGGGAAAGTATTTGCAAAGGGATTTGGGGCAGGACACAGCAAGCTCTCAATCCAGCTGCGATTATGGGATTAAAAGACCTGTGACTTCCCTGATGCTCCAGCAGCTTGTCTTTGTCTCTCAGTCTCATTAAATCACCTGTTGCACTTCACAGAAGTTGGTGAGAATGCAATGTTTGATAGGTTTGTTGTCTGGGTTTTGTTATTTATTCAAGCTCTGGCCCAACAACCACAGAATCCCAGAATGGTTTGGGGTGGAAACTTAAAGCTCATCCCATTCCACCCCCTGCCACGGGCAGGGACACCTTCCACCAGCCCAGGTTGATCCAAACCCCATCCAACCTGGCCTTGGACACTTCCAGGGATGGGGCAGCCACAGCTTCTCTGGGCAACCTGTGCCTCCATGTGCACCTCACCCCCGGCTCAGGGGCCATTCCAGACCCTGCATTCCAGCCCCAAAAATGGAATGCACACACAAAGTGTACCCAAAATACACATTACTTTAAACACCTGCTCTAAACAAGGGTCTGTGTTGCCCCTTTTGCCCCTTCACCTCTGGGCAGTGCAATCACACCAGAGTGTTAAGGTTGCATAATAAGATTACAAAGCTCATTAACTAATGCAGGTGAAGACCTTTAGAGCTGAAAATGAAGTACATGACATTGATTTCATTTGTTTATCTTCCCTCTTCCCCATCACAACAAATGAAGCAGCATATGGGCTTCAATTTGATGAGTTTATATATATATAAAGTAATGAACAGTATTTATATTAATGTCTTAACCTTTGAGCTCTTCTACAGCCTAAGTCAACAAATGTGGCTGCTGCTCTACTCTGATCCAGCACGACACATCAAAGTGTAATGAATGTTATTATGACCTTGCTTAAATATTTCCTGAAGAAATTTGTTCTGCTTCCACAGTAGCAAATCCATCTGCAGGCAGCCACTGCTTGTGAATGGATGTACTGCATTAGCAAAATTATTGTAAGGCATGATTAATAGTCTCGTGACAAAGTTACATGTGGAGGGGGAAGAGACATGCAGCTTCCATGGGTTTGCCTTTAGAATTAGAAAGAAGTTTACAGGAAAAAAAGAGAGAATACAAACTCAAAGGGCTTTGACTAAAAAAAAAAAAATACACCAAAGCAAGCAATCTGCATGTGAATGAATGAAGTGGCAGGGCAGCCTCCGTGTTCAGGGACAAAAGAACAAGAAATTGGAAACATGAGCTCGCCATTAAAAACAAACCCACCTCAAACATCTCCTGTTCTCCCCCACCACACACTCCATCGATTCAAAAGCAGTGCTTTAACTTAGTAGTTAAAGATGGACACTTGCAAAAGCTCAATTATAATTAAAAATATTCCAGATCTCATTAAATACTTGGGAAGTAAAATGCCAGGGGCAGCTTTCTACGAAACTGCTAAATACAACACGAGTGCTGGAGGATTCTGCCTGCACAGAGAACTCCCCGTTACATGGTAAAATTCATCTTTAAAAAGGCAGGTTAGCAGGAATCCCCACCTGCTTCAGCACACGGAGCAGGCAAAGGAAAAGCAAATGGCTCTCAAGGAAAGAATATTTTTGCTTACCCAAGTCAGCACCAACAAAGCAACTCCTGTCGGCTGCTCCCGCCCGGCTCCGTCTGCGGGGATTAGAGCCCGCTCAGGGGCTCAGCAGCAGCAGGAGGAGGAGGAGGAGATGATGATGGAGCTGCTGAGATGGTAACCAGGCAGCACCTCACGGCGAGGAGATCACCACGAGCACGGGCTGGTGAGGGTGTGAACCTCTGGGAACCCCAGAGCTTCCCACCAGGAGCAGCCTCTGGCGCCGGGAGAAGCGATGCAGCAGCAGCAGCAGCTCCTCAGCAGTGCCCAAGCTCAGCGGTGAAATACTCCCCCCTCCCAGGGTGGAATGCAAGATTTAATTTGCTTTCATCAAACAGGTGACTCTCAGGATTTAGAAAACACCCCACTCTCCTGTGTGTGACACTGGGAGTTCTGTGGGGCCAGCGGGGCTGGAGCAGGACAGGGTTTCCCACCAGGATGCTCCAGCACTGGCAAAGTGATGCTCCTCACTGTTTTTAAATGGTACAAACCCACAGAGACAAATCATCACAGCAGAGGTTAATCTCCATCCCCAGTTTTGGGCTATTTTCACCCCTACAATGGCTCTATTTTGACATTCAAGCCCTCCCTGTGTGTGCCTCCTCAAGCACAGCACACATGAATATAGGAAATATTAATAATTCTTTGAATGTCTTCTATAGTGGAGGATTTTTAGAGCTGGCAATAACAACTTTACTGGCTGCATTCTTGGTTGATTTACACTGCCATCTAGAATAATGCATGAAAAAAGTACATTTCACTGCGAAGTTTAGTTTTATACCAGGAATAAATCAGCTCTGAGGCAATACTAGAAAATCACATCCTTTTTCTTAATATGTTTTTCTTCAGTAGCTTCATTCCGAGGCAAAGGCTGTTTGATATTCTTCTTTTCTTTTTTCTGGCCAAGCTCCAACCCTGTGAACTCCACAAACTCTGGGGATTTGGTCAGAATTTCTGGATGTGGGTTTGAATGTGCAGGCTGTCTTTAGTGTTACATTTTGGTGGGGTTTGCATTGGGTTTGCCTCAAAATCCATTGTGTGGCCTCAGCTGTACCTTTAGAGCAAGGGGGAAGCAGTTCTACTGCTGGGACAAATCCAGAGTGCCATGAAGTGGTTTATTGGGGGTAAATCTATCCCATACATACAGGTATGTGCCCTATATGGGAGTGGGTATGAACATGGACATGCAAGTCAAGCCATCCTGTGATTTTGGAGCAGGCTTCCCAGGGAAGTGGTGGATTCCCCATCCCTGGAAGTGTTCAAAAAACCAGCAGATGTGGCACTTGGTGCTCTGGTTCAGTTGACAAGGTGATTTTTGGTCGAAGCTTGGACCTGATGATCTTAGAGGTCTTTTCCAACCTTAACGATTTGATGATTTGGGATTTCCTTATTAATTTATTTTGCTTTCCCATGAGCTGTCAGCAATTATATCCTAACTGGAAATTTAACAGCCACAGTTTAATCTTGTGTCATGAGATAACTCAGAAAGTTACCCCTGGACCAGGGAGGGATTTTTAGGATGGATTCAGTGGAAGGTACCAACATTCCCACAGCAGAGCTGGGTGCTGCCCACAAGGCCTGGGGAGGTGGTGGGAGATGAGCTCAGGGAAGGCAGAGGAGGGAAGCAACAAATCCTTTACTGAAATGGGTTCATTATGATCTAATTCCAAGCAGGATGCCACTAAGGACCACAGACTGGCAGGGACACATGAACATCCATCTCCCCTGTGATGCTGGGTCTGACCCCACGTTCTGTTTGTTTGTCATGGGGCAGCTGGTGGGGGCACAGAGCCAGGCTGGGTTCACTGTGGGGTGATTGAGGGGAAATGAAACAAAAAAATGACATGATTTGTGATCCTGTGGTTGCTCTGGAGAAGTTTAAGGCAGAGATAATGAGAAGAAAAGGGAAGCACTGACTCCTCTCCAGTCCTTGGAGCTGAGCTGTGCTGAAGAGGAGGTGGCTGTGATAAACAGGAGTGGGTGCCCATGTCTTGTCTTGCTCCCATAGAACTTACTGTAAACATGTTATAAATCTCACAGAAAGAGCATGACTGCAGCAGGGCAGTGCTGGGGGCGACTGGAAGTCAGAACAGGAAGAAACTTCCCTGGGAAAAACAAAAAAAAAGGAAGGAGAGCAGAGCTCTTCAGCATGTGAGACCTGCAACATCACCAGTGTTCAGCGTGGCCTTCAGAGACACACGGAGAAAAACACCAACAACCAGCAGGAGCAAGAGGGAAAGGCTCCCCTGAGTGCTCTGCTGTGGGGAGAATCAATGGAGATGGTGGCTCTTGACCTTGCCTGGTGGAAATCTGGGACAGCAGCAATTCAGCTCAGGGACTTGTGCTGAGCTCTCCGTGGGCTCGAGTTAAAATAGCAGTTATTAACCAGAGGCACTCAGAGCCAGCAGTGATCTGGGTTTTAATGGCATGAATCAGAGTGAGGAGGTGGGATGGAAACAACAGCACAATGTGCAGATCACAGCAGCCCCTTTGCAGAGGGGTTTGGAATGGATGCTTTCCTCATTCCTGGGAAGAATGAACCTGCAACACTTCTGGGAGGTTTGGTAAAGAATGAGAGAAGAAAATATCTCCTGGATATTACCAAAAAAATAATGGAGAGTGACTTTTGACACGGGTAGCTAGTGATAGGACAAGGAGAAGGGGTTTTAAAGTAACAAAGTGGAGATTTAGATGCGATGCTGGGAGGAAATCCTTCCCTGGCAGGGTGGGGAGGCCCTTGGCACAGGTTGCCCAGAGAAGCTGTGGCTGCCCCATCCCTGGAAGTGTCCAAGGCCAGGTTGGATGAGGCTTGGAGCCACCTGGGCTAGTGGAAGGTGTCCCTGCCCATGGCAGGGGGTGGAAACAGATGATCTTTAATATCCCTTCCAACCCAAACCATTGGGTGACTCTCTGATTATCAGTGAGAGGGCAAACAGGGCAGCAGGGCCGGAGGGTTTTCAAGCACAGGGGATTTTCAAACAGAGAAGTTTTGAGACACAACACCCTGAGTGTAAACACAAACTCAGAAGGTAAATAGAAAGCACCAGTGTTGGTGCTCCCTGGTTTTTCCAGCAGCCTGACTCACAAGTTGTAAACCTCTGAGCCTGGAGCAGCAGCAGGGCAGCCCCAGGTGGCACTTGGGTTTGTTGGTGCACTTGGCAGTGCTGGGTTAGTGGTTGGACTCGATGTTCCTAAAAGTCTTTTCCAACCTAAACGATTCTGTGATTCTGTGACTCTGTGACAGGGGCTGGGACAGTTCTGCCACTGCCTTTGCTCAGCTGGAGCATCCCAGGAACTCCCAGGCTGGTGCCAGCAGAGAGCACTGCAGCACAGCCAATGGATCAACCTTTGGAGCACCAGGAGAGAAATAAGGGGAAGTCCTTATTTAAAGAGAAGTCATAAAAGTGTGAGCAATGCAGCTGGGATTCTGAGTGCTTGAGCAAGGGAAGGTGTTATTCTAGATAAACTCCTTGAAATAATGTGCAATTCAATAACATATTCCTCTCAGGGGGAATCTGGGAGCATTATTTGATTTTCTTTGTTGCCTTAAACCAGGGATGTTGTAAAGCAAAGAGGATCCTTCATTTATAGTGTGATTGGGGATGAGTTGATGTGGATCTAGGTGCTGGTTCTTTCAGTCTGTATTGTCTCAACTGGAGAGAGTTGCTTTTCTTTTCAGGCTTTATTATTAAAAATCAAGTGGTTCAACTGTTACTGAGTTATCCAAAGAACTGAGTCATGGTTTTTGTGCCTTTCTGTTCATCTGATTATGATGATCCTGGAAACTATTGGTAACCATTCCTTTTAAAATGGTAAAGAATCAGGAAATTAGCTCCTGGTGGGCATGTATTGTTAATTAAGCTGTTCAGTGGTATATTTACTGCACAGCTTGATTATCTGTCCCTAAACAATTCCAGCTTGCACATCTCTTGTACTGACATTGTTTTCATGGAAAACTGCCTTTCCAGGACATGTCAAACAACCATCCCAAAATCTACAACCACCCCCTGACCTAAAGATAAAACTTGGAGGGTTTGGGATTGAATTTCTTCAGCTTGAATCACATTTAATCTGTATTCCACAAATCCACACAAGGTGTGTTTGATCCTGCACCCAGATCCTTGGCCATCCTGCATTCCAGCCTTGCATTCCCAGTCCACACAGTTCCTGCCACACAGAACATTTCCCATGTTGACAGTTCATGCTCAGAGCTGACTAATAGGAAGCAGCAGCCAATTAGGAACCTAAAAGGGCCTTTCATCAGCCTTTTTTTGAAAATTTAAGTAGTGATTATACAGGTTTGAATAGATGTTTACTCGAGGGGTTAATTATGCATCTGTAAAGAGCAGAACTTAATTTGGTGCATCTGGGGAGGCTCAAGGAAACAGAGGGAATTGTGAGTGTGTGGTACAGGGAAAGCCCTGGGAAGTTCATCCTCCCCAACTGCTGCTCATCTCTTGGGAGAACCACAGGAGTGACCATTCCTTGCAGGAAAACTGGTGCAAAGCACAGGCAAGGACAGCCCAGGTCTGTGCTTTGCTTTATTTTCCATGTCCTTGCCACTGGAAAGCTGTGGCTGCATCAGGGGCTGCTCCCACCACCATCCTCAGAATTTGGGATGCTCTGGAATGTTCACCTGGCTCAGAGCCAGGGATCACAGTGGAAACAGGGCTTCAGCACCCTCTAGAAGTCATCAGTGGAATGCCTGTTCTAAATGGGAAACTGGGCACTTCCCTGTTCCAGAATCCCAAAGGGAAGAAGGTTAAATATATCAGTTATTACAGGAAGAAAAAAAAGAAGTAACAGGAGCACCAGAATTCAGAATTTCCAGAACCATTATTCTTACACCACGCTATGGCTGTTAAAACCCAAACCTCTTACAGCATTTCCAGCAAAAGAAATCTTTCAGGATGCTGAAATCTGCCTGGAAGACTTTACCAGGAGCAATTTTTCTTTGTCTGCTTATTACTTGTGTGCAGTAAATAATCAAAGAGATAATGGTATTGTGGAATTTAGCTTAAGAAAGAATCCAATTAGATTCTTCTGGGCTTGTCTCATGTGGGATTATTCATGTTTCTGCTCAGATTTTTTTCCTCTTGGGCCAGATAGCAGCTTCAAATCTCTTTTTCTGTTTTATCTGTGATTACAAGATGAGGAACATGAGGGAAAAAACCTCATTGGTGAATGATACATCAGCACTATATTCCTGATCTGGTCAGATCCCTGGGTTTTCATTCCTTCCCTTGCTGCTGCCAGTTGTACTTGGGCTTTGTGCAAGTCTGGGGAACACAGTAAAACACTTGGAAGGGCATCTGAGGATGGTTGAACACCGGGAAGGACAGATAAGGACAAGATGCTGAAAAACTGAGTGCAACATCTCCTTTGTTTCTTGAACACTTCCAGGGTGACTCCACATGTTCCAGTGCCTGAGCACTCTTGCAGTGAAGAATTATGTGGAAGTCCTGCCAAACCAGCCCCATATTGCACAAGAAAAATACCTTGGAAGTCTGAACACCAACAAATTGGGAAGAAACTGGTAAATCCTGGCTGCTTTAGTGTGATCTGCAGTTTGTAGGTGGTTTGGCTGCAAATTCCCCGTTGCGAGGCAGAGGAATTCACACAGTGAAAACATTGACAACCACACTGGGCAGAGATCAGTGTTTAGGAGGTTGTTTTTCCTGGCACTCTCAGGTACAGGATGATGGCATTCTAGATATCTCTTATATGAGAGATATCTTTTATAGGAGTGATATTTGCAGCGTGGTTGCCACGCAGACTGATTTACACTATTCCCCAGCCTGGCTGTGGCTGCTTTTCTGGTGCTTCTCAGCAGTTTTTGTAGAATTTGGGATGAAGACTGAAAGGAACATCCCTGGGGAAGATGAAGTGAGCACACAGAGCAGTGGGACACGAGGGCTAATTTTTTGCAGGAGCAGGAGTGTTTGTTTTGCTTTCTGAGTGATGACAAGCGAGCAAACAAGAGCTGAATTTCACATCTGCTCCAAAGACTTCTCTTACTCTCTGCGAGTAGCCAAAACATATCAGGAGTTGGTAAGACAACATGCCTGATGGATTTGTGCTTTTTTTTCATCAGCTTGCTGAAAAGTGGAAGTGAGATGACAAAACATTTCATGAGCAGTCACAGAGTCCATCTCCCGGCGTGTGGGAGTACTGAGAGAAGATGGATCTGCCTGACATCGTAAACTGCACTTCATTAGCCTGGATTGGAGCTCTGGGACACCATCCTCATGTTTCCCACAAGACCTGGCTGCCCATCAGCTCATGGAAGTGTTCACTTTACTCACTTACATGTGAGAGGATCAGAGATGTGGAGAAGGTTGCATGGAGAACATGGAGAGCAGAATTCTGGTTCCTGAAGGAGCTACAAGGAAGATGGAGAGGGACAGTTCATCAGGAGCTGGAGTGAAAGGACAAGGGGGAATGGGTGCAAACTGAAAGAGGGGAAATTTAAGTTGGATATTGGGAAGAAATTCTTCCTTGGGAGGGAGGGGAGGCCCTGGAACTGGTTGCCCAGAGAAGCTGTGGCTGCCCCATCCCTGGGAGTGTCCAAGGCCAGGTTGGAGCAAGCTGGGCTAGTGGGAGGTGGCCCTGCCCATGGCAAGGGGTTAGAACAGGATGATCTTTAAGTTCCCTTCCCATCCAAATCATTCTGTGATTCCCTGTGTTTAGGATCACCTCCCGAGGGGCTGTTATTCATAACATTAACCCCAGTTTGGTGTCACTGGGAGAAATTTTCATCTGCCTGGACCCTGCTCCTTGTAATTACTCAGAATATGTTCTCTGACCATCTGAAAATCTCTGTGAGATGGCTGCTGGCAGCTCCCACGTCTGCTGTGACACGGGGAATACATCCAAACCTATTTAAATAACCTTTTCTCTGATCCTGTTTAAAGAGGTGGCAGTTCTCCTTACGGGGAAGCAGAGTCCCTTCCAGGTACTCTGTCATCTCCAGACACTCCATGCAGATCGTTACAGCAGCACTAAATCAAAACCACTGCTTGTCAGAAAGAGCCTTCTCACCTCCTCCCTGTGAAATGTGACAATGTACGTGGCAGATAATGGTTTTTTCCTCCTCAGGTGACCTGTTGGTCCCTCTCAGCTGTGGGTGACAGAGATGGTGTGATGATATAGGATCTCTTTTTATTTTTCTCCTTTAAAAAAAAAAAGTTTTCTAAGCACGTTATAGTTTAAGGCCAATACAGCTGAGTAAAGAAAGGGATTATTTATTATTGAAGTCTGAAAACAAGTCCAGCTACTGAGGTGGTAAAGTGGAAGAAGGTGATTTTCAGGTGTGTTTTTCCCGTTCCCAAATATCCACATTTTTTTTAGTGAAATTGGCAGCAAAACAGTTGTTTCCTTATCAATGGCAAGGTCAGGTTGGATGGGGATTGGAGCAATCTGGGCAGGGGGTGGAATGAGTTGAGCTTTAAGGTCCCTTCCAACCCAAACAATCCTGGAATTCTGTGACACAGTGATGAACAACCCCTAAAATCAGAGTGGTGCAGGTGTGTTCCCTAACCCAGCCCTTTGCCAAGGGTTTTTCACATAAACCCAGAATTATGACAATGCTTAAACCCAGCATGAAAGAGTGAGAGTTTCAAACATCTGAGCTTTATATTGATGGGGTCTGTGCCAGAGCCACCTCCCTCCTCATAAAGCTGCACATCAGCTCTGAGATGCCAGACAAGAGACCACCTGCCTTTCTCTGATTTATTAGGAACGTCATCTGGTGCCATTTGATTCCTCCCACTATGAAACCATTCATTATTTATGTGGTGAAGAACTAGAAATAGCTGTCAGGTGTCTGTTTGCAGGTTGGCACTGGCAGAGGGGAAAGCAAAGGGTGTTCTGAGCACCCCTACAAATGTGCAAGATGTGTGAGAGCCCTGAGGCTGCCTTAGGAGGAGCAAAATGAGGCCTGGAAATGTTATTTCTATGTGAGGTGCTGCTCAGGGCTCCTGTGCTGGCATGTAGAGCACCAACAGGCTGTGGGAGATGCAAGTTGTGCTCACAGGCAGCTCCAGACAGCATGGAGAGGACTTTGGGCTTTTCTTCTTTCTGCTTAAACCAATCTGCCTGTTTTGAGCTCCATTTGGTCTTCGAGGTTCTCTTGAGTTTAAACAGCTGGTTTAGTTCTCATTGGTAAAGAGGTTTCTTGTCTGTGATCCTTGTTTTGCATCTTAAAGTTTCATTTCATGCTTCTGGCTCCTGAAAAAGGCTCAAATGGCAATAAAAGCTCTGAGCATCTCTCACAAGGTTGTGGGGGAAACCACAAGAATGGTCTGAGGTGGTCACAGCACACCAGACAGGGAGAAGGTGGCTTTAAAATGAAAATTGGTGGTTACAGCATCAGGTTTTTTTGTTTCCTGTGTGCACGTGGGGGATTTGCTCAGTGCTGCCTTCTCTTGAGCTACAGTAGAGATTTGGAAAGGAAGAAAGGTGAAAGGACAGGCAGGAGCTGGAAGGAGGGGTGGGATTCACAGCCAGCAAAATCAGGCAAAATCTCAGGAAGCAGTGGTCCTTCTGGAAGAGAAAGGCCTCTGTAGACACAAATGTACACTTGAAATAATTCTCACATGGTGTTTCACTGGGTTAAAATGTTCATATTTTCTGCAGATAATTAACAGAGAAGCAGATGAACAGCAAAGAGCAGTTTACCAGATTCTTCCTAGCACAGCATTTTTTACTGGTTATTTTCTGTTGCCTTCCTACTCCTCTTAAAAAAAAAATATCTCCAGTCACATATGATATATGAATGCAGATCTCTGCCAGAGTAAGGAGCCAAACAATGAGTATCCTGGAGGATGTTGGATGCCAACTCCTCAGGGGACAAGAGGGACACCAGCCAAAAAGAAGACAGTTTCCAGAACTTACTAATGAATTAGAGGAAGGCGTCCCCGGGGCTGGAATGAGATGATCTTTAAGGTCCCTTCCAGCCCAAACCATTCTGTGATTCCATAATTCTGCAGAGATATCCCCAAATGATACATCCAGGCATCTCACCAGTAAAAAACCTATTCATTCATCTTGGTTTTGTTCCTTTCAGCACAAACCACTTCACACTCAATCTCTGAAACCCGAATGAACAGTTCCATCAGCACTGGGCTGCCCCAGGCCCAGGAGAGCCCCGGGGTGTGGGGATTTATTTACCAGTGCTTTGGTCCAGCTGCAGGATGACCCAGTTCATGTGTCACCCTTTTAAATGACCTTTAACTGCTGCCCTTTCCTCTTTGTTGTCCTTTTACTGTGTTTTGGATGGACAGGTTCAGAGATGATTGTCAGCAAACTTCTGTCTGGGTACTTCTGGTGTGCAGGGTGATGCTGCTCTCTGCCTCTTCCCATGGGAATTGGAATTCCACAGGGACTGTGTGCTCTGCTGCAGCACTAGTAGCCTTTATAGTCCATAAACATCCTGCTGGTTTGCAAAATATTTCCTCCTTGAGCAAAGTTTTTGCCACAGAATGGCTTTTGCTGCTGGGAGAGAGTAGAATGGGGGGAGTTTCCTGGGATTCTGTGGGAATGGGATTTCAAGCTGCTGCTTGCTGGGAGCAGGGGCAGTGCAGCAGGCAGGGCTGGCCCTGGGTCCCTGTCCCAGCCCCCTGTGCATCCCATTTTGCCAATGAAATCGTGCTTATCAGCAAAAGTTCATTTGAACATTATCAATCTTTGAGACTCGGTGTTTGTTTGCCTCCCTCCCCGTGCTGCAGAAACCCACACTCACTGTTTTCCCTTAGGAAAAATGAATTAAAAGAGAGGGAAGAGAAAATCAGTCCATTTTCCTGAGGCCACAGAATTTCTCAGATATCCATTTCAAGGTGTTTATTACAGCCTTTCATCCCCTCCCCTGACTGTTGAGACTGAATTCCCTGCCTGGCAACAGATGGGATGCCAATTTATTTTTAGCAATTTGTTTGCTTTGATTGAACCCTTAAACACCATCCTGCTTTTAAGTCCTTGAATTACCTTGGGGGTTGACAAAGTGGGCTGAACTCTGCACAAGGAAATTCAGGAGAGAAACTGCCTGTGAACTATCCCAGCTCCATGAAAACAATGTCTAACTCCTCATCTAAAGGACTTGGAGTTATGTTGTAACTATTCACTGGCATGGTGAGCACTGAGTTATTAATTTTATTTTATAGGAGAGATTAATGTCACCTCAGTAAGGGCTGGAGGAGTGTGTAAGGTGATCTTTAGTCTCAGTTCTCCACAAATCTGACAAAAGACATGGAAATGCCTCAAATGGCCTCCAGTCAGACACATCCTCCTGTTTGCACAAATCCCCTCACACAGATTTTCCAGGGAAGCAGCAGTTAGAGATGAACTTTCTCATTTCTTTTGGGTGACAGACACCAAGAACTTGCTGGAGAGGGGATTTTTGTGAGGGATGGAGTGATGGGACAAGGGGGAATGGCTTCAAACTGGAAGAGGGAACCTTGGGGTCATCTCATCCCACCCCCTGGGCAGGGACCTCTTCCACTAGCCCAGGTTATTCCAACCTGGCCTTGGACACTTCCAGGGATGGGGCAGCCACAGCTTCTCTGGGCAACCTGTGCCAGGGCCTCCCCACCCTCCCAGGGAAGGAATTTCTTCCCAATATTCAATCTAAACCTTTCCTCCTTCATCTTGAGGCCTTTCCCCCTTGTGCTCCCTCTAGTTGCCCTCGTGAAAATTAAAATTAAACATCTTATTACATTGTTTTATTGCACTATTGCCCCCTGACTTATGAATTTGTGAGAAGCTAAAGCAGAGTGAGGACAGAGGGAACCAGGCTCTGCCCAGCTGGGGGGAAATCCAGCTCCTCTGAGCTGCTTCCCTGCCTTTGGCTCCGTGGAAAGGTTCATCCCCAGGATTCAGGTATCCAGTGATGAGCTTTGGGCCCAGCAAACCCCATCCCATTCTCAGCCATTTGAGTTTGGATAAAGAAAAAGGAATTGAGTCCACAGGAATACATTTTGTAACTTATTAATTAACCACCTGAGTGAGGAATCCAATCAAAGCTTCTCCAGGTGTTGCTTCCTGGCTCTCTGGGCTGGGAGGGCACATGTGGATGCCCAAATCCGTGGAAAAACTCTTTGTAAAGGTTTTTGTAACAAGCAGAACAGGGATCATTTCTTTTCATGGGCCAAGGTCTCTGTGATCTCTCAGCCACAGATCAAAAACTCCCCCATGGCTCCCTCTGAAAAGGTCTTAAAGAAGCTCTGCCTGGTCCTAGGAATCCTAAAAATCCTTGTGCTCATTCCAGCCAGGAGCTGCATCCAAAATATCAGAGTTCTCACCTCACACTCTTCTGACCTGGCTAGAAAACGAATAGATTTTATGAAAAATATTTTGATTTTTTATTTCCTTTCACCAATTTGTTCAGTTCTTTGCTAAAATTATCCTTTGAGTCACAGACAGCTGGTTTAGATCCCTCCTTTTGGTTTTTCTTCCCCCTAAATGGCTTTTAATAATTAAGTGTAATGGAGAAGCTTTGATTGGATTCCTCACTCAGATGGTTAATTAGGTATATCTAAATAAGTTACAAAATGTATTCCTTTGGACTCAATTCCTTTCCCTTTATCCAAACTAAAATACGCCGTTCTCCAGAGAGTTCTTGTTTGAGAACTGACTAAAGATAATTATTTGAGATAATTAAGATCACTAAGCAAAGTAATTTAATTTTCTTCCCTGCATCTCCCTCCCTCCAAGAAATGTAAATGTCTGTGGAAGGCTGGATCAATAAAAAAACCCTTTTCAAAGGTTAATTTGGGAGAGACCAGCATGAAGTGAAATCCTGTAGAGATGTTTGGAAAAGTAATGAAATTTCTGGGTTTGTTTTTTGGTGGTGGCTTGGAGTTGGGGGTTTTTTGGGTTTTGGTTTGGGTTTTGGTTCTTTGTGGGCTTTTTTTCCTTTGTTTTTTGGGTTTTTTTCTTAGTATTTGGTTTTGTTTTTTCTTGGTTTTGTTTTGGGGGTTTTTTTGGTGATTTTTTTTTCATTTTGGTTTGTTGGGTTTTTTTAATTCTTCATCTTTACCAAGGGCAGAGCAGGGACAGAAAGGACAAAGACATGAACCTCTCTGGCCAAATGACTTTATGGCCATCAGCTGTGCTGAGCAGGTGAAGGAGGTGGAGAATCATGGGAGAAAGGTGAATTCTGTTGCACTAACGAGGTTCATAAGTAACACCTGCAGCAAACCCTATTTAGGGTCTGTGAGGGGACAGCAACAGAGAAAGGAAAGTTCATGGCCAGGGAGGACTACAAGAGGTATGTGGCATGGTTTTTATACAGAAAATATCATTTTTTATAGTTCTTTTTTTCTGTAAATGTGGCTTTCAAAGTTTAAGAGGAGGAGGTTCTTAGTCTCTGGTCAGTGCAGGGTGTCTGGATAGAGACAAGCAAAAAATAGCAATATCAAGTCTTAAGCAGCTTTCAGGATTTAAACTTGAGTCAATCCTGTATCCCAGGCTGTGCCTTAAGCTCAAACCTCCTCTCCAGCCTGGGTCAAACCTTCCTGACCTGGTTAGTGCTGCCCAAATCCAAAAGTTTGGGCTGTCTGGGGGAAGTTGAGCTGCTGCTGGTGGAGCTTTGCTCGGGTGGGTGGGTGAGGAGGGATCACTGGGGGAGGAGATGGAGCTGCTTGGAGGGGAAAAACGTCTCCCAGTTGCAAAAGTCTGCAAGAAATGAGCTTGATACTGAAACACTGGGGCTGTGTCTCTGTGAAATCCTCCTAAGAACCACTTCAGCTCTGGAAAAGCAGACTCCCTGTTCCTGTGTTTGCCTCAAACTGCTTTGGCTTCTTTTCTCGGGCTCTGCTAGAAGCCACAGCTGCTTTTAGGGTTGTTTGTAATATGATGCACACTTGGGAGAAGGAAAAGGCCTGGGGCATTTAAATGTGACTTTGTAGGAAGGCCAGATCCTGGACACTGTCCCACTACCTGCAGAGCATTTGGGAACAGGGGCTGCTTCCCAAGGCACAAACCTTCCCACTTGGGAATTTTCCAAAGCTGAACTCAGGGGTTTTTTTTAGCCCCAATCACTTCATAATGGCTGATCACTTTTATTAAAGCTTCCTGTGGTGTGTTCATTATGATTTCTGTTTTACAAGGGCCACTCTCTGTAAAGCACAACCACTTCAGTGACCTGTCAGTGCTGGGCTTTGAAGCTGGTGCAGAGGTGAATACCAAAGATCTGGTATCTTAATTAGTACAAGAGGTTACAGAGATGTTAATACCTGATCTTGCAGGGCTGACAGAAAGGATTAAAGGTTGTGGAATCAGAGGCCTGTAAGACAGAGGGTTCTGGGTGCTTTGTTTTTTTTCCCTGAGCTCACATTAACAGATTGTGGCTTCACTTGCTTGTTGGAGCACACAGGGAGACAGGAATGTGTTTTCCCATCCCTGGCAACCTGGAAGGCTTGTTTCTGTAGTGTTGGGATGCTGAACAGCTCATGTGGGAGGGTCAGCAAGAAGGAAGAGGCTCTTTGGGAACTCTGGGCTGTGTGCAGGGAGGTTACAGCAGGAAAAGGGTCACTCCAGCAGGTATTTGTGGCAGTTAATTAATATGGTGTGGTTTAACCACAATCCTGCACAGCCACTCGTGTGTTGAGTCTGGGAATATCCCAAGCTGGAAAGGACCCACAAGGATCACAAGGAATCTGTGTTTCAGTAGGATGTTGGAGCTCTCTGTCCATGCTGCTTCCACAATCCTTACCCCAAAATATTGATGGCTTGACCCCAATTCTGCAACCAGGTAGTTTTGGCTGAGCCTTCCAGGATATCTGTGTGTGACAAGTAAAACTCAACCTGTCTAAAGCTGCTAAAAATCATGCTGCAATTAATTAACTTATTGTATTTTATGATGTTTGCTGTGCCTCCCTGGCACCCAGAGGATCTCAGATCTTTGATCCAGAGGGTGTGATTTATTGGGCAATTATACATCTACACACCATCACTCATGCTGGAAAGAGCCTCTGTGATCTCATCAGTCTGGGGGAACGTGACATGGAAGGACTTTTATCAAATGAAGGGGGACTGATGGATGGAGGAGTCAGGGAAGTATTGATTCAAGCCAATATATTATTTTCTGCATTAATATTGTGCAGACAGTAGCAAATAGAGACCCTGCACTAGTCTTAGTGGTTTGCTTTTTTTTTTTCCATGATGAAGGATTGTCCTTCTGTAAAGTTTCATTGGAATGAAGAATGATGGTTTGGGATATCAAATGATTTCTTAGGATAACATTAATTCTTTCACTATGCAAAGAAACAGGCAAAATGCACACAAGTGGTTTTCTTGTGCCATCAGGAAGAAACAGCATGAGGTGAATCCTCTTGGGAATGTGGTGTGGGAGAGAAGAATTGTGTCTGTGCTGCTCTGTTTTGACTTAGAACCTGTGTTGAGGTGTTTCTGTAACATGGGTTTGGGACTCTTGGAGTCTGAGTGAGCACAGCCTATGGATATTTTCTTTCCAGGAATTGCCTTGTTTTCTTACAGGTGCATTAAAAGGAACCAGTGGCTCAGGCCTTCTACTTGTGAATAAACATTTCTGCAGGTCTTGGATGGATGGTGGGCTTTGGAAAGGGGAGATCAGGAGAAGATTTTAAATTTAATTTAGTCCTGTTGCCTCTCCTAAATCAGGGCCAGAATATGCATTTCATTATATGGTTTTCACCCCTGTATCACAGTTTCTTTTTTAATTTGAAGGTCACCCCTTGGAGTTCAGCAGAGGTTTTTCTGTTGATGACTGATGTGTTCCCCTGTTATCTGTTCTACCGTGTAATACTGGATTTATTAATGTATCAACGTAGTTCTTCCCATATTCATCAGGGCCAGATGGTGATAAGAAGGACTTGTGCTTTAAAAATTACCTTCCTCCTTTTCTCCCCTGGCCACCACCAACAAAGGGAAGGGAGGGGATTAATCTTAGACTAAAAGTCTGTGGGTTCTTGGCTGCTCAGAAGTCATCAGTGACATAAGACTGAGGGAAGAGCCCCTGGCTCGTGCTGACAGAAGAGAGGGTGAACCCTCTGCAGTGTTCTGGGGTTTGGTTGGGATCAGGCACAGCATTACAACATCAGGTGCTGGGAGGGATGATCTCTGCTCTGGAAACCCCATAACTCTGGCACAGAAAACCCATCCCTGCTGCAGAGGTTTGAGAACTCGGTGTGTCTTTGTGGAAATGTTGTTCTTGAGGTACCAAACTGTAGGTTAAAGCAATTAAAAGCAATTAAAGCTGCTGCATCAGCCTGCACAAACTGAAGAATTCTGAACTTGCACCACAGAGATGAACTCCTCATAAAATGTCCCTATTTAGAGCAGATTAATGCCCTGGAGCTGGAAGGAGCTGGAGCTCCTTTGCTCCTGGCACCAAGCTCGAGTTGTCTCAGGAGCTTTCCATGTGTGTGGGGTTCATGGTGATTCCTACCGTTTCTGTGTCCCACAGGCTTGGAGAGCAGCAAGTTCTCCCTGGGATGATGACTTTATTCTCTTTTATTTTGTTGTCTGAGCAGTGACAGCTTTCACCTGAGTTCTCTGTGTTAGAGGTGTGGGAAGGTTGGTTTGAGCTTATTTGGATTAAAAAAGCTGAGAAGAGTGTCTTGGACCCCTTGGCCAGTTTGTCCATCAGGGAATAGGATGGAGCAGCCTCTGCAGGCACATCCCAGCCCAGTTTCCTTGCTCCAGGTTTTGCAGCCCAAATCCTGCTACACCGAGCCAGGGGATGGGTGTAGGATGGTTGTATTTTCCCTGGTGCCCACTGGAGGTCACTGGAACATTGTCTACCATTGTCCCTTAGAACAAAGGAATTGCACGACTGATGCTTCGTGAAATTAATGTTTTAAATTTCCGGAGATTTTTATCAGTTTCACGTATGAAAATAAATCTCCAAATTGCTCATAATCCCTGTGTGCAATAGGTATTTTATAAACACTTCTTATGCCCTGAGGAGACATCAACAGAGGCTTTATTTTACAAAAGTATGACTCAACTGCCTGGAATTTTGAGAAAAAGCTCCTGTAATGGGTTCTCTGTGCCCCAGCTTTTTGTCATATGCTGATGGATGTGTCAGAAGTGCAAAAAAAAAAAATCTTAAACCATCCCATGTTTGCCAGTAGGAAACCTGAATGTTGCCATTGCCAATCATGTCATTGCATCTGTGTTGCTATAAAAGCTGGAAGGAAGAGGAGCAGTTTGGTGTCTGCAAAGGTCATTTTATTATAATTAGTTCAGATCATGGAGGCAAAAAAAAGTCTTTACCCCTCTTCCATCCTTTTCCCTGCCCACTCAAATTTTTGGGAAATCTGCTCCTGTGCTACATGGAGCCTTCAGCACTCGGTGCTGGAGCAGATGATGAACTAACAGGATCTAATTATCAGCAATAAGAAAAGTTTGGCAACTCGTCACAGGCTCATCAATGGAAACCAAAGCTGCTCCTCAACCCGTCTATCAAAGTGTGTTGCAGTTGTTGTTAATGACAGACTGAATAATAATTAGTATTAACTAAAAGGATCCTTTTATATTTCCCAGTGATATTTAAAACCAAGCAGCAGGCTCCTGGCTTTGGGTGGTATCCAGTTTCCATATAGCACTGGGATTTATATTTTAGGCTTTATATGTGAAGTGCATTCATGAGATGTAACAGCTCATGGCAAATTTGGTGCCATTTGCTGGAAGTGTTTGACTGTGAGAGTGCAAAGCAGTTGATCAGATAGAACAGTGCCTGTTCTCCTTGGAAAATGTGTGGGAGGAGCTGGGGAATTCCATTTCAGATGTAGGTACTTCCTTTAAATGTGTTCCCACACACAGCTGATGGATCCAGAAACCCTGCTGGAGTGTTTCCTGACGAAATAGATGTGGATACAAGGAAAATCCCAGAATGCAGCACTTGCCACTCATGTCTTTGCTGAGAAACACAGTTTCGTGGAATCAAAGTCACAGAATGGTTTGGGTTGGAAGAGACATTAAAGTTCATCTAATTCCAACCCCCTGCCACGGGTAGGGACATCTCCCACTGTCTCAGGTTGCTCCAAGCCCTGTCCAACCTTGGACAGTTCCAGGGATGGGGCAGCCACAGCTTTTCTGGGCACCCTGTGCCAGGGCCTCCCCACCACAAAGGAAAGATTTTATTTTTTTTTAATAGCCAATATAATTTCTTTTAATATCCACTCTAGACCTGCTGTCTGTCAGTGTGAAGACATTCCCCCTTGCCCTGTCACTCCATGTTCTTGTAAAGAGCTTTTCTCCATCTTGTGGGCTCCCTTCAGCTACAGGAATTTAAAATGCTTGGACTTGTGGTGAGGGGGGAGCAAGGTCACTCTGAGCAGGTGCCATGTAGGTCTTTTTTTCTGCTGCCAGCATCGAATACATGAGGTGAAATGAAGGTAATGCATCTTTTTGGTTTCTGTTGGGAAAAAGATGGGAAAGAAAAACTCCTTTTGCACTTCTGCTGAGGATTGGAGCAGAAAACTGTGCTCCAGGTGACATCCCATGGAAGGTCACCATGGCCTGGTGGGGTTTGGAAGGGGCTTCTGGCAGACAGAAAAGGCTGGAATGTCCGTACCCTCCAAGGGAAGAGTCAAACTGGGGTGAGATCAAGTCTCCCTAGTGGCTCTTAGATGCTCACCCTGCCCCTGGGTGCTGCTCCCTGAGCCCTGGAGGCTCTGGAGCAGCTGCAGGACCTGCTGTAAGGTGCTCTTCCCTATGAAAACACTCCTGTTATAAAGACTTCAGGAATGCAATGCTTGATTGTGTTTGGTGAGCAATTTTCTGAACCTAAATAATAGGTTCATCTCAAATTGATGATGAATGCAGGGACTTCAGGCCTGAACCACAGAGGTTTGATTAACACATTAAAATGATGAGGTACTTGGTTGGAATAAGAATGTACTTGCCTGTGAGCTCCATGTAATATTCTGGGCTTGAGAAATCCCTGCTGGATTTTTGTTAACATAGGGGGGGTGTGGTGGTTTAGTAGATTCCAACAGGGCAGGAGATGTTACTGCTGGGTGTTAAATTCCAGGGGAGTGACCGCTGCCTTTGTTTGAAGCTGTTGGCAAAGGTGGGGGACAAAAACGCTGGTTTGATATAAGCTGCCAAGAGCATGTTATCCAAAAAACATGCCTAAAAACCATCCCTTTATTTTGTTCAAGAGGTTTAAAATGGCCTGGTGGGATGTGTAAGTGTCTGAGCAAGTCTGGAGGGGAGGTTCCATCCCCAAACCTGAGCCTGGACTGGGTCTGGAGCAGAACTTCTGCTTTTGCTTCATTTCAAAGCTTATCCTTAAATGTTTGTGCTGAAGCCCTGGAGCCCTAAGAAAGAAGATGCAAATAACTTGACTCTTTTCCCATGGAAGCAATTAAGGAACTGTGTTAATAAGAAATGAAGTTGTTTGTAAATTTTAATGGTTTAAAAGATGCCCCAGGGAAATCACAGACAAAAAGGAGCTGTTTGGTGCAGACCCTTTCTAGCCAAGCTCCACCTCTGTGGGAGATGTGATCAATTTAAAGTTATCAGCAGAAAAATGACACATTCCTTTAATTTAATGCCTTTAGCCAGAAGGAGTTGTCTAATGGAATGACTCAGGCTGGGAGGGGGAGTGACAGCTTGTTTTATTGCCTCTCTATTTAAGAAAAGGGAAACCATCCTGCACCTTGCCATGGGCTTGTTGGGAATGTTGGGAGGAAAAAGTGGGAAGGTGTGTAAATGTTGCATGTCATGACCAAAAATGACCAAAAACTAAAAACCCAAGGAGAACTCTGCACAAAATGGCAACATTTGTTTTTTCTTTCAATTTTGTTCTCTAAAGCCAGTTTTGGGGGTCCAGCTCCTGATTTCTGTGCTGGGAGTGTTGGCAGCATCACTTGTGCTGTGGTTTGAGATGCCCCTGCTGAGGATCCTCCTGGATCCCAAGGTGCTGATCCCAACAGGAACTGTGGGTTCTCTCCTGCCTCAGTGGTTGAGGCAAATCTTGATGGGTCAGGAATAAAGCTGATGGCACAGAGCTGTTATCTGAGGCAGGGGAGAAAAGGGGAGTGTGGCACCAACAGGTCTCCATGGGGCTGAACTGTGATTTATGAGGAATTCCAGGATCCAGTTCATTCCACATACACAGAAATCAAGAGCCAATCCCAGCATTGCCCTGACAGGTCCCTCCTGTTCACTCCTGTGATTATGGCAATTTGTTTCTCCTGGAATTCCTGTAAGGCATGACAAGACACCAAAGTTCCAGGGAGTTACACAAAAGGGCTCCTTTGCATATTAAAGACTTTGTGTTGTCACTTGACTAAATTTGGGAGAAACATCCACTACTGTGAGTGTCATTAGAGCAGAGATGAATTCCAGTGCTCATTATGGGGTGCTGTGACAAATAGGGGGAGGAAGGACTATAAAGTGCAATGTGCTTTATTCCCTGAGCCTTGTCGAGGCTCATTTTCCCTCTTTCCATCTCCAGCACTCTCAATCCCTTGATAATAAATGCAGCTTGCAACAACCCCCCCGGACTGATCTCTTTCCACTGCAAGAAGTGATTTAAAAGAAGACTAAAAAAGACATTGAATGTGTTCATTATTGATAATCTTAAAGATTTACTGCAGGCTTTCTGAAAAGCTGCTGCCTTAAAGCAAACTGCTTTTATCTCCTTTTTGTTTGCTTAGTTGGCTTTTGTGGGTTTTGTGTCTTTTCCTTCAGCAGCTCATGTAGGTAAAAGCTTGAGTTCTTTATTTTTTTTTTTTTCCTGAGGGGGATTTTGCCCCTGTTGGCTCTGGGAAAGCTCAGTGGGAACCTCATGAAGATGTGTCCTGCTAGAGAGTGGTTTGTGGGCTCCATTAGACCTGGTTTTTGGTGCCTGTGGCCACTGGAACCAGCAGGTTTTGCCCATGTTTGGGAATATCACTGTTCCCAGCACAGCAGCTGCTTGTCTGAGTCTCTGGGAGAGAGCTCAGCTCCTCCTATTGGGCACAAGGGTTCTTTTTAAAGCATTTTGAAATAGAAATTAAATGTAACTATATAAAAAAAATTAATAAAAAGAACTCCCCACCTTGGCAAAATAATGGAAAAAAAATCTGCTCAGGAAATGAACTGTTTCCAGTCTCTCCCTTCCAAGCCTGGTCTCTGCTCTCACTTTGCATTTCAGAGCACCTGTCTTGGGCTTGGGGTGAAAATGTTCCTCCTATGGAACATAATTGCTTTGGAGAGCAAGGAAAGGAAGTGGGGAGAGCAAGGGGGGGTTGAATTCTGCTGAATCCCCTCCTGCTCCTCCGTGCCAGCTCCAGGGAAGGTGTCCACAAGGTGATGATCACCGCGGTTGGTGCAGGGAATGGTAGGAGATGGGATGGCAGAGGGGAGGCAGGTGGGCACTGACTGAGCCAGCAGACAGGAAACCAGGACGGTGGGGATCCATACTAAAAAGCCCAAGAACAGTGGATTTCTCCCCTGGGTTCTGCCCTTTCTCAGTGCACAGCAGCGACCCTGCGCTCGGAGTCGTACCAGGGGTGTTCAAAGCACAAGTCATCGAGTGGGAGGCAAGGACCAGATGTGCTCACTCACCTCTTTGCCCCCTTCAGCCTCCAGAAGTTCCAGAATCTCTAATTAAAGCCAGAAATGGGTTCAGGGAGGAGCAGATGGCATTAGGAATCAGGAGGTGTGAATGACTTACCACAGGGATGTGATCTTGTTTTGAGCGCTCAACCTCTTGAGGGGCCCTGTGAGAGCTCCTGAAACTGCACCTGTAAAGGAATTTGCTGCCAGAGCCAGACAGGGAGGTGGCACAGAGACTGTCACAGGGACACAGGTGGGTCACAAGCTCCATCTTGGTTCTGTTAATTCAGGGTGATTTGATTTATCAGAGAATGGTTTGGATTGGAAGGGATATTAAAGCTCATCTTGTTCCACCCCTTGCCATGGGCAGGGACACCTTCCACCAGCCCAGGTTGCTCCAAGCCCTGTCCAACCTGGCCTTGGACACTTCCAGGGATGGGGCAGCCACAGCTTCTCTGGGCAACCTGTGCCAGGGCCTCCCCACCCTCCCAGGGAAGGATTTATTCCTAATATCTAAGCTAAATTTCTCCTCTGCCGGTTTGAACCCATTACTCCTTGTCTTGTCATTACAGTCCCTCTCCCAGTTTCCTCTACTTGTTCACCTCTTTGTCCCTCTCTGGAGATGAGCAGCTCTGACCTTGAGTGTTTGTAATCAAACACAAACTCTCTGGAACTTGAATCCCAAAATAAAAGTGGGAGGGTCCAAACTGTTGTGTGCAGTGGGGAAGGACCAAAGTCCACCTGGGAATATCTTAGTTCAGGTGAGGTGGATGAGTGGACACTCTAAAAGCAGAGCAGGGAAAACTTTACCCTGATGCTGGAGCAAAGAAATCACTTCGCTCACTGCTTCTCTGGGGACTCCAACCATGTCATATTTTCCCTGTTTATGCTTTCCTTGGTAATTCAGTGCAGGATCTTGGGAGGAAAGTGCCCATGTAACAGCTTTTTGGCTCATAAGGTTGGTTGAACTCATCAACATTTAGAGGCCTGATGGCTAAAAGGGCTTTGCAGTGTTCAAACAAACAAACAAACAAGTTGTATAACCTTCATCATGATCTGATAGGAAATACAGGGAATTTGGTGTGTTTATAGTGCCTGAATCTGACAAGAATCTTTGCTGCAAGTCCCTCTGGTTTAGGATTTTCCTGTATATATAAATAGAATCTTATCAAACACATGTAAATTCAGTGCCATGTTGGAGTAAGAGCAGAACTGGATGAACTGTGGGTTATTTTCCAGAGCTGTTGGAAGGATCCAGCCACGTTTTCCTGTGCAGCAATTGGTCAGTGTGTGCTCACATCCCCCTTACCTCGAGTGCCTCTCCCTTCTCATCGTGGCATTTGCTTCTGAAGCAAGAGAGATTTCCCCAAGGTCCTGAGCATGTGTAGCTGTATTTCATCCTCGTAGTTAATTCAACAAAGAATAGCAGAACACAGAGTATCAGAAAACATTTTCTCTGTGTTCAGAAAGCAAAACCATATGTTCCAACCCTGTCATCAGTTCAGAGGCGTTTAATAACCTCATACTTCACCAATCAGAATAATTAAACAGCCTCATTATTTTAAATATTCATCGAGTCCAGATTCCATGTTTGGCTTTCTTGGTCAATTTGGTTCTTGCTAATCTGGGGGAAGGAAAGAATGTTCTCTAGTGCTTAATTTGCATTAAAAACACTATAATTTGTAAGTAAATTGGAAAGCTTTTAAGTGAAGAGGGAACATCAGTGACTTGACAGTCAAAGCTCTCCTTTGTTTTTTTCAAGCACAATGTTCCAGAAAGATGCTCTTCCTTTCTTGGAATCACACGGGAGGGAAGAATGAAGCCTTGTAATTGTTCCTTAATCCTTGATCATTAGGAGTCGGGTGGAAGGAGTAATAACTGAAACTTGGCCAAAGGATAAAAGATATGGAGATGGTGGATAGAGGTGGAGATGGTGGAGGAGATAGAGATTCCTTTGTTGCTTCCACCTCTTTATTTAGGAGGAGGAGGAGGGAAAAATGCAGGAGAGAAGCTGATTTCAGTGCAAACCTATTGTTGATAATTGCAGTTTTAAAATCTTCTCAACCTTCATCTGAACAATGATAAAAGAATAATGGCTGTGAATTATTAGCTGTTCCCCTTACCTTCAAAATAGTTCTTATGTTGTTGTGATACTTGAATATATTTATTTCTGTACATCTTTATTTCCTTTTTAAATGAGCTTGTGGTTCCTGTAGTCTTCAATAAAATTAAGACCTCTAATAATTGGGCATCAGTATTTTTGTTGTGGATATATAGGGCTAAAATCAACTAAAAATCTCTACTCTCTTCCAGCTTCCAAAGTAATTAGATCCATTTTTCCAGTTCTAGGCCTGCCTGGACAATGCACCAAATATTAATATAAAAATGAAGGAATGTGAGGAAGTCAAGTTGCGATAGTTTGTATTGCTTTGAGTCATTGAAACACAAATTTCTGCCAGTTTGTGGCACTGGCTCAGTGAGTACAGAAATAACTGGAGTTGGGGCAGAGTTTTACACTCATATGAGTTTTTTTTCTGCATAGAAACGACCTCCAGTTTTGGGGTGTAGGGAATTCAACCCCAGGGATTCTCACCTTATGTCTGCAAATGTCAGAGAGTCTGGATAAACTCACAAAGCAGACAGTAATTCCTCATTTTTATTTGATTTTATTTTTGTTTCTTCATTTATTTTTTTTAAGCATTAAAAGATTTAAAGGCAGCCGTGAAAAATTCTCAGAAGAAAAGGGAGAGAAGATTTGAACAGCAGCAAATAAAGCCAAGGCTCCTAAATGTGATTAAAACCTCAAAGCTACAGGTTTTGCTTTCTTGCAGGTTTAGTGTTGAACACCTTTCCCTCCCACTCCTGGGGTCAGAGCAGGCAGGAGCTGTAAGGGATGATTGTGTTTATGTGCTGTGGCAAATCGAGATGGATCTGTTTCCACCTGAACTGCCAATTTATCACCCTAATTCCTGATGGATCAGGGGTTTGCTAAAAGAGGGTAAATGTTTGGATGTGAAACTTGACTTTGGGATGTGAGGGATTGTGTGATATCTTTTCATTCTAATTCTTGTCGTGGTTATTCATGTCCTGTGAGAGCCAAGACAATGTGACATTTTAAGGTGTAAAAGCAGCAAGTATGTCTGAAATTAGGGGATGGCCACTGCTAATTCAGAGGGTGAGTCACACAGAGACACATTCTGGAAGTAGAAGAACCATGTTAAGGGAATTAATTAACTGAGGTGGAGCATGGGGTAATTCTACACATAGTTTTTGGTATGGTAAAGCCTTGGAGTTACTCCATGTAAGCCATGGAGTTCTTGCACAGGATGTTTCCTGTCTGGTTTATGCGTAGGCATCTCTGAGGCAGAGCTCAAAAAAAAGGGATTGTGGATTTTTTCTGGAATTACAATTTGAGAAGAAGGTGGTGCTCTCCTTAGCAAGAGGCATTTGTGAGAGGAACACCGAAGGTCTTGAGAATGGCATTAAGGACAGAGACATGGCATTAATCAGTTGTTAATGACATTAACGACTTGAAAATGACATTAAAGACAGAGCTAATAACAGATGAAGTGAGTTCTGCCTTGCTTAGGTGGCTTTTACCACTTGTTAAACAGGCAAAGAAACGTGTGATGACCATGGAGAAGGCAGGACCAGGCTGCAGGTGGAGGAGGAGGGAGGTGATTTATCACTCTGTGCAGCAGAATCATCTTCTGAAACCCCGTGGTTCAGCTTGTTCCCCTCACTAAGGCTTTTAATCAGTCTGGGTGGGTTAGACTGGGCTGGGAGGGTAAGAAAAGCCTGGTTTATCCTGGAGGGAGGACACTACACCCTAAAATCCGTGCACCTCTGATTGGAAGCTGCTGCTGGCATATGTTCTCCATGGCTGTTGAACACACATTTGATTCCAAGGACAAACACAGAGTTGTCAAGGATTTGATTGCTCTTCCTCAGCTGCCTGAGCAGTGTTGGACCCTATTGTTTCTGACAATGCACCTCAATTAGGTCTTAAAAATAAAATTGGTGCTACATGCTCTGTGAGACTGGAGGAGCTGTGGTGGATTCCTCAGAGAACTGAGCTGCTTGATTTAGGCTTAAGGATGATGTTTCTCCACAAGGGAGTCACCAGTCACAATAATTACATTGCTGTCTTCTCATAATATGATTTATTTAGATGTTGCCGTGTGAATTAATTCTCTCTAATTGCTGCTCTTCTCACTGTAAATCAAGGTTTCTTGCTTTCTGGAGAGTAGTGAACATGATCCTACACTGAAGTAATTAGTCCAATTAGAAAGGAAAGCAGATGTGGAAAACCAATTACTTTCAGGAATATGTCTGCTCCTATGTAGTCCAAATACTATTCAATCAAAATGTAATAGTAATTTAATAAAACATTGTTTTATTTGTAAACTCTATCTGGTGTTAAGACTACACCTGTTCTTTTGGGGAAGCCAGTTTGGGGGAGCTTTGAGGCTGGGGAGCTTTCTTCAGCCTTATCCCTGGTTTACACAGCTCCAGGGAGAGAACAAACTGATCACCAAAAGCCCATCAGCATCCAGATCGTGTCCTGACCCAGATAATTTGAGATTCTGTTAAAAAGGGAACAAAAGAACAATAGTTGTTATGCTGGTGATGTGACAACCCACAATCCCTGCAAGATCCCTCTGGAAAGCTTTCAGTGGAACCTTTGGTGGTGTGGTGCAACTCAGACTTGTTTGACTCTCAGTGGGGTTGCAGTGGTTGATGTTGGCGGAGAATTTAAACCTCTGAAGCTCAAGATACTTCCTAAAGAGAAATAAATCTGGAGGAGGAGAAGTGCAAGTACCTAAGGGAGAGGCAGCTGTTCAGCAGAGTTTTGAAAGGAAATTGGGGGCTGACAACAGCAATGCAGGAGTTTCAAGATGAATTGTGCTGGTCTGGTGAGAGAACTGAGCTTGGAAAGGTGTGTGGAAAAGGGAAAGCACAGAAAATCCTAATGCATGTTGCAGAACTGAAAATGTGAGCAAAACCTAGTGGTCTTTAAATGCAGTGTGTTCATTTTCTGCTGCTGCTGGAGCAGGATGGGCTCAGAAGTGAGTTTGCACTCAGCAGCAGTGCTGCATGTGGGGCTGGAACATCTGAGTTCTGCTGTCTATCAGCAGGGATTTTTTCCCATTTACAAGCAGCAGCAACATCAAGGTTCCCTCTATTTCTTCTGCTCCATGTAGTTGTGAAATCAGCACTTGTGCCCAGCCTGAAGCAGCAGTAAGAACTTATCTGCTTATCTCTGCGAGAGATTGGCCTCCAGACTGCAGCCACCACTTGTAATCACATTTAATCACAGCAATTCTGCAAAGTTTTTTATTCTAACAAACATTTCCTCTAGACAGGCAGGAGCTGGTGTGGTTGGAGGAAGTGGCTCTGTCTTTTCCCCGTACCTCTCCCAGGGAAACAGGGTTTAGTTTACAAAGGACTCGCTTTGTTTAGCACACAGAGATGATCGATAAAACATCAAGTGCAAGACGTGGAGGGAGGGAACTGCTCAGCACTTTTCCCTGTAATTAATTTTGCAGTGCTGTTCTCAGAGTGGCTGTCACAGCTTCCCATGCCAGGAAGGGGCATGGCTGGAGCCAGCACAGCTCCTCTGTCACCCTGGGAGCCAAACAAAATCACAACGTGCCTCTTTGGGGTCTGTTCTTCAAGCTCTTTGTTAAAATACCTGCACAAGAGTTCTGCATTGGAGATTCACCCATCTATTTTCTCCTATCTACTGCTCGGAAGACAAGTGTTCTCATAATTGGCCCATTAAAGGAGGTGTTGAAATGTTACTAATTGTCAAAGGCAATTAAGTGTAGCAACATGTCACAGGTAAATTAACGAGGCTCCAGGTGTTTTGAGCAAATTGTATTTCTGTGGGTGTGAAACAATTCCAGTCTTCTCTGCTGGTTGTCTGTAGGGTTTTGGTGTGCTGTGTTTGTTGGGGTTTAGAGGAATTTAGCTGAACATTAACACCTGAGCTGGCTGGTTTTATAGGGACTCTTATACTTGTTGTATAGCCCTGATTTTGGATGTGCTGACAATCCATAGCTCCTATTTCTGGAATATGTTCCCTTTTCTAACCAGATCTGTGCACTTGGACTGTTTCAAACTTGCTGTGACCCAGCAGAAGCAGAGATTGTGCCACTTGCTGTTACTTTTCCAGAAGAAGAGGCATCTCTGAGGCAGAGCTATTGAGGCAGGAACTCATAACTAGTGTTGCAACAGATTTCATTTTCTCTCCCTCTCCACATCTTTTTGAAGTTGGCAATCCTGAACTCCTAGAGAGTTTTGGTGCCTTTGTCATGGCCTTGAATGAAATGTGTGAGGAGTGGATTCTGAGGCAGGAACCAGATTTCAACACCACTGCAGCCTCTGCCCTGTGCTTTGTTGCCTGGACATTGTTGCCTTTTCATCCCATTTGCCATCATTCAGCTGCCCTTGGATTTTCACATCTCAGTGCTTTATTGCCTCCCTCTGATACCCTGCAGTGGCACTTGGGGACATGGTTTAGTGGTGAACATGGTTGTGCTGGTTGAACTTGATTATTTTAGAGTTCTTTTCCAACCTTAGCAATTCCATGATTTTTTTTTTTAATTGACTGACACATCTACTTAATAAGAAGATTTTGTAATTGTGATTTCATTGGTAAAAATACTGTAAGGAAAAACTGCACATGTCCAGGTTAGTCTCTGCTTATTTGTACATCTTATGTGCTACAGTGACAAGCCATTGCAGCTTGGGCTTAAGTTTTGCTTTCACTAAAATATTAATTTGTCTGTTGAGAAGTAAGAGAACAATAATCACAAAGTTCCTGCAGACACTTCCCATCCCAAACAGCGACAACATTGTTATTTCTGCTCCATGAGTAGCTATTTTCACCAAGACCTGCAGCGACCCAAAATCACTGCTGAGAGTATTGAGAGCTTTAACCTCTGCAACAAATATCTGGGGTTTCATCCCTCGTTAGAATTTCACCAGCCAAATGTGGAGTTGCTAAATTGAGAGTGGCCAGCAGCTGTAGGGCTCCTGCCAAAACCCATGGCACACTGCCCTCCCCTCGCAGCTCCCAACACTGGGGATGTTAGGAGAGACCACAAAGGGGTGGAACTGTCACATGGTCCCATAATTATCACTCTTTGTTGCTCTTCTGTTCCCCACGTATCAGATGCCCTCCCTGCGAGGAGATTTGCGATTTTGTGTGTGCGCACACGAACGTCGGAGGGTGGGTGAAACCCTAATTGTATATTATTAAAATATTATGATTTTTTTCCCCCCCTCCTTTCCAAGCTGTGGCAATGTGCAGCCACCTCGTGCAGCTGGCTGTGACTGGCACTTGCAAGGTTGTCCTCCAGGTGCTGCATCAGAAATCTTTTGACACAGTGTCAGTAATTAAGTGTACAATTAAGAGAATGTCTGCAATTAAGTTCAATCAGCCAGTCAATCAAATCTACATTTGTAAAGGGTTTCTAAAGGGCCTCTTATCCAAACCTCCCCTCTGCTTCCCAGCAAAGTTAACACCACACAAGGCAACGTTTATTTGGAGCGACTCAAAGGGGGCTGGAAGGCTTGTGCTGAAATGGTACTTGAGGCTTAGCTGGCTACTGAATAAAAACTGACCTTAGGTGAGGAATTTAGGCACAACACCGAACTAGAACTATTAAAAAGGTTGAAAACTTCTGGTTTTTTCTAGCTGGCTGTCTCCCTGGCTAATTCAGCTCAGTAGCATTATTCCTCATCTTCTTTCCTATGGAAAATAATCAAAAGGACAGTTTTGTCTTGTTTTTTTCCTGGTAGAAACTTGCCTGGTTTTGTGCCATTTCAAGGATCTTGCAGCTCATACCAGTTTAATTTTGGCCAGGGAAGTTGGGGTGGGTGTGCACTCAGTGCTGCTGTGCTGCCCAGAAAGTGAATTTTTGAGGGCTTTGTAATCATTTTCCTCAAGTCTACCAGTCAGAGCCTGAACTGTTCCTGAGGGTTTCAATGTGCCTCAACACAGCAAATGACCTGCACAGGCAACATTTCAAATAAATACATCCTGAATCGACCCATTTCAAAGGGGTTCTCCACTTCCCCTTCACCAAACTGCAGTGACAGACCCTATTCAGGGCCTGGTGTCCCCAAATAACAGCAGGAAAGGGCACTGGGCTTTAATTTTTATGCATGTGAACTGCAAAGAGTGAAGTGGAAATAGAGAAGGGCTGGTTCTTTTTTCTGTATGGATGTTCCTGGTGTCAATAAGGTCAGCAAGTCCAGTTTTAACACATCCTGCTCCAGTGGAAGGTGTCCCTGCCCTGGGGAGGGGGTTAGGACTAGATAATCTTTAGTTTGGGTTGGAAAGGACCTTATTCTATGATTCCATAATGCCCCAAGTACCAGAGCTGGCAGCACCAAGAGGCTCCAAACACCAGGGGCTGGTACTTTGACTGTTGTGCTTCCACCTTATTCGTTTTCCCTGAGAATAAGCTTCTCCTGTCTGAATTGCCAGATCTAAATCACCAATTGCTTTCTAAGCTCTGGAAATATTCAGTCTTTAGACTGCACATATGACTCCAAAGAGTAACTTGAGGGGTTTTTTTCTTGTCTGTGGTGCTACATCAGTGTGAGCAACAAGCTGTGGTTCCTTTGATAACAAGCTTGCATTTCCATAGCACCTGTCAGCCCTCAGAGGAGTTCTGCTCCCTGCAGGCTGTGCTGACAGGGACTTGTCCACAGCAATGCACATCCCTGGCAGTTTGTCTGCTGCCTCATTATATCCCTTGCTTTAATGTATGGAAAGCTGTTAGCCACAGTGTCCTTCCTATGAGGGAGGAAAAGAAAAAAAAGAACAAATGTCTAAGTAATGTATGTGCAGTGTAATATTTACAGTGCTCTAAATGTTCCTCAGCATGTCATTAATACCCAGCTGTATTTGTGTGTTCAGCCTCAGACCTCTGAGTGCTGCCCAGATGAGGCCTGGGAGGCTGAGGCCAGGCAGGGAGGGAAGGATGAGAAGGAAGAATTGGGCTCCAGTGGGTCTTCAGCAGAACCAGGTTGTTTCCCAGCTCAAGGTTCTGCCCTCTGGACCTGTGGCAAGGCAGGTCACCTTGATTTATTATCTTTAATTACACAAACTTGTGTGGTTTCCACCCACTTATATTTGACAGATGATACTCACCCCTGTGCACTTTGACTCTTTATTTTGTTAAAAGCACAAGGGAGAAAAAAACCCCAACAGTTTATTGCCAGTGTTCTTGTTACCCTTCTCCAGTGATCACCAGCAGAACTCTTGATAAGGACTCAGAGGTTCTGAGATACCCTGAGGAAAAATACTGTGGGAAAAGGAAGTGTCCAAGGCCAGGTTGGACAGAACTCTGAATAACATGGTCTGGTGGGAGGTGTCCCTGCCCACACAGGTGGGTTGGAATGAGATGAGTTTCAAGGTCTCTTCCAACCCAAACCATATGAAAAGCTACCCAAGAGTTCTTTTTAGTAGTGATGTAATTGAAGATACCTACAGAGATGAACAAGAAAGCACAGAAAACTGAAACATCGTAGAGTTGGCCAGATCCTCATTGGAAAACGTGCTATTGTAATGATTTGATTTGAACTAGAGTGTAGCTTTAAGTCAGGAAATCAGGTTTTGTGAGATCTCCAGCACACAGGGTGTGTTAGGCTTAAGAGGGAGCCTGGAAATAAATACCAGAAGCTTTGACAACTCACACTGCTCAGAGCACCACTCTAGGTGGGAGCTGGATCTTGGTTTTCCACCTTCAGTGGTCTGAGTTTGTAGGGAAAACCTTCAACAAGTAGTTTTTGAACGCTTTTAAAATCAGTCAAAGAGAAGGGGCAGGGAGAAGAAGGATTAGGCAGCAGCTGAGAAATAACACAGGACAATAAATTCTTGAGATCTGGTACTAAATCTATCAGAGCAAACAATACATCCTGATGGTAGAAAGAACATTATTTGTTTTTTTGTTTTAAATTTGCCAGACCTCATTTTTTTGGGCATTTGTCTCAGGGATGTGAGGACTTTGAAAAGGCAATTACAACTGGTGAATGATTAGTGTTAGATGTGACACTTTTATTCATCAAATATGTTTAACTGCATTAACCTTCAAGGAATTTACACTGACACCTTGAAAGATCTATCCTGTGCTCAGCCTGAAAAATCTGAATTCTCCCTCGACTTCCATCTTATTTACATTAATTTTATTACAAAATAAATGGGTCTAAAATATTAATGGAGTTGTCCCTGGTTCTGAAGGGAGTGTGGCAGGAGGGTTGGAAAGAAGGAGGCATGGCTGGGGTGATTCTTCTTAGGGAAAGATCTTCCAGGGAAAGCAGAGTGGTGCATGTGCACTGAAACAAGGCTCCATTCTGGTTTATCCCCTGGATTAACCATCCTAGAGGGAAGATGACTGAAAGGGATGAGATTACACGTCTAATTTATCCACATTAAGGTTTAATTTCCTGCTAATAAGGTATTTAAACCTTCCAGAAAGCAGCTTGTGGTCTTTGTAGACTTTTAATCTTTACATATTATGTGGCAAGTAAGTACATTCTCAGAAAGGGTTCTTACTGGAGATTTTCAAGGAATATTCAGGTCATTAAAAGGCTCTGTGTGCTGCTTCTCTCCACTTCCCAGCATCTTGAGCTCTGCCTGGTGTATCCAAATTAATTTCCACGTGGTTTCCCTTCTCTGTCAGTGGGAAGCAGCTCCTCTGGTTGCTGATTCATCTCCATGTCTCTTGTGCTTCACTCCACTGAAATCTGGTTTAGGTATGAGACAGACTCCGGTGGAATGAAGGACAACAGAACCCATGGATGGTCCTCATTTCACTGGGAAAATGCAGGAGGGTTTATTGTGTGTTCACATGCTTTTCAGGGAAGCACAGCCGGGATGTTTGGATCGTGTGTAGGAGGTGTGAAACTCTGCAGTCAGTGCTTAAAGGGATCCTGGGCCTGAAATTTTGCCTTTTTTT